>OU015473.1:14522341-15009841 GCA_907164805.1 Brachyptera putata | reverse complement strand
CTTGCATTTCTTGTTTGCAATGGATCTTCACTCATGTATTGCGTTGCCCTAGATGTGTGTAACAAGACTACACGATATCAAAAACAGCAAATCATAGGATTCGTTGGTCTCATCAAGTATCGAACCGGTGACCCGGTAACTTGATATGATAAATAATATATTAGAATATTATGTTTCCTATTTGATTTTTGAATTTTCATTCAAACAATCAAGTCAGTTGAATTCCTAGCATATTCCAGCGGGTTTGAATTCAAATAATTATTAGCCTCGAAATATCCACTTTCTTCTTTATCCAGAAAGAAACCAAAATATATCAATATATCTTACATTGATTCTTACATATTGGTGGAGGTGCCGGGTTTCATAAATATTAGCATTTTTCAATGTATATGATTACTAAATATACGTGTTGAAATAAGTTCACATGACATCAGATTTGTTCCGGTTCTCCAGGATAGAATGAACAACTGCAAAAGGCTCAAAGCAAGGTAGGAACGGATAGGGAGAGAAAGGGGAGAAGCGGAAGAAGTAAAAAAACGTTGTAAATGTATCCTGTCTGGATGCCACAACAAAAGTTTTCTCATTCATGAAGAACGGAAATGTCCGCCCGCGTGTGTGTGTGTGTGGCAAGAAGAGGCGACGAAGGTGGAAGAAAAGCACATGGGAAACGTGTGCGAGGTGTATTCGGAGAGGAAGCCTTTTTACTGATGAAATAAAAGTCGGTGAGAAAAAAAAAGAAAAAAAAGGAGAGAGAAAGAGAGAGAGAGAGAAATTGGAACTCAAATTAATGGTTGACTATTTGTTTAACCTGAAGCATGTATTTGACTACTGAAATGCTATCACCCAGCGATGTTACATCGCTTACTTTCTGTTTCGCTCAACGTCCACACAGCGAAAACGTGTGGTCGCATTAAATAATAATGAACTTTGACACCAGGACTAAACGTCTTTACTTTACCGCCCCAGATAAAAGATATCATTCCATCTGTTTTTAGATAACTTTGAATGGCAGCGCAATATTTCACGATGTCTACGTAAACCAATAAACATCTTCCAATCATTATAGTGTCCAAGTAGCAAGTCTAGAGTGCTCCTACGCTTCGCGCAACTTTCCTGCTCACTCCGGTGTTGATGTCCGCAAACTTCTCACTTTCTCTCCCAGGTACTGATAAGTCGAAATACCCGACCGTTATAGCTGAAAGATGGGAGAGACGGTATATCACACCGCTGTCACCAATCTAATGAAGCAAGTGAAAATGGCCGAGTCGACACACCCGATAGCTACTATTAACGAATAGGAGAGACAGTCGATCGGGCTTCTCACTATACCGGAAATATATTCAATATAAAGTTGGTGACTTTCCCCGGGTCTACTGGTAGCACTGGGAATTACGAGTAGAGTTGTTTGGGAGAGTGGGTTTTGAATGGGACTTTCGATGTTGTTTTAGTGTTCAACGACCGGACCGGACAACGGTCTCGCCGAATGGTTGGCTTCACCGATAATATTTTAGTCTTGATCTAATTGATGGGGTGAAATATAATCCATTGAAATGTATGATACGACTATTACTAAAACAGTTAACATTACTAATAGTGATTATGAGATCAATTTGAGACGAAGACTTTTACATTTCATCTCTCTTCCGATAGCGTCACAATGTGATGATGACATCATTGACCAATGCAAGACGGACAGGCAGTTCACCCCCCCCCCCCCCCCCCCTCTCTGCCACAGTGGGCCAGGCTCACGGGAGCCCACGGGGGCCCACGGGGGGCTCCAAGAGGCCCAGGGTGCTGCTTGTAAGTTAGGCCCGTGAAAGTTAGTGCCAGGCGCACGCAACGCCCGCCGGAAGCATCCAGTGGCGGACTGGCACTCGAGAACGGCCCACGGGGGACGAGGGGCGGGGGGAGCTACCCGCACTTCGTAAATAATGTTTTTGTGATTGAGGACTGAGGTATGTGATTTACCGAAGTCTTAATGGTTACACCTTAACGGAAGTTTAGGGAACCCACACCTTGGTGCAATTTTTGAAAAATCGTGATTTTTCCAGGCATATTTCTTTACTTTTGGTGGACGTCCACAAATATGCTTCTTGATATCATTGCAACCACAAGCTCATTACAATCAAATGCATATATCTTACAATTCGAAATCATCAAACAACAATATCATACAAATCACAATCCTAATGGGGTGACCATCTTGAATGTTTATATCTTGATTTGTTTCAGTAGCACCTGATTTAACAAGGTTATATTCACCAACTATGGAATGAATCTCGATATCATTTGAGAATACAAAAACATCCCATTCAAAATGACTAATGTATTTATAAAAGTTATAAAAATGCTCGGCTAGGGCCAGTTGTAGGCCTATTAATACTGGTTTCGCTATAGATATTATCACTTGGGTAAAACATCGGATGGAAGAGGAACAACAGTACGAACGTAGCAAAAGATATTCGCGGGTGTTCGGCCCATTTCGATATTCATTCCGCCAGCGGCCCACCGGCCCGGTTGCCCGGTGGCCCAGTCCGGCACTGGAAGCATCCTCGCTGATCGAAATTTTTCGAGTTTTCATGTTTTTCAAGTGGATTTTTACACATATCTTGTCACAAATTAATATCTATATTGTATATGACTGTTTGCAATGGATTATTATTTGGGTATGGGTGCGTTTAATCAGTAAATATTCAATCGAAATAGTACTTGATTATTATATATTTCAACTACAATGGTACCCTTGCTAGTTGAAACTACCGACTTCCGACATTAACAACAGTCTAGACAGCAGAAGCATATTGAATATTGTAACACAAAATAGAATACAAATAAATGTGTTGTTCAAAACAAAGTCCGGGAAAAAGTAACTATGGCAAATGACTTTTAGGTTGGTGGATGTACATTTAATTAGTCACCAGAACCAAAACAAAATACTTTGGAATTGCATCGAATTTCATCCCTCTTCCCCGCCGCCCGATAAGACCCACGGCGTGTACTCGCTACTGGCACGTGAGAACACTGAACAATCGTTCCCAAAGACAAGACATCAACCTGAATAATTCATTATTAATAGTGTCTTATAGTTATAGTAAGGTATTTTTTTGGAAACTCTTTCGCGCAATAAACAAATAAATATGTATATAGATATTGTCTATATAATTATATCATATGTTCGATAGGGACCCGGAACGGTCAAAAGGCCCGGGGAGCAATCGCACCCCGGCACCCCCTACCGGTCCGCGCCTGCCCGTGGCTCAGTCAACTATCGCTAGCGGTAGAAACTGAAGTCAAGTCCGGCGTGCGTGCGTTCGAGTCCTCCCACATAAGACATGGAAATTTATAAAGCTCCTTTTACTTATCATCACTTCATCGTTTCATCATCACCAGCTATTTCGTACGCCCGTATAACCCAACTGTTGGTGGGGTCGTTGAGCAACATTTAATATATATATACATATATATATATATATATATATATATATATATATATATATATATATATATATATATATATATATATATACATATATATATATATATATATATATATCACATTATTCCTCATGTCTAGGTAAAGGTATAGAAGAGAGTGCACAAGGACCTGTGGTAACGTGTAATCGTTACACCTTGGGTGAATCTAAGCCCTCTATAGGGCTAGCCCCAGGAAGTGTCGTCACTCTAAGTATAGCCATGACATAAGAGTAATATCTCGGTAGCTCAGTGGGAGAGCAGCGGACCGGCAATCTGAAGGTCCCGGGTTCAATTCCCGGTCGAGATGTATCTTTTATGACATGGCTAAAATATCCACAGTGACAGTGACAGTTGGTGACTGTGCGCATCACTTGGCAAGAGGTGTTCTCGACCATCACAGATTGAACATTTAAAAATATTCTTCGAGAGACAATACCACAGGCGAATTGAACCTTTGTTTAACGGCACGTCAACATCGTGGTTATATTGCGACGATGATACCCTAATTCTTTAAATTCAGCATATTTCAACTTTCAATTGAACTATTCATTTACATTTTGATCGCGGTTGATCGATATAAATGCCACTTGATCAATGAATATTTTGGTACAAGGGTGTTCAAAAGAAGGAGAAATTCATCTCGGAATTCTTCATATTGTGATGAGCCCAATCCTCGACCACCCTGCAGCATGCCGTCTGGTCTTTC
The DNA here is from genome assembly GCA_907164805.1 of Brachyptera putata. NCBI lineage: Eukaryota > Metazoa > Arthropoda > Insecta > Plecoptera > Taeniopterygidae > Brachyptera > Brachyptera putata. Next base: position 15,005,661 of record OU015473.1, on the reverse strand, counting down.
TATACAATATTGCATTGCCTTATTAAATTCTACCTTTCGTCATAATGCCGCCAAAATATGAATAGCGTCTTTTAGTTATATTGAGGATGTGTTATTATATAGTTATTTCATGGTTTCTGGTATACTGGTTGTCATGTCTTCACATGGTTATCTAAATTTGAGTTACAAACAGGTTCGTCCATCTGCACTTAGCTTCTTTTAGAATTTAGTCTTTTGTCGGAAATTGTTGTCAATGATGTTGTTGGGGGAGGCGCACTCAATGTAGGTCAAGTCTAGCAACCAATCATTCTGTACCATTTTGTAAGTAACTAATAGGAAGTAGTGTTTGTGTAATCTTTTGGCAAACTATGTATCAAAATTACAACTAAACTTCAAGTGATCTACGGACCTTCGTCTGGTAACCATCCACGGATGCTCTGCCCATATTACACTGTAATCTTATACGAGTTCAATAAATAGTTTTCATTTATCCTCAAGCTACTGTGTTTACATAAATATTAATATTATTAGCCGGGGTATTTAGAGGTGTTTCAATATCGTTCCGTGAGTTGGAATGTTGGTGTCGACCCTCGAACATACTACCATGCACCACGCTTGATGAACTCTCTTGTGCTGGGCTCGGAGCCACATGAAGTCCTGGAAAACCTGCACCCGACGTTGGGCCTCGTTCAACACTAATTGACTCAACTACAGACTCAAGTAATCACAACAAACAACGCACTTCAAACTTCCCCTTGATTAATTCCATGTGGCAGGCCGGTTTCAGATCGGCTCAGATGACGTATCAACTAGGATGGCATCACGAGCAAAATCAATTAATTGTTACATATTTACATATTTTATTTATTCATTACAGATTGTTCATAAAACAGGTCGTAATGCTTACTATACCTAGTGAGATAGCAATCAAACATACTCGATAAAATTAAACTTTGTTATTTTTTCTTAGCTCTCTTCTTAAATCACCGAGCTTCGTTATATTCTTGATATCTTCTTCCAATTTATTCCATTCCCGCGTCGTTCTTTGTATGAATCCATATTTACCTACTTCTCTATCCACTTTTTCCACTCCCATTCTTACCCCTCCCCTTGTACTTCTTCGTAATCCCTTTCCAATTCTATTGCTTAATTCATCGCATCCTGTATATTCATTCTTGACTCTTAACAAAATTGCACATTCTTTCTATTTGTCTTCGTTTCGCCAAATTCTCCCATCCCATTTCCTCAATCATTTTACTAGGTATTTCTATGACTTTTTCAACCACATCCTTATCGTTCCTGATAATCTTCCAGCGCTTCTCTCTCCCCTATACCGTTCTTGCAGCAACCCTTTAGACGTTCTTCACAGCCTTTATTAGTCCAACTTCATGCGGATCCCAGACTGAACTAGCATACTCAAGCATTGGCCGAATCAGACTCATGCATGACTTCTCTTTTATTTTCATCCATGTCCCCTTCAACTGTCTCATAATAAAATTTAAGGATCGTATTCCTCTCTTCGAGACATTTCTAACGTGTTCCCCCCGCCCTAAATTTATATTTATGTAAAGTCCAAGAAATGTATACGCTTCTACAGCCTCAAGTGTAGAATTTCCCATTTTACTTACTATCTTCTTGTTACTGCTGGACCTAGAGAAGTGCATTTTCCAACATTTAGTCCATTTAAATTTATTTTAACCCATTAATTAATTTTGTCCAAATCTCCTTGTAACTGATTTTCCTCCCTCTCACTGTTAATGGTGCTATATACCACACAGTCATCAGCAAATAGACGAATTATTGATTGAATTCCGATTTGAAGATCGTTTATAAATATATTGAATAGAAGGGGTCCAATGACACTCCCTTGTGATACCCCAAAAGCAATTTTTACTACATTCGAAATTTCATCACCTACTTTTACTTTTTGTGATCTACCTTTTGAGAAGGACTCCACCCATTTTGTTATTTGTTTCTACTTTGAAATCAGAAGTTTATTAGGTACTTTGTCAAAAGCTTTCACAAAATCCAAAAAGACGGCAGATATTTTACCCCCCTTGTCTAAAGTATCAGACAGTTCCTGCGTGAATCCTTGCAGTTGGGTTACACATGAGTAACCCTTACGAAAACCATGTTGTCCATCAAATATTCCACCGTTATTATCAACAATTAATTTGATTTCTGTATCAATAACCCTTTCCATAATTTTGCATATTGAGGAGGTGAGGCTACTGGTCTGTAATTACCCAAATTTGATTTTCCTCCCCCTTTATGTATTGGAGTGATCATTGCTTTTTTCCAGTCCTCGGGCACAGTCCCTGAATCTATTGAATTTTGAGAAATTGACATTAAATACGGATTTAACTCTTTTCCCACCAACTTGATAAATTTGTTATTAATCCCATCGTGACCGGGAGCTTTATTTCTATTCAGTTTATCAATTATTCTCTGGATTGCTGTTTCAGTGAATTTTATTTTATTTTTCTCCCAATTGATGAATTTGATCATTCTCTAGTTCGTTCTCCCCTGTTTACCTGTTGGCTGTTTACCATACGTGATTGAACATTGAGATACATTTTGCGAATTAAATTTGAATTGAAATTGTTGTGCAGAGTTGTCTGAGGCCCGGTCTTATGACCTCCCTCTAAAAAAACTAGTCGCTAACTATCTACAAGTTAAAATTAGCGACTACTTAAACGTAGAAGCTGTCTTGTGATGCGAATATAAGTTGCCGCTAACTAGAGGCTACTTTAGAATTCGTCGCATGTTATTTGCCACAGTTGGCAACATTTTCTGGTGAATTTCGTGGCGCCATTGGTGGTGCGCTAGCTTCAAGCAGTTAACAGGCATATATAAAATAGCAGCCAAGCGACCGCAGCTCGAATTTTACGTCTGTGACGATTGTCGCAAATTATTGGATATTGTGAAAAGATACGTTATTATTTTCTATTGTTGTGTATTATTTTCATCTTATCTTATTTCTTCAAATTTCTCATTTTTATTTACTTACTAGGCAAACGCAGGATGTGCGTTGTACGATGAGCGAGATGTCTATGTAAAGTATAATCGAAAACTCTACAAACCTTGATCATTTGAAATGAACTTCATCCAATGTCAATGAATCTAGAAAGCCGTGACTTCGACAATGCAACATTTTTCAACTAATATTTCTATCTTTTCGATGAATAAAATTCATTTATTATACTAGGCAAACGCAGGATGTGCGTTGTACGATGAGCGAGATGTCTATATAAAGTATAATCGAGAACTCTACAAACCTTGATCATTTGAAATGAACTTCATCCGATGTCAATGAATCTAGAAAGCCGTGACTTCGACAATGCAACAGTTATCAACCAATATTTCTATCTTTTCGATGAATAAAATACATTGATTATATTATTTCCTTCTAAACGGCTGGGCCGAATTGCAAACGAATTTGTATTAATGTATATTATTCTTGTGTTTGCATTTGAGGAGAATTTGAGTCGTATTGGAGAGATTTTTTTTCAATTTTTTTCCGCCAAGCCAAATCTTATAGGGTTTTTAGAAACAATTCTAAATGATGTTTCTCAAAAATGGTCCAACCGATTAGACCTCAAAACTATACAGTTCTAAGTTGGATAAGTTTGCATATAAAAAAAAAGTTTCATGTCGATCGGTCAAACCCTGCGACCTGTGCAGTGTTTACAAACAAACAAACAGAAAAAAAAAACGCACAGACAAAGCTCCGTAAGACTTGAGTGAAAATCTTCGCTACGCTCATCTAATTATTTTCTCCAAAACGGCTGGTCCAAATTTTTCAAACCAAATTTTTATTCATGTATATTATTCTTGTGTTCACATTTGTGGAAAATTTGAATCATATTGAAGAGATTTTATTTTTCAATTTTTTCCGCTCAGCCAAATCTTATGGAGTTTTTAGAAACTTCTAAATGATGTTTCTCAAAAATGGTCCAACCGATTAGACCTCAAAACTATACAGTTCTAAGTTGGATGAGTTTGCATATAAAAAAAAGTTTCATGTCGATCGGTCAAACCCTGCGACCTATGCAGTGTTTACAAAAAAAAAAAAAAAACGCACAGACAAAGTTCCGGAAGATTCCAGTGAAAATCTTCGCTACGCTCATCTAATTAATTTGATTTTGTTGACAGGTTCCACCAGGCTATAAATGAACCCTTATTAGTTTTGAATTTGAATTGAATAAACTGAAAAGCAACTAGAATCATTATTACTAGCATCATTATTATCGCATTTCAATTATTTCAGAATCCTGGAAATGCCAAACAAGTAACTGGACGAGGAAATCTCAGTAAATGAAAAGTCAGCTATGACGTTGTGTTTAATTATGCAGTCATTACTCATTTTCATCTTCATCTAGGCCTACTATATGCAACGAATGTACAAACAAGAATTTAAGTATTATTTGTTATTATATCTGACAATCCCAGATCAGTATCAAACTCATCAGAATCACTATAGTCACTGTCCAGATTCATTTTAAACTAGGCAAACGCAGAATGTGAGTTGTGTGATGAGCGAGATATCTAGAAAGTAAAATCTAAAACTCTACACACCTTGATCATATAAAATGAACTTCATTCGATACCAACGAATCTAGGTAGACGTAAATTATAAATGCAACATTTTTCTGCTGGCTCTATTCGATGAATAAAAAACATGTATTACATTATTTTCTTCGAAACGGCTGGTCCGAATTGCATACAAATCTTTAATCATGTGTATGATTTCCGTATTCACATTCGAGGAAAATTTGAATTATATTGGAGAGATTTTATTTTTCAATTTTTTTCGCTCAGCCTAATCTTATAGGTCCGTACCCCTAGCACCCCCTTTCTTTATTCACGAATTTTTGGTGACGCCAATCGTTTGTGCTGCGTTTGTGCTGGTTTGTGCCGCGTTTGTGCTGGTTTGTGCCGTTGAAAATTTTTTTGTGCCACCCTCCTTCTGCCCCGATTTGCATTTCAAAAAGGGGTTAATAGGGTAGATTTCGGGGTAGAAGGAGAGTGGCACAAACGAAAATTTCAACGTCACAAACCAGCACAAACGTAGCACAAACGATTGGCATTTTCAAATATTCAATATTGTGAAGGTTGGGCTAGCATACCCCTAGCCACCCCTTTTTGAAATGTGATTTCGGGGCAGAAGGAGAGCAGCACAAACAAAAATTGCAACGGCACAAACCAGCACAAACGCGGCACAAACCAGCACAAACGCAGCACAAACGATTGGCGTCACCAAAAATTTGTGAATAAAGAAAGGGGGTGCTAGGGGTACGGACCTTAATCTTATGGGGTTTTTGAAAACTTTGAGATAATGTTTCTAAAAAATAGTCCAACAGACATGACCCATAAGCTATACGGTTCAAGTTGGATAAGTTTGCGTATAAAAAAAAGTTTCATGTCGATCGGTCAAACCCTGCGACCTGTGCAGTGCTTAGGACAAAAAATAATAATAAAAAAAAACGCACAGACAAAGCTCCGTAAGAGTTGAGTGGAAATCTTCGCTAACGCTCACCTGAAAAGTTATTCACTTCGTTTTGTGAGGTTATGTTGACTATTAAAGTGCTCGCTAACTCTTAGAAGGTGCTTATACCAGCCGCTAACTAACCTGTCTCTAAACTACCTTTAGTGGCCAGTTAACAAGTCACAAGACGCCTGCTAACGTTAGTAGGTTACTAAACAAAATCAAGTGGGTAGTTAAATATTTAGAGGGAGGTCATAAGACCGGGCCTGAGATCGCTTAGTATGGAAAAAGAAATTAGGATAATCAGACGAGCGTTAGCGAAGATTTCCATCTCACTCTGACGAAGCTTTGTTGTGTGTGTGTGTGTGTTATTTTTTGTAAGCACTGCACAGGTCGCAGGGTTTGACTGATCGACATGAAACTTTTTCTATACGCTAACTCATCCAACTTCGAACTGTATAGTTTTGGGGTTAAATCAGGTGGACCATATTTGAGATACATCATCTCAAAGTTTCTAAAAAAAACATGAGATTAGGCTGGGCGGTAAATTTTTAAAATAAAATCTCACCAATATAATTCAAATTTTCCTCAAATGTACATACGACAATAATACACATTGATAAGAATTTGCGTGCAATCCGAACCAGCCGTTGCGAAGAAAATAATATAATATAATATATGTACCGTATTTTATTTATCGAAAAGATAGAAATATTAGTAGAAACATGTTGCATTGTTAAATTCACGGCTCTCTAGATTCGTTGGTATCGAATGAAGTTCATTTCATATGATCAAGGTGTGTAGAGCTTTCGATAATACTTTATATAGATATCTCGCTAATCACACATCGCACATTCTGCGTTTGCCTAGTTTATTCATCGAATAGATAGAAATAATAGCAGAAAAATGTTGCAACTTGACAGAATCACGACTCCCTCGCTTCGATAGTAACTGACGAATGAAGTATATTTCATTTGCATGTAGGTGTGTGGAGTTTTCGATTATTGTTTATTAGATGAGAGTTGGCGAAAATGTCCAGCCTACTCTTACGAAGCTTTGTCTGTTTTTGTTTGTTTGTAAGCACTGCACAGGTCGCAGGGTTTGACCAATCGTCACGAAACTTTTTCTGTACACGCAAATGTATCCAACTTGGAACTGCGTAGCTTTGGGGTGAAATCGGTTGATCCATTTTCGAGTTACGTCATCTCAAAGTTTCTAATATGAAACATAAGATTAGGCTGGGCGGAAAAATAAAATCTCTTCAATATAATTCTAATTTTCCTCAAATGTAAACACGAAAATAATACACATTATTAAATATTTGTATGCAATTCGGACCAGCTGTTCTGAAGAAAAGAATGTAATAAATTGTATATATCATCGAATGAATAGAAATATTAGTAGAAACATGTTGCATTGTTAAATTCACGGCTCTCTAGATTCGTTGGTATCGAATGAAGTTCATTTCATATGATCAAGGTGTGTAGAGCTTTCGATAATACTTTATATAGATATCTCGCTAATCTTACAACGAATATTCTGCGTTTGCCTATAGATAGATGAGCGTTAGCGAAGATTTCCATTCTTCTTTTATGAAGCTTTGTCTGTGTTTTTCTCTGGTTGTTCCTAGACAGCGCGATGAGCGAGCTTCAAGTGCAACTAGACGAGTAGTCGAGTGGCTAGCAGACAGAACAATCATTCAGGAGGCGGGGTTCGATTCCCGCCAGGGTCGACCATAATAACAGGGGTGCATCCTGATTCTCCCTCTGTCGTTCAGGTCAATACTGGGATGTTTTTCTGACAACAGGCCACGACCGACTCCTTCCCACTATCCGGAAACATCTGATAAAGGAGCCACGCATCTCATATCCACACTACATAGAATCGCATTCACCGATGCTAGCAGCCCAGTCACAGTGCGTCGTTCAACCCAATATAAAATAATAAAAAAATATATAAATTTGATCTTTGTCAGTCATTCATGGTTACGACCAGTCGACAAATGAGGTTAATTTTTCTTTCTATTAAAAGCTGTTGGTATTCTTGAATAATCAGCGTAAAGCTGCTACACTTGTCTTCTGACGTAAATACTCCGACCGATTAAACAACCAGTTGATATAAATCACTGTCGATGTAGGAATGTGGAAACCAGTGCCAACATTTCGTCAATTGTCTTCAGATAGAAGCCAGATAATATACATTCATACATTCATGCATACATATATATATTGTATATGTATATGTGTATATGTGTTGATGTGTGTATATATATATATATATATATATATATATATATATATATATATATATATATATATATATACAAACGTCTTCCACCACGAGTTCATACCAGCCATCAGTCACGTTCGAGACGATAATCGTCAATAATAAGTTATACATAAAGACACCCGTTCGAACCTTCGACGAACAGCCGCATTGTCTACACATCACCCGCGTAAGATATACAACGCACCGCCTATTCACGTCAATCGTACATACAAAACCCAGTCATTGTACATCTACGTTTCTATTTCTATTGTTGTTTGTTTGACAGGTGTCGTGTGCGTGTGCGTGGGAGGGGAAGCCAGCGTCAAGACGGTGTGACTCATCACTATCGCATCACGTGGTGTTAATTAAATCAATTCTTATTCCCATTACACATGTTGTCATTGTTGTTTGGTTAGCACGGGAATTTGAGCCAATTTATTAACATGAATGTATGTGAAATAATGTGATTCAATGTATTATGTAAACTGTGTTGTAAAGTACGCAGGCCTACTGTATTTCATGTCATGTAAAAAGATATTATTATTATTATTGAAGTCATTTTTCAGCTGTCTATATCTTTGACAATTATGTGATCTACGCTGAGTGGACGTCCCCGAGGACCTGGGTTCGAGACCAGGACGGCTTGACGTCACAGCACTGGCAGGCAGCAGTTCAAGACTTGCTCGCAGACGCGTTATAGCGACTAGTTGGTCACGTCCTAGCTTGGGGCCGATCCACAACAATGTGAGCACATCACACAACAGACGGTGCACTTATCGTGGACACACTGTGCCAACACCGGCGCGTTATTACACAGGTGGAGGTGCCGTCTTTTGGCTGGAAGAACACAACTTTCGGTTCATTTATATATTTTATGTATTTATTTTTATTACATAATGTTTTTCATGGATACATAATTGGAAACATAAACAACATAACACTTCGGCAAGCATAAATGATACATAAATAACACATTGTTTCTGAATTACTAATAGATTGGATATACAATACTAGAGCTAAATGACTAGAGTTGAATGCTTACAAATCTAATTATAAAATAATGTAATAATAAATTTAATCTTTGAACAACAAAACCCACATAAGCCGAAGCCTGTGTGTGGGAAAGGAGGAATATTTGAATACTAGGAAAACGCCTTATATGCGTTGTGAGATGAGCTTAGAAGTATGGAAATGTAGAATTAAGAACATTTGGTCAGCTCAATGTACATATACAGGCCATGGATCACTTCAAAGGTTTAAAAACCGCGGCTGTCTGTTGGTATATAAACCTTGGTTTCCAAACAATTATACCAGTGCCTTCTTCATATCCGTCACAGATTTTAAACGTTTCAATTTATTGATGACACTTGTTGCTCACATTTAATAGTTCCTTAATTGCTTTCTTAATTGCTTTTATTGATGTGTGAAAAAGTACATTAAAAATGCGTTCTCTTCGTTATTTCACATCCGATTGTCTCACAAATCGCTTAAAATATGTATGATAGATCTTTCCACATTCAGTATAAATTTGAGAGCTTTTGGAAAATTTTGGTTTTCCAAGTATTTCTCCCCGGCCTATTCTTATGGGGAATTTCCATACTTTCCAAATTTTTTCTGGAGATACCGTTTGACCGATCTTTCTGAAAAACAATCCCAACCTATTCTGGTATAAAACCAATTCAGGAAAAAAGTTTCGAGTTGATTGAAACTTTTTCCTGACGTGTATGCCGCGTACAAAATTACACACAAAAAAACAAAAAAACGAAAAAAAAAAAAAAAAAAAAAAAAAAAAAAAAAAAGACCAAAATTTTTCGGTATATGGAATGAAAATCTTCGCTACGCTCATCTAACTAGGAAAACGCCTTATATGCGTTGTGAGATGAGCTTAGAAGTATGGAGATGTAGAATTAAGAATATTTGGTCGGCTCAATGTACATATACAGGCCATGGATCACTTCAAAGGTTTAAAAACCGCGGCTGTCTGTTGGTATATAAACCTTGGTTTCCAAACAATTATACCAGTGCCTTCTTCATATCCATCACAGATTTTGAACGTTTTAATTTATTGATGACACTTGTTGCTCACATTTAATAGTTTCTTAATTGCTTTTCTTAATTGCTTTTATTGATGTGTAAAAAAGTACATTAAAAATGAGTTTTCTTCGTTGTTTCACATCCGATTGTTCCATAAGTCGCTTAAAATGTGTATGATAGTTCTTCCCACACTCGGTATAAATTTGAGAGCTTTTGAAAAAAAAAAAATTCCAAGTATTTCTCCCCTGGCCTATTCTTATGGGGAATTTCCATACTTTCCGATTTTTTTCCGGAAAATCCGTTTGACCGATTTTTCTGAAAAACAATCCCAACCTATTCTGGTATAGCACCAATTTGTAAAAAAGTTTCGAGTTGATTGAAACTTTTTCCTGACCTGTATGCCGCGTACAAAATTACACACAAAAAAAAAAAAAAAAAAAAAAAAAAAAAAAAACATAAAAACCAAGCCCAAAATTTTTCGGTATATGAAATGAAAATCTTCGCTACGCTCATCTAAAAATATATGCTAAGATGGAAGGTTCGTAACATAATGTTGGTACATTCAATTCAATTCAATTATTTATTTCTTCACAATTTGCACAAAATGTACAGGTGGCAAAGTCCTAATTCTAAATAATATCAAAATAATAATTACATACAATCAAAATAATACTATACTATACAAACTAAATCCATTCCATCCATTCCACTTCATAACCTTTCATTAGCACCTGTTTTATGAACAATCTGTAATGAAGAAATAAATATGTAAAATATGTAATAACCCCCCTTTAAACCCAGTTTTTTGACTTATTCTCCTCGCCCGTTTCTTCCCGCAATGCTTTCTTGATATTATCAATTATTAGGTCACCTAATATTTCTCCTCCCTTGTGGTTTAGATGCAATCCATCTTCTGTCGCATCTTCATCATTTATTATGCTGTTTGGATCTACATATATTGCTCCCATTCTCTTGCAAACCCATTTGAAACTCTCGTTCAGCTTCATAATAGTTGTCCCATAAACGTCGTCTCTGAATATTATACCATTCACAACCCACGTTGCATCTGGATATTTTCTCTTACCAGCCTGCAAAAGATCACTAATGTCCGTCATCATATGTTTATCCCATTTTATTCGAAGATTATTAGTTCCAACGTGGATGACTACCACTTTCGGTATTCCTTTAGTTTCTCTGTTTACAATCTTTTTCGTGAGCTCACTTATTCTTATACCTGCATATACCTCTACAACACATCTTTCCTACCTGCAAACTTCCGCTGCTCCTCTTAATATCGAATCACCCATTACAAGGATTTCATCTGCTGCAAACTGTATCTCCTTCTGATTCATATTACCATCCACTTGTTTTTCACTTCGTTTGTTTTTGTCTAGTTTCATTCTGAGTTCTCTCCCATATTTCTTTGCCCATGCGTTTTTATCGCTAATGTATCCCGGAATAAATTCTGTCTCCATAAATATCCCATAATTTTCTTCAACTACTCTCTTCATTCCTCTATTCAAGTATCTTCCACCTTTACTTTGCAACCCGCAGACAACTATCTTGACCGCATGTCCACAAGATATATTGACCTCTTCCATCACCTCCTTCATGTCGTTATATATTTCTTCTCTATTCTTTCCCTCCTGAACTTCCTTATTTCCCAAGTTTAGTAAAATTGTATTTACTCTTTTCAATTCTGAAAAATAGATACCTCGTTTCATTCGTGATGAAAACTCCTTAATTTTGATCCCAGGTTCAATCAATGCGCGATTATCCATTCCATTGCAGAATTCACTCGCCACTTTTCTTCCAACATCACCCATCAACAGCGTACCCTTTACTTTTTCTCTTGTTTCATTCATTAAAACCTTTTTGCCCTCGAATTTATTGGTAGTACTTACAGTATCCATAATCATTCGTATTTCTTTCATGTTCGGCATTTTATCTCCCAATATTTCTGTAGCCCTCTTCAGAATATTTTCATTACTCATGTCAGAACTCTCTATCTTCTGCTCTATTCCTTCTATTTCTATTTCTTCCGAACTTTTCTTAAAACTTTCCAAATCTATGACTATCCCTGTTCTTTCAACTTGTATTCCTGTTTTCAATTGCAGTTCCCTAACATGCATATCTTTTTCCAACTCCCAGAACGTCCTCGTAACCTCAACCTCATCTACTTCTGTAAAGCTCTCTCTGAGTTCAAATATTTGCCTCTTCAACTCTTCCATTTCACTTCTAATCTCACTCATAAATTCATAATTCTTGGCCTTCTTCTTCTTCTTCCCGCACTTTGCCCCTACATTCTCATCTTCATGCCCTTTCCCTTCTGCTTGAATTTGTCGGTCATTCTTGTTGAACTCGTCAACCCTCGCCAATGTTTGTTTCCAAACTCCTGTGAGGCCTCCTCTCTTCTTCAATTCACATTTAGATCTTCGATACAAGTTTTGTTTCATTTTAATCATTCTCTTCGGCCTCTTAATATTCAAGGATTTGGGGTTACCAATTCCAATACAAAACAGTGCTTGATCATCTTCTTCCTTCATATTGACGCTTCCAGATACTTCCAATCACTAGCTCGTAATATTCTAACTGCCGTGATTTGACTATATAAATTGAATTTATCTCTATGCGACCGTGATTTCCCAAAATGTGTTATCTTGAATTGAGTTTTGGCACGAAATTTGACATGTAGCTTCCATTTTGTTTATGATTGCTTCAACTTCGAAAACACAGCTATTTAAAAGCTTGATTGTGTAACATATAATTATGTTAAGCAGAAAATTATTGAATCAGTCTGCTTAAAAACTTACCGCGATCACGTACATACACAACACAGTAACAACAGATAAGTACATCAAATATTTAAGAAATATATATCAGGAGCTAATCGCACCATGACTATCCATGGCCACGGCCACTAGATGTGAACACTAGATGGCACATAGATGTGAATAAGCTGGGTAAATCTAATGAATAAATGGATCTAAATGGCATTTAGAGAGTAACTAGGAAAACGCCTTATATGCGTTGTGAGATGAGCTTAGAAGTATGGAAATGTAGAATTAAGAACATTTGGTCAGCTCAATGTACATATATAGGCCATGGATCACTTCAAAGGTTTAAGAACCGCGGCTGTCTGTTGGTATTATGGACCTTGGTTTCCCAACAATTATACCAGTGCCTTCTTCATATCCATCACAGATTTTAAACGTTTTAATTTATTGGTGACACTTGTTGCTCACATTTAATAGTTTCTTAATTGCTTTCTTATTTGCTTTTATTGATGTGTAAAAAAGTACATTAAAAATGCGTTTTCTTCGTTATTTCACATCCGATTGTTCCATAAGTCGCTTGAAATGTGTATGATAGTTCTTCCCACATTCAGTATAAATTTGAGAGCTTTTGAGAAAAAAAAATTCCAAGTATTTCTCCCCTGGCCTATTCTTATGGGGAATTTCCATACTTTCCAATTTTTTTCCGGAAAAACCGTCCGACCGATTTTTCTGAAAAACAATCCCAACCTATTCTGGTATAACACCAATTAGTAAAAAAAGTTTCGAGTTGATTGAAACTTTTTCCTGACCTGTATGCCGCGTACAAAATTACACACACACAAAAAAAAACATAAAAACCAAGCCCAAAATTTGTCGGTAGATGGAATGAAAATCTTCGCTACGCTCATCTAAAAAGTTAAATTTGATTGCAAATTATAATTTTTATCGGAATGTATGGTTGATTAGAAGTGAATATTGATGAGGTTTAGGTCATACAGACAGTTAGTTCTAGGAAATGACGTCACTGCGTCGGGAACCGAAGTGGAGATGGGCTTGGGTTCGAGTCGTCAGGAACACCGCAGATTCTATTTGTCTGTGTAATTAAACGTTGCAGGTGACAATATTCTATAAGCAATTAACTGTCCAACTTTTTAAATATTATTATTGTTTAAAATCTTTTTCTAACCCCGGCTGAAAAATTGACAAGATTTGTGTTGAAAATTGGAAATTTGGATGATTATAATATAATTTCATAACTATTTTTCACTAAATTTTGATGAAAACTCTAACAGAAAATATTTGTTTTATTTTTTCATCTTTTCCATTTTTTTTTCATATTTTCAAAAAATGTATGCGGATATGATTTGAACATTTTCTTTGACCACAATATTTTCAAAAACAAAGTTGTAGAATGATTTGACACATTTTTTCAACATTTGTGCAACTCGAGTCAGAATTTGTTTTCATTACAAATAACTGAAGTTACACGCAAATAGTGACTCATTTTAGTTCATTAAAGCGCACTACAAGAAGCGCGTAATGAGCAATAATCGCCCCACGTAGCTAATTCAGCATAGGAACTGCTTCAGTATTCCTAAAGCTAAACTCAAAGTCCCGCATGAGGCAGGGATTATGTGAACATCATTCATGTATCACTCCTGATTCGTACCCTCAAATATCCTAGCTGTTGCTGGGGTCGCTCAACAACGAGTTCAGTTACAGCCGGGCACAGCTTTTCAAGAGTCCATGGGAGTCGATTGTATGAGTTATTGTGTCATTAGTTGCATCACATGGTCGCATAAGCTAATTGTCAGGCGTATACGAATAAAAAAAACATTCTGCCGTATAATTACGCTTGAAAATTATGCCCTATGATTTATAACTTATACCATTTTGAAGGTATTAAAAATATGTGTGTTTCCTGTTGATTAGAATTTCTATATCTCATACGTTCAGAAGTCATCCCCTAAAAGTGATATTCCGCTAAATCGGTCGACTCATGCGCAGTGGCTCGCCATTACAGCCGAACAGCTGTCGACGCTCTACAGCCTCGCTAAATCGGTCGACTCATGCGCAGTGGCTCGCCATTACAGCCAAACAGCTGTCGACGCTCTACAGCCTCGCTAAATCGGTCGACTCATGCGCAGTGGCTCGCCATTACAGCCGAACAGCTGTCGACGCTTCACAGCCTGTGTGCTCGAGTGGTTGCCAAGTTACTCCAGACCAACCAACTTGACGATGAGGTGATGAACAGAACAAACATGCCACCTCGAGCGAGACTACCCGGGTGTATTTCACTCATCTGCGTCGAGTTGAACGGCACACTGACTACAAGATCTATTGGCGGCGAGGAATGATGATGAGATGGAATGCCATTTTATAAGGTGTTTTGCGTAGTCGGAAGGAGTCGGTCGTGGCGTCTTAAGGAACCATCACAGTATTGACATGAACGACTGAGTGCAACCACGAAAACACCCTGTTGGATGGTCGACCACGGCGGGAATCGAACCCGGTCTCCTCAATGACGGTTCATTGTGCTAGACACTCGACCACCCGTCCAGTTTGAATGTGTTGAAGGGTTTTTTCATACGATTACTAACATACTGTCAATGATTGGATGAGCGTACGCTCCACAGGAGCACTGGGCAGCCTAGGTGTGTGATGTTTCAGCCTCTTGACCGGCAATCTGAAGGTCCCGGGTTCGAGTCCCGGTCGAGTCCTATTCTCATGACATGGCTAAAATATCCCACACATCTCGATATTGGATCGTATCCAAGAAGTTTGATGATCACATTATTCCTCATGCCCAGGTAAAGGTAGAAGAGAGTGCACAAGGACCTGTGGTAACGTGTAATCGTTACACCTTGGGTGAATCTAAGCCCTCTATAGGGCTAGCCCCAGGAAGTGTCGTCACTCTAAGTATAGCCATGACATAAGAGTAATATCTCGGTAGCTCAGTGGGAGAGCAGCGGATCGGCAATCTGAAGGTCCCGGGTTCGATTCCCGGAGACGTAGCTTTTACGACAAAGTTTTGAGGGCAATTTTCAAAATCATATTTGCATTCAAATATATTTCCAGTGTTTTTCGTGCATAAAAACGCTCTAGTTTTCTCAACTCATCACTCATCAGCCATATCTTAGCTTCTTCACCGTCATCATCTGCCCGGTCCACTCCCAACGTCTCTTCCGATCGACCGTCCCGTACGTGTTCCATGACTACTGATCGGCCGTCTCGAACATGCATCACAGAGCGGACCATGTGTGCGTGTGTGTGTGTGTGTGACTTGATAGTTTATTTATAAAAGCGCCGTAACGGAAAGTACAGCAATGGGCAAAGATTAAACAATTGTGTAACAATTTAAAAATAACAAAGTCTTGAAAATATACATCAATTATTTATACATTGTTCAGGTCCGTTTTATCAATAGTTGGTTAAAAGTTGAACAACTTTTAACTTGTAAACTCCTTCGGTTACCACGTGCTGTCGCACAATATGCGTAGTACGATGAGCGAGATGTTTGTCTGTGTTTCTTCTTTTGTTTTTTGTTTGTTTTGTTTTTTGTTTGTTTGTAGGCACTGAACAGGTCGCAGGGTTTGACCGATCGACGTGAAAATGTTTCTGTATACGCAAACTTATCCAACTTAGAGCACTAAAGTTTTTGAGTCATATCTGTTGGACCATATTTTAGAAACATCATCTCAAAGTTTCAAAAAAAAACATAAGATCAGACTGAGCTGGAATAATAGAAAAAAATCTAATCGATGTAATTCAAATTCTCCTCAAATGCAAACACGGAAATGATACACATAATTAAAAATCTATAGGCCCTATGCAATTCGGACCAGCCGTTTCGAAGGAAATAATGTATTACACGTATTTTATTCATCGAACAGATAGAAATAATATAGGAGAAACATGTTGCATTCATTAAACGGCCGGTCCGAATTGCTTACAAATGTTGAATTATGTGTATCATTTCCGTGTTTGCATTTGAGGAGAATTTGAATTATATTGGAGAGAATATTCTTCATTTTTTTTCCGCTCAGCCTAATCTTATGAGATTTTAGAAACTTTGAGAAGATGTTTCTAAAGAATGGTCCAACAGATATGACTAAAGCACTATGGGTTCGAAGTTGGATAAGTTTGCGTACACATGAAAAGTTTCATGTTGATCGGTCAAACCGTGCGACCCGTGCAGTGCTTACAAACAAACAAAACAAACAATAACACACACAGACAAAGCTCGGTAAGAGTTGAGTGGAAATCTTCGCTAACGCTTATCTAATCAGTCGTTCAGCCTAACCGAGTCCTTAACGGCCTATTGAAATCCAGTGCGAATAGTATGAGCGAAGAATTCATTCATGATACATCCATTTATTAATTTAATTAATATAAATAATTTCCACTTAGTTTTTATTTTATTCATTCATTCATTTATGCTTGGTTGAACGACGAATGGCTGATGCGCGAGCAAGATCTATTTGCGTCTGTGAATGAGAATGGGATGGTGGGAAGGATAAGATGATCCCCTCTTCAGGAACTCCGACTGGGGGAAACAACAACGCACCTCTATCAAAAGACGGGCATCGAACCCTGGATCTTCAGTGCGTTAGTTACAAACTTCTGAATAGTATGAGAATCTATTTGTGATTTAGATCCATCACTGATTAGATAAGCGTTAGCGAAGATTTCCACACAACTCTTACGGAGCTTTGTCTGTGTGTGTTATTGTTCGTTTTGTTTGTTTGTAAGCACTGCACGGGTCGCACGGTTTGACCGATCAACATGAAACTTTTCATGTGTACGCAAACTTATCCAACTTCGAACCCATAGTGCTTTAGTCATATCTGTTGGACCATTCTTTAGAAACATCTTCTCAAAGTTTCTAAAATCTCATAAGATTAGGCGTTTGAACTCCGGTCTGATTTAATACAAGCCTATCTCTCTGTACCAGGTCGCTCTACTCCACAGCCGTGTTTCAACTCCTCAACTCTAGACACAGGGCGCTGAGTGCAGTGGACCGACCGCAGAGTAGTACCAGCATTTCCCTGCAGTGCAATCACGATCAAGCTACAACACATTGGCAACAAGCAGGGAAATATGTTCGAGTACAAATGCGTCTCTCTCTCTCTCTCTCACACCCGCCCCCACGCTCGTGCTATACAGATATGACTTCTCGAGAAGCCTAACGACCTCAGGAACGATTGCCAAACTAACAAACAAGAAAACGATTGCGGAAGGAGAGACACGGTGGGGGGGAGACACTTCTCGCTAGACACATTTAATGGCGAACTTCAGCTTTATTTCAGTTTGTTCCGAGTCAGTGAGGGTTGCTAGGAGACAGCGACGTCGTGGATTATTGCGGGCCAACTCAATGCCGAGACGATGAATGGTGTAGTTTTTTATTAATGTTTGCTCAACGAACCAATTATGAGCTAGGTTAGTTGAGTGTATGAATTGAGTTACTTTTGAAAATATATAATATAGGACTACCGGTATATGTATTTATATATATATATATATATATATATATATATATATATATATATATATATATATATATATATATATATATATATATATATATATATATATATATATATATATATTTACAAACTCAGAATAAAATCAGCTGAAACGTTACATGTACGGCGATGTCTCACTTATTTTCATTGAATGGAAGAAAAAAGTCACGGAATTCTCTATTTTTCGTTCGCTATAACACGCCACTGAATTCCATCCACACGCACAAAAGTGAGAGAGAGAGAGGGATGAGAGAGAGGGATAATCGGGGGTTGAAGCTGGACGAGAGAGAAGAAGGGATGGAAAGAGATAATACATTACGAAAATCCGCCGCGAAATACAATTGCTAGGAATTGGCACGAGAAATTGCGACACTAAGAAATAAAAAATGAAAGCAGAGTTATTTTCTTGACGTCGATTCACTGTGACTTTGTACGGTGTGTGATCGAGAGTTACACTCGTGGAAGGTGGGGGGGGGGGGGTCCCGAAGAAACTCAACAATAGGCGAATAATGCTCGGAAAATGCACAACTCTCTCCTCTCGAGCTTGTTGAGTGCAAATCACGCGAGTGTTGAACGATAGGCGAGGCAGTTTTATGTGGGGCTACAAACAATACTTCCATCTCATATCACTTGTGTTGATAGGTTCTATTCTGTCAGCAAATTGAAGAAAAAACAACATAACCATGCTTGAAACAACATTTGATAGTTATTTGGTTTAATTATTGTAACTGCGTCGGGAGTCGAACCCAATACCCCGAGCACGGGGGCAACTACACTAACATCAACGTCACAGCGCCATATTGCTACTTCATCATGTCATAGTACGGGTCGGCAACTGAGTCATGACGCCACAAATACTAGCGTTCCCATTGGTCACTTCTAGACCTATTAGCAACCGCCTTGCAGCCAGATTCTCATGCAGTGACGGCAGAGAGGTTCAATCAGGGCAACACTGCACAGGTCCATTGACATGACACTTTCTGTACCCGCATTTGAAGCAACTGTAGCAAAGTTTCTAAAATCCCATAAGATTAGGCTGGGCTGAAAAAATTGAAAAATAAAATCTCTCCAATATAATTTAAAAGCTCCTCAAATGTAAGCACGTGATGCAGATTATTGAAAATTTGTATGCAATTCGGACCAGCCGTTTCGAAGAAAATAATGCAAAACATGTTTTTTATTATTCAAATAGATGGAAATGGTAGCAGAAAATGCTGCAGTGATAGATCCACGGCACCTTAGATTCGTTGGTATCGAATGAAATATATTTTATATATGATCAAGGTGTGTAGCGTATAGACATCTCGCTCATCGTACAACGCACATTCTGCGTCTGCCTCGTCCGCGTCAACACATACAGTTATGTTGATGTAATACATACATCGTTTGACTGGAAATATTCCACAACAGCATCAACCAGCCATGAGTACGCAAACTAATATACCCGAGTGCTCGTTATTCATTCCCTCCTCGTTATCCTGTGTACCTGATAACAACACAGCCAGACTGATACCATCATCCGTCCCGCTTCACAGGGGTGCGTTGCACGTAGCATCGTGCCCCGCAACCCGATCGCAGGTTGCATTGGCACAGTATGCAGGCGCAAGTGATCGAATAGGGTCATTTGGAAACAATGACACGTTTTCCGAACATGCAAGCTCGGTAGTAATAGTATTGACATACACGTCTATCCATTGGACAACGTGAGAGGGAGAGAGAGAGAGAGAGAGAGAGAGAGAGAGAGAGAGAGAGAGAGAGAGAGAGAGAGAGAGAGAGAGAGAGAGAGAGAGAGAGAGAGAGAGAGAGAGAGAGAGAGAGAGAGAGACAGAGAGAGGTACTGTGACAAGTGTACGACTGTAATGATCAGCTTCACGGCTGGTTGTGGATGCTCTTGTGCATCTTGACGCTGCACTAGACCGCTGACCGCGGCAAGCTGCAGCATTACGAGTCGGTGAGTCGCTGTGATCGGTTGGGGAGCCTGATGATGGGAAGTATAATCTTCCAGAAACGTCGCGAGAGTAGAGCATTTCAAGTAAGTGGAAAAACCGTAAAACCTATCGACAGCATATATATATATATATATATATATATATATATATATATATATATATATATATATATATATAAATATATATGAAAAAAAAGCATGAGTAATTTATGCATAATCAATATTTCAACATCTCAATTCAAAATACATGAGCATTTTTACAGAAATAAGTTGATAATTCTGTTCATTTTCATGGCGTTCTCGTGCAATTCTAGTAACATAAGCCTAAGCCTTTAATCATGTATTCAGAAATGTATAAAAACATAGGCCACGTATTTACGACGGTACGTTTCCCACGCGGAATGTACATTTTATACGATTGCATGTAAGAAACGAAACGCACGAAACTAATAACTCTGTCAGTAAGTTTCAGTTCGTACTTTACCATGACCCTCGGAATATGACTGCTTGCATACCGTATTAGCATGAATAATTAAAACGTCAGGAGGAATGAAAATGAATAAAATGTGATTATATTGCCACGGGTGGTTCAAGTACACAGTACGAGGTACGAAAGTCAATACGAGGGGCATAATGTGACCCATTATATAACACCGTACAAACTATAAGCCAGTATAGAATATGAATATGCCGCCCTCGTTAGCTCGGTCAGCTGAGGCACGCTTTAGAGACTGTACTGATCGTTGGGCGTGGGTTCGAGTCCCGCATAAGGCATGGGTTTTTGTAAACGTCCTTGCAAATCTCCATTAAGGGTCGTTTCTAGGGGTGGGCAAAGAGCGTGACTGCCAGAGGCGTCAAATTCACATATACCCTCTGAACATCTAGCTTTGATAATAATGGAATATGTCACGGCTATTATTCGCCCATGCTGTTTAAATGCCATAGAGGAGTAGAATTGACAGAAAAATCCAACACAAAATGAACAATATGCTAGCGTCAACTGCTCAGAAACGAAGTATCCGAAAAACACTTCGAAAAGACAACAAATGGTGAATGAACGCGAAAGTGGTCTAAAAGAATCGAGTGTAGAAAGCTGTGGACACAGCGATCAGCAGAGCCAGTTGGATTCGGCCTCATAGACCTTTGGGACGAACGAGTTGATTCTTTCCTTCGAGCACTTGCTCTTCTCAAGAACTTCTTCCGGGCGATTCGCTTCCTTCGGACTATTTCTGTGCCTACAGTCAATGAGATAGTGACTTGTTGAAAGACTGGGGGGGGGGGGGGGGGGGGGGGGGGGGTGACGTTAATTAATATAAACTTCTAATAGGGTCCTGGAATCAGACTAATTATCGAGACTCAATTAAGGGCAAAACGGGACGAGAAAGGGCGGGGAAAGGGGAGGCAAGAAAGCATTGTTAATACGAGCAATGAAGTGAAACACTGAAGCTCAGAACTGGAATCCACAAGAAGCACAATGCAGGCCTGATGAATGATTGCTAATGAGTTTTCATTCCAGTAATTGGCTATTCCTAATCCCGTCTCACTCCCTCCCCCCCTCTCTCTCTCTCTCTCTCTCTCCTCTCCTCTCTCTCTCTCGCTCTCGCTCTAACTAATTAATATTTCAGGTCAATAGCGCGGGGGAGGCGGTGTGGGGAGGGGGGGGGGGGTATCTCCTGCAGTCGAAACGTGCAAATGTTGCCTATACTGCTAACTTGTATTGATCTTCAGCGTCTCTAAACGCCGTCTTGACAACACGTAAATACGGCTGAGTCGCAACTGACAGGCGCTCATCATGTCATTGGATGAGCGTTTCCACTCAACTCTTACGAAGCTTTGTCTGTGTGTGTGTGTTTGTTTGTAAGCACTGCACAGGTCGCAGGGTTTGACTGATCGCCATGCAACTTTTTATGTACACGCAAACTTATCCAACTTCGAACCCCATAGTTTTGGGGTCAAATCTGTTCGACCATTTTTCAGAAACATCATCTCAAAGCTTCTAAAAACCCCATAAGATTAGGCTGAGCGGAAAACATTGAAAAATGAAATCTCACCGATACTAGGCAAACGCAGAATGCGTGTTGTACGATGAGCGAGATAATCTAGATAGTGTAAAATCTAATGCTCTACACACCTTGATCAAATGGAATATACTTCAAACGATAGGCCTACCAACTAATCTGGGGTGCTATTATTTCTGCTATTAGATGAGATTTCCATGGCAACCTTGAATAACAACAGTTATCTGTTCGTATATAAATAACGTATAAGAGTATTTCAAGTGAACCAATGTTATACATGACAACGTGAAGGCAAGTAAAACCGGTAGTCTTGAGTTATTTTGTGGAATACTTACGATACAAATACAAGATTTTCACATCTGGGGTAGACAAAACAAAGGCTGACATCCAGCTAATTCGATATAAAGTGATCACACAGAGTTTTATGACCTTGAGATGTGGTTTCGATGTTAACGTTTTATTATATTGGATTTTAAAATAGATTTATGTAAGAACATTTCTTATTTCTACGATTTTCACGATACTTGGGTCCCAAAAGTCTGAAAATCACTCAAAATAAAACAGGAACCTTGACAGATATTTTTGTGCACGGCCATCAAAATGAATCTAACTAGGAAAACGCCATATATGCGTTGTTAGACGAGCGGATAGTAATAGTATGGGTAAAAATGGGTAAGAACTGCTTCGAGTGGTACCAATTTAGCACATTTCATGTTTTATCTTCAAAATGACTGACCCGAACAAGCTGAAATTTTTTAGAAATGTTTATCAAAATGTAATTCAACTTCACGCGAAATTTCATTTTTTTGGAAAATAAAAATATTTCCTTTTTTTTCGCCATGTTATTCTAATGGGAATTTTTGAAATTTCTTAAATTCATAAAAAAAAAAAGTTACTACCCGATAATGCCACAAAACTATACAGATCTAAGTTAGATGAGGAACCATATTGAAAAAAAGGTTTGAAGTTGATAGCTGTTGTCGTTTGACCTGTGAAGAACCGACAAAAAAACATGAAAAAAGTAAAAAAATAAAAACGAACACCAATTTTTTTCAGTATGTCAAATTGAATCCTCGCTAAAGCTCGTCTAATCAATTGAAATCAATTGAATCCATCAAATTGAATCTAAATTTCACCAATGTGATTCAAATTTTCCTCAAATACAAACACGGAAATGATACTCAGATTGAAAAATGTGTATGCAATTCGGACCAACCGTTTCGACGAAAATACTGTAGGCCTAGTACATGTTCTTTATTCATCGAATAGATACAGATATATTTATATATATATATATATATATATTATATATATATATTTTTTTTTTCCTCAAGACGAGCTTTAGCAAGGATTCAATTTGACATATTCGTTTTTTTATTGTTTTTTTTCATGTTTTTTTGTCGGTTCTCTACAGGTCAAACGGCTACAGCTATCAACTTCAAACTCTTTTTCATTATGGTTCCTCATCTAACTCAGATCTGTATAGTTTTGTGGCATTATAGGGTGATAACTTCTATTTGTTAGAATTTTAGGTTTCAAAAATACCCATCAGAATAACACGGCGGAAAAGAAAGAAAATATTTTTATTTTCCAGAAAAATGAAATTCTGCGTGAAGGTAAACTACATTTTGATACACATTTCTGGAAATTTTCAGCTTTGATCGGGTCAGCCATTTTGAAGAAAAAACATGAAATGTGCCACATTGGTACCACTCGAAGCAGTTTTTACCCATTTTTACCCATACTATTACTATCCGCTCGTCTAACAACGCAACATGGCGTTTTCCTAGTTAACCAGGAAAACGCCATATATGCGTTGTTAGACGAGCGAATAGTAATAGAATGGGTTTAAATGGGTAAAAACTGCTTCGAGTGGTACCAATTTAGCACGTTTTTTCTTCAAAATGGCCGACCCGATCAAGCTGAAAATATTTAGAAATGTGTATCAAATTGTAATTCAACTTCAGGCAAAATTTCATTTTCTTGGGAAATATTTTTTTTTTCCCGCCTGGTATGTTATTCTAATGGGTACCGGTATTTTTGAAATTTCTGAAATTCATAGAAAAAAAGTTACCCCCCGATAATGCCACAAAACTATACAGATCTGAGTTAGATGAGGAACCATATTGAAAACAAGTTTGAAGTTGATAGCTGTAGCCGTTTGACCTGTGGAGAACCGAAAAAAAAAAAAAAAAAAAAAAAAAAAAAAAAAATAAAAACGGACACCAATTTTGTTCAGTATGTGAAATTGAATCCTTGCTAAAACTCGTCTAATAATATTCTCACTATTGTGTGTTTTTTCTACTTACGTGTCTTTGGCAACCAAGTTTACCACAGTACAGTCTTTAGCCAATAAACATTTATACATGATCAGTAATTTCGTCAGCAACTTTTCCAGTTGTTCCAGTTATACATCTGGTTACAAATACAACAAACAATCCTGAGCTCAGAATCAAGTTTCTTTTATTGTTTACATATTTTCATTTGACAGGTCGTAACGAGAAATCGATTCACAGAAAACTGGTCCAGGACATTATACATTTACCAAGTTGAATCGAGATAGTTTCTGGTGACAATCGATCTGACAAGATGATTATATTATTTATATATATATATATATATATATATATATATATATATATATATATATATATATATATATATATAATTGGGCCCAATCCTACATATTTAATAGATGGTTATTGACAGTGGCGTAACTAGGAATTTTGGGCCCCGGGGCAAAGGAGTCACATGGGCCCCTTCCCCCAATAAAACTATATATTGAATAATCAACATCAAATAATTTGTACCTTCATATGATGTGTAAACTGTTGAAAGTATTGACAGAGCTACGTAACTAGCAGTTTGTAAGTACTTTCAGCTGACCCTGTCCAGGGACGTCCTTATGATTCGTGTATTGAAGGAGGAGGAGGGTGCCCTGAATATATAAAGAAAATAACCATTCAGCAGGACACCACATTAACTCCCCCAGAAGTGCCCTATAGAGAATTTTTGAAATAGGTATGGTCATTCTTCAAGTGATTTGAATTGCGGTTTCCAAGCTGTTTTGAAGTCCGATAAGTGAACCATTTTGAATATTTTCGAAGTTATTTTCGATAATTGAATCACTATGGATTCTTTTTCGAAGTTTTTTTGCGATTTCCTTCAGAGAAGCCCCGCAGATTTTTTTTTGAAATATGCTAAATTTTCAAGTGATTTTGCGATTTACAAGCAGTTTTAGAGTCTTGATAATTTAATCATTATGGACGTTTCCGAAGTTATTTTTAATAATTTAAATGGTATGAACATTTTTGCACTCATTTTCGCGTTTTCTCCCAGCAAAATTCTAAGCAGCAAATTGTTTTAAATATGGTCATTTTTAAAGTGATGTTTACGATGTACGAGCATTTTTGGAATTTAATTTTAGAACCACAACGAATATCATGAATGAAACACGACACACACGGAAAGGGTAAAGAGGCTCCAGCCCCGCAGGGAATTGAATAACGGTAGATGGAGTGTCCTTGCGTATTCTGGAATCATTTTTTCATCATTTTTAGAGTATGTTAGGATTTTACACACTTCATATAAGCACAGAAGAAAATCCACATTCTGTTCTTTTTTTTCTGAAACTACTTCGCAATTATGGGATCATAATTAAAGTCATATTTACAAGAATATAATTTTGAAATGGGATCACAGGCCTGCAAAACGGTCAGGGCCTCGAGGAGGATTTCCCGGTATCCGGTGGGCCAGTCCGAGCCTGAGCATGGGCCCTCCCGGGGCCGTGGGCCCCGGGGCAGCGGCCCCGGCTGCCCCTGCGGTAGCTACGCCACTGGTTATTGATACAATTATAATCGTATTGAAGAAAACCACAGTCATTCTACTGACATGTTTCAGCTAGCTTTCAAACTACTTACGATGAGAATTCGACCGTGATTGAACGATTCTAGAATGGAAATACGTAACCGACACACGTCAACTTGGCAACGTTGAAAGTTAATTGGTAAATTACCATGTTAGTAGATTCACAAGTTGAACACGATATAGCCTAATGATCGCAGCTAGTTAGGCCTATTGTGTTGCGTTCATTTCAATGCCAGCCGTTAACTTGCACCACTTCTTACGTGATAACAAACGTTGACAACGTGCTTATTATATGTTGTACATTTTCAAGTGGTTGTAGCTGCTAATTATTAGGAATTTTCAATGTTTGAATTTGTAATGGTAAATTACGCAGCATTGGCTATCTGCTTCAAGATGAGCGAGATATTATGAAACGTAATAGAAATCTGCACACCTTGGTATTTCTGTACACCTGGGCCCGGATTCACAAAGTCTGATCTTAGGACCAAGATAAGACCTACTTAGGATGACTTAAATTAGGACATTTCATAGCTCAAAGACCTATTCACGAAAAGTCTCAAGGTCTTATCTCGGTCTTAGATTTAGGACCAACTTTCTTAACGCTCAGCAAACCGAAGTCAAATTGGACGTGGGTTTTAGTCCCGCATAAGGAATGAGATTTGGTAAATAACATTCATATATCATCTACTCATACGTTCAACAAAACAAGCTAGGTTAGTTGTTGGTGGGGACGTTGAACCAATAACGATCGTCATACGCACAACAGCTGTACATGCATGTTAGCACGGTGAAACGTCAATCAAAAAGACCAAACTACCCTAGATAGGTCCAGCAACATGAGTTGCTGTTGGGCGTGGGTTCGAGTCCAGCATCAGACATGGGTTAACATCCTTGCACGTACCATCACTTCATAGTTTCAATATCACCTGCTCATCCCAGCCCTAGTACCTTAGAGGCCTACCGGCAGCCAAGGCCTAGACCTTGTAAACAATGTCGTCAGGGTTTTAGTAGTGTTTTATAGACCCACGTCTAGGATTATTATACACTAGGCCTAGGCCCTAGGCTATCACCTTGGTAAGCTCTTCGCTTAGGCCTACCTAAAACTTCCAATTCAGCACAAATTGAGAGCAATAGCCTATTATATGGCCTATAAGCCTTGCCCAAGGACCTATCCATGACTCGGCAGCTGTCAGTGACAGTACAACATCAGGCTTTTCAAAGTGCGGCTATGTTTCTAATATTAGGTCCCGGGCTCTCTATATGGAATCAAAAATATAGATGGCGCCGAAGTTACCAACATATAAACACAGAAATAATACACATTAATAAAAATTGACGTGTAATTCGGACCAGCCGCTTCGAAGAAAATAGTTTGAAATGTTTTTATTTATAGAAAATATAGAAATATTGGTAGAAAAATATTGCATTGTTACATTCACGGCTTCCCAGATCCATTGGCATCGGATAAAGTTCATTTTATATGATCAAGGTGTGTAGAGTTTCGCTCATCTCACAACGCACATTCCGCGTTTGCCTAGTTTTTACAATATATTGTCATTGTTGGTGGCCTTTTTGGTAAACACTAACCTATCCAAGTCCTAGCCTCCTGGCACGTTATTTTGAGTGGTTTATTAGATAGTGTCCTGAGCTCTCAGTCGGGAGGCTGATTTCCCAGTGTCGGCCTAGACAGTGATCACCTTCTCATCATCCCACCGACGCCAATAGATCTCTACTATCCGCACAGTGCGTCGTGAATTCAATATAAATAATTTAAAAATATGAATGTGTACTATCAAGTTTTGACCTCTTAAAAAATACATTCATTCCAATGGCATTAGATTTCCGTCTTGTAGATTAGCACACATGAAATTCCAACGTGTAACTGTACGTAATTCGATTCTTACTTTATCTCTTTTTCTCACCTGCCTCATCTAATCTCCCATCCCTCTCTCTCTCTCATTCGTTATTTATTCATTGCAGAGGACTGGGGTAGAGGCACGACCTCGAGTGAGTGTATAGGCAGCCCTGCATTGCACTGGTGTGTTGGGTGTTGCAGATCGATAACCTGTGTTTCCTTCCTATCTTTAGAATGAACACACCTCTCTCTCTCTCTCTCTCTCTCTCACCCTCTATCTACCTCCGAGAGACCAGCTCTCTGTGCCGGTGAGAGAGAACGCCATAGTTCGACCCCTCGCTCTTCCACACTTCTTCTTCGCCGACCAACAATTGAACAAAATTCGTGCCAACTCAGTCCCTTGATTCCAACTGTTCAAGAAACCAGCTGAGAACAGGTCCGTAGTCTCAAGAAGATACTTGGGGATCTGTCCACACAGTATTAGCGACTATTTACAGCATGAATCATGCTTCACATGTATTGTATACTATTCTTACGACGCATTATGTGCGGCCATTTACTCGTCCTATTTGAAAAGGCATTTGAAAATGTTCTAATCGAAAAGTTGACGAAAGAGAATTTCAAGAAATTTGCATTGAAAATTGTCCATGAATTGAATGAAACATAATTAATCTTTGAGGAAAATCAGTGAAAAAAGTCAATGACATGAATTCATGTTGGCCGTCTCATCAGCCCCTTCGAAGCGTTTTGGCCCGCTGCAAGGTCACCAGATATTCGCGGCGCGCGCACTGCCCGCTTGATTGGTTGCTAACAGTGAGTGACAACGGAATGAGCTGGAGAGAGGAACAATGCGGTGAGCGTGCGCTGGAGTTCAACGAATCCAGTTATACTCAGGTGCATGATTATATGGATTTGATAATAGTACAGACGAACTCAGCATAACGCGTAACGCAGCACAATATACAGGAACAGAGAAAAAAGAAGACAAAATAGATTTCCAGAAGAAGAAGGATCGAGATTTTCCACTGTGAATATTTCAATTGTTTTCGAACCTTGAAATTACTAGGCAAACGCGTAATGTGCGTTGTGAGATGAGCGAAACTCTACACATCTTGATCATATCAAATGAACTTTATCCGATGCCAATGAATCTAGGAAGCCGTGAATTTAACAATGCAATATTTTTCCACAAATATTTCTATCTTTTCTATGAATAAAAAACATGTATTAAATTATTCTCTTCGAAACGGCTGGTCCGAATTACACGTCAATTTTTATTAATATGCATTATTTCTGTGTTCACATTTGAGGAAAATTTGAATGATATTGGAGAGATTTTATTTTTCAATTTTTTCCGCCCAGCCTAATCTTATGGGGTTTTTAGAAACTTTGAAATGATGTTTCTCAAAAATGGTCCAACCGATTAGACCTCAAAACTATACAGTTCCAAGTTGGATGAGTTTGCGCATGAAAAACAAGTTTCATGTCGATCGGTCAAATCCTGCGACCTGTGCAGTGCCCACAAATAAACAAACAAACAAACACACAGACAAAGCGCCGTACGAGTTGCATGGAAATCTTCGCTACGCTCATCGAATTAACTTATGCTTTAATTATTGTTGTTATGAGTTATCTTATTTTTTATTCTTTTGGAGTGGTAAGATCGCCCTTGTGGTGCTCCGTTCAAACGATCCTACTTTTCATTAAAAGTCAATGATTTTGTATCAAGTTTCGAAGTTAATAAAAAAAAAGTATGCGTTGTAAAATGAACAATAACTGACAACTACAATATAATATTCATAGTACTACTTATTATGCCATTCTTGTTCGTTAACTAATGTTGTGATCGTATAACTAAATTGCAGGAGATCGTATTGTACATTGTGTGTAGGGTATACGCTAAATGTTATAAATAAGGA
Organism: Brachyptera putata; assembly: GCA_907164805.1. Classification (NCBI taxonomy): domain Eukaryota; kingdom Metazoa; phylum Arthropoda; class Insecta; order Plecoptera; family Taeniopterygidae; genus Brachyptera; species Brachyptera putata. The sequence goes on along the minus strand of OU015473.1, from coordinate 14,975,983 downwards.
GAAAAATCGAAACGAATTCTGCAATTTTGTAATAAATACAAGAACACAGAAAAAATTAGTAGATTTTGAAAAAGAAGAAGAATATCGAGATATTATAAGATTTTAGTTTTTTTTCTCCGCACTGTGAATGTTTGTGAATTGTGTCCAGCCCTGAAATTACTTCTATAATCAAGATGTATTGTTTGTTACACTAGGAAAACGCCTGATGTGCGTTGTGAGATGAGCTTAGAGGTATGGAAATGTAGAATTAAGAACATTTGGTCAGCTCAATGTACATATACAGGCCATGGATCACTTCAAAGGTTTAAAAACCGCGGCTGTCTGTTGATATAAGGACCTTGCTTTACCAACAATAGTATCAGTGCCTTCTTGATATCCATCACAGGTTTTAATCGTTTTAATTTATTGGTGACACTTGTTGCTCACATTTAATAGTTCCTTAATTGCTTTCTCAATTGCTTTTATTGATATGTGAAAAAGTTCATTAAAAATGCGTTTTCTTCGTTATTTTACATCCGATTGTTCCATAAATCGCTTTAAAAATGCGTTTTCTTCGTTATTTTACATCCGATTGTTCCATAAATCGCTTAAAATATGTATGAGAGTTTTTTCCACATTCAGTATGAATTTGAGAGCTTTTGGAAAATTTTCGTTTTCCATGTATTTCTCCCCCGGCCTATTCTTATGGGGAATTTCCATACTTTCCAAATTTTTTCCGGAAAAACCGTTTGACCGATTTTTCTGAAAAACAATCCCAATCTATTCTAGTATAGGCCTAACACCAATTTGAAAAAAGTTTCGAGTTGGTTAAAACTTTTTCCTGACCTGTATGCCACGTACAAAATTACATTAAAAAAAAAAAACATAAAAACCAAGCCCAAAATTTTTCGGTATTTGGAATGAAAATCTTCGCTACGCTCATCTAATAATGATTAGAAATGTTATCACAAGATTTGAATCAACTTGATGAATCCATAAGTAGTAATAAAACATAAACGCTGGCATCCTCTGAAGACACTGGCAATAACTGGAAACTACTGCTAAACGGATGCTAGGCCTATTAATCAAGTTAACCTATCACCTATAGAGAGGAAAGTCATCAACAGCCGTTTAATATATATAATGTGATTTCGACAGTACCGAACAATCGTCTTCCCTATATATTACCTAGACCGTTCGAGAGTTTCGATCCGTTAACACGGTGTCAGTATCCAGTAGGTAGCTAGCTATATGTGTTGGCAATTAGCACACCAGAGCCACCTGGAATGTCTTGCGGTCAGACCATGTCATAACCAAGAGGCCGTGTCGGGAAACAAAACACAATATCGCACGATGTGGTGATACCAACAGACTCGCGCCTGCGTAGTGAAGTGTTTCCGCGGTCAGAATCTGAGGCCATGGTCCCACTCGCTGCTAGCGCAACTATCGCTTTTACATAGAACTACAATGCTATACAACGCCACCGGTACCGTAGACACTCTTATCTGCATCTAGTTCACACGGGAGCCGCTACTTCGCGGCAGGCAAGCGGGGCCGCTGGCTCTGATTTGTCCGCAAGAAACCACAAATAGCGTCCATGTTATTAGTATTGGAGTTACTAGCAAGGAATATTTCCAGCTAGGCTGGGAACTCAAGTCTACCATGACTTGATTAGCGCAGAAACATGTTGTGTAGGTCGGCCTACCGAGCTGGACACTCACCCGCATACAACAATCAAAATGCATGTGTTCTTATTTCAAAATGATTTGAATAATTAGTAAATCAAAGACAATTAGAATAACCTGAAAGCTGAAAGTAATGACATCCAATAATGAGGAATAGCCCATATATCGTACAGCTGTATACGATCGAGGATACTATGAATAGAATTATGCGAAAATAAATAGAGGTAACCATTCTCATTTTTCAACACACTGATTTGTAGAGAGAAAATAGTTGATTTTCAGAGGGAAAATAGTTGATTTTTAGAGGGAAAATAGTTGATTTTTAGAGGGAAAATAGTTGATTTTTAGAGGGAAAATAGATGATTTTTAGAGGGAAAATAGTTGATTTTTAGAGGGAAAATAGTTGATTTTTAGAGGGAAAATAGTTGATTTTCAGAGGGAAGATAGTTGATTTTTAGAGGGAAAATAGTTGATTTTTAGAGGGAAAATAGTTGATTTTCAGAGGGAAAATAGTTGATTTTCAGAGGGAAGATAGTTGATTTTTAGAGGGAAAATAGTTGATTTTCAGAGGGAAGATAGTTGATTTTTAGAGGGAAAATAGTTGATTTTCAGAGGGAAGATAGTTGATTTTTAGAGGGAAAATAGTTGATTTTTAGAGGGAAAATAGTTGATTTTCAGAGGGAAGATAGTTGATTTTTAGAGGGAAAATAGTTGATTTTCAGAGGGAAAATAGTTGATTTTCAGAGGGAAGATAGTTGATTTTTAGAGGGAAAATAGTTGATTTTTAGAGGGAAAATAGTTGATTTTCAGAGGGAAAATAGTTGATTTTCAGAGGGAAGATAGTTGATTTTTAGAGGGAAAATAGTTGATTTTTAGAGGGAAAATAGATGATTTTTAGAGGGAAAATAGTTGATTTTTAGAGGGAAAATAGTTGATTTTTAGAGGGAAAATAGTTGATTTTCAGAGGGAAAATAGTTGATTTTCAGAGGGAAGATAGTTGATTTTTAGAGGGAAAATAGTTGATTTTCAGAGGGAAGATAGTTGATTTTTAGAGGGAAAATAGTTGATTTTCAGAGGGAAGATAGTTGATTTTCAGAGGGAAAATAGTTGATTTTTAGAGGGAAAATAGTTGATTTTCAGAGGGAAGATAGTTGATTTTTAGAGGGAAAATAGTTGATTTTCAGAGGGAAAATAGTTGATTTTCAGAGGGAAGATAGTTGATTTTTAGAGGGAAAATAGTTGATTTTCAGAGGGAAAATAGTTGATTTTTAGAGGGAAAATAGTTGATTTTTAGAGGGAAAATAGATGATTTTTAGAGGGAAAATAGTTGATTTTTAGAGGGAAAATAGTTGATTTTCAGAGGGAAAATAGTTGATTTTCAGAGGGAGAATAGTTGATTTTTAGAGGAAAAATAGTTGATTTTTAGAGGGAAAATAGTTGATTTTCAGAGGGAAGATAGTTGATTTTTAGAGGGAAAATAGTTGATTTTCAGAGGGAAAATAGTTGATTTTTAGAGGGAAAATAGTTGATTTTTAGAGGGAAAATAGATGATTTTTAGAGGGAAAATAGTTGATTTTTAGAGGGAAAATAGTTGATTTTTAGAGGGAAAATAGTTGATTTTCAGAGGGAAGATAGTTGATTTTTAGAGGGAAAATAGTTGATTTTTAGAGGGAAAATAGTTGATTTTCAGAGGGAAAATAGTTGATTTTCAGAGGGAAGATAGTTGATTTTTAGAGGGAAAATAGTTGATTTTCAGAGGGAAAATTGTTGATTTTTAGAGGGAAAATAGTTGATTTTCAGAGGGAAGATAGTTGATTTTTAGAGGGAAAATAGTTGATTTTCAGAGGGAAAATAGTTGATTTTCAGAGGGAAAAAAATAGTTGATTTTCAGAGGGAGAGTAGTTGATTTTTAGAGGGAAAATAGTTGATTTTCAGAGGGAAAATAGTTGATTTTTAGAGGGAAAATAGTTGATTTTTAGAGGGAAAATAGATGATTTTTAGAGGGAAAATAGTTGATTTTTAGAGGGAAAATAGTTGATTTTCAGAGGGAAAATAGTTGATTTTCAGAGGGAGAATAGTTGATTTTTAGAGGAAAAATAGTTGATTTTTCACCAAAATAATGTCAAAATAGCAACTCAATGAATTTACTCCCATTGTTGTAACTCCAGGAAAGAATATTACAGTGTTTCTGATGCAATCACTATTATTCGAACATATACTTGTTCAGTCAAGTTTATATTATAGCTTAAAGGACATCACAACCCTGAAACTAGATTCTAATGAATAATGACGATATTTATTTCCCCAATTTCGAAGAAAACTAGAAATTATATCTCCATTTCAGAAATTATAATCAATTTTTCTGTCCTCCTTAGACCACGAGTCATGGCGTAGGCATTACCGATTCTGTCTGGAAACACAAACAGAATCGAGTAATGTCTACGTCACGACTCAAGGCCGGGTCCTGGAGGACAAATGAAATAATTGACATTTCTGAGATTGAGATGATAATTTCCAGTTTAAAATTGGGGAAATGAATGTCGTCATCATTCCATATATTCTAATGTCAGGGTTGCGATGTCCTTTAACCTTCCGCATTACAGAATTAAATTAGATGAGTGTAGCGAAGATTTTCATTCCATTTACCTAAAAATGTTGGGGCGGAAAAAATTTGGAAAGTTCGGGAAATCCCCATAAGAATAACCCAGAGGGTAAATACTTCAAAACGAAAATTTTTCAAAAACTTGTAAATTCTACAGAATATGAAAACAACTATCGTACACATTTTCAATCATTTGTGCTACAATCGGATGAGACATAACGAAGAAAACGCAATAAAAGTATACATTTCATCGAATATCAGGATCAAAACATGTAAAGCAAAGTGTATAATGCGACAGGTTGCTCTGTAAATAGCAACAAGTTGCAGGTAAGGTTTTTCAGCGTTTGAAGTAGTCCAAGGTTTGTAGATGTAGATTGAGCTGACAGAGTATTTTTCAATTCCAGATTTCCATATTTCTACGCTCATCTCACAACGCACTTTCTGCGTTTTCCCAGTTCTCAAAATTACTTGATGTGACTGCTGCCCAAACGATAGAACGTTGTATTTTTGTCACAATTCGGGACTGAACACGCTTGCTTCCGGTGTAGGCCCACACAGTGACCAACAATGTTCTCCTATCCGACTCCTGGAATACTTTGTTTGCCCTTGACATTTCTCGTTGCTATAGCGACCTGACAGACATGCTATCTCGAACACGGTAGAGAACATCCTCCTCCAGCTGGGGGTACGAACCCAGCCACAGTTCTAGGTGGCTGTGCATCAGCTGTTCACATAGAATAATACTCCCTCATCTTAGCCTATACATCCAGTTCCATGTGTAAACGTGATTATACGTCGGGCATTTATTATTCTGAGTAGGGCTAAAGAGGGCATTGCGATTATTCAATGGCCTTCTTGCTGCATTTCAACACAGTAATCCAAGACAAGTACAAAATATCTGAGGACGGCTTCGATTTGAGATGTTATCTTAGTTCCCAGTTAGGCGGCAGCCTGCTCTACATCGATGAAGTAAGGTTTGCCTACCGCCACAGGGGTCACTGCCTCACTGTATCATTTCCCGACTTTCTTTGCTTATTTCAATGGTTTTATATTTTGCTTATATTGAAATCTTCAAAAGCCTTTAATTGCTGTGAAAAATAAACGAAAAACAGAACGACTTTCCAAGTGAACCTATACGGTAAAATTGAGTATTCGCTTCGCTCATTCAATAAAATATATGATAAACGAATATAATGAAGGCACGGGGCTTATAAAAATGGAGAAATTCAACTTGACTAACCTTGTCTATAGTCACGAACCAGTGCCATTGAATACAAAAGTATACCGAACTCAAATCATCTGAAATTCTATCTTTGTGAGTTCAGCCAGCTCAAAAAAAATACGTCAATGAATTTCATCACATTCTTGGTAATCGTGAATATAAGTATTATCTTAAAATTGATTGAAATCACACAAATATAACCTCATGTTCGAAGAGACGATGACGCTGGTTCGTGTGCCTTGAGTAGTGGTTGCCATGGAGATACCACTCGTCTGGCAACCGCGTCGACGAGTCTACTAGACGAGCATCGGAACGTCTAACACAAGCTTTGGGTTTCATTATAAATGTTTATCGGTACGTTTCACAAGTTCAGAATTAACATAAAGACATGATTTATTGTCTAGTTAAGCGCTGTGCTTAACTACCACATTGTGTTACGATCGTCGAGAACTCGTATTTTGTATTTTTTAAATGATCCGTCGTTTATATGATCGTTTGCTGGCCGACCCCACCGACAGATATGGTATTTGGGGTCTACGAATGATCAGGTGATGTATGATGCATGCACCTACTCGAACACGCGATCTGCACGGCCGAGAGGTGGTTGATACACAGGAGTCATTCAGGAGACCGGGGTTCGATTCCCGCCATGGTCGAACATCCCGCAGGGGTTTTCCGTGGTTTCCCTATGTCATTCAGGTCAATACTGGAATGGTTCCTTAACAAGAGGTCTCGACCGACTCCTTCCCACTATCCTAATAAAATAACCTTCATCTCATCATCCCATCATCTCATCACTCACCGACGCCAATGGCTTAGTCATCGGTGCAGTGCGTCGTTAAACCCAATATGTAAAGCGTCTTGGCTGACTAAGGCGGCTTTGTGCGGTTCTCTGTCTCTCTCAGTATTCTGTCACGTGACGTGACACGTTGCTGTAACCACAGTGGACAACAATGTCACCTAAACTGCCCCCCCCCCCCCCAGTACCACCTTGCTGGTGCTATGGTAACCAGGCTGCCATCTGCGGGCAAATACTTGGCCACCAACCCAACAAACACAAATATCGCACAACTTTACATCTGTATAGCAGTGCCATTTTCAGATTTATCTGATTGCAGATTTACGATGGAAACGCAACTACATATTTCAAGAATGTTGACTCCCTAGCGTTGCAGCGAGATCACGTGATATCGAAGAGGTGGCAACGCAAAGAGCAATGGCGGTGGCTATGGTGGTGCTACGGGTGGCCATTAGCGAAGTATTTTCAGTAAATGGTCCCGGCTGCTCAGTAGATATGGGAAAATGGTAGATATCTGTACTTGATAATTACTACAAAATTATTCAAATTAAGATCTGAAATATTTATTAATTATTATGTTCCTTGAAAATTCGATGTGATAGATTATCAATATGAAAAGAAGGTACGAAAAATCTCATTGTGACTGTATTGTAAAATGTTTACTTTTCACTGGAGAATGTGAACTGATCGTTATCATTAATTTAAATCTGTTTCCCGTCATATTTTGTGAGTTATTTTATATCATCAATTTGCTTTCCGTTTTACATTATTCATTGTTCTCTTCTATAATTTCACACGCGTTAGGTTAGGTGGAAGAACAACCTTGCCTTTGTTGACTACTGACTTTGTTATACATGATTAATAAATACATTACATTCTATTTAATTTTTATTGATTTTATATTCATATAAGGTACATTGTACACATATAGCTGACATTATTATTCTTTTCTAAAAGTATTCTAATATATTACAATACATTACAAAATACTGATTTTTATAAAACAAAACAGGAATTAATGGACGTACGAAATATGTTTGAATAAGTGGTGAAGGAGAAGCCAATAGGAGAGAAAGATAGGACATTATTGAAATTATACGACTATAGGACCGAATATGAATCTAAATTCTAAATCAACAGAATAATAACATTATAAACCTACCAAACTAATTTAATCCGTCTTGAATGAATAAAATCGGAAACGGAAACTTGACCTCAACACAGCACGCCACGTTCGTTGACGTGCACCTATCTGAGGAGAGAGCAAAGAGGGTAGTTTCAGAGGGGAGGTCTTTCAGTGCTGTGACTTGTTGGGGCAGCGAGAGGCCGGGAGATGGCGCCAGCTACTGAGAGCTAGACAGCTGTGCGGGACCACAACACCATAGGCCTGTTTGTTTGTGGTGCACCACCTGGACTAAAGTGTAGCTGGTGTAAAAAGGAAGTACGTCATATTACGGGTTTTGTGCAGGAAATGATACCGAAATGATGAGGTACAAACAAACACGAAATTGACGATTTTTCGGTTCCTAGACGCGAATTTTGAAATGGGAGCAGACCCGTTGATGGAGAAAGAGATATTAAATATCATGGAATGTGATTAATGAATAGTAAATATTTAATAATGACAACCCTTATTCGATTATATATATTTTCATTCTCATTAACACGAATTTAAGCGTCAACAACTAGTAAGCCAGCAAAACGTTCGCCTACAACTTGATTTTGGCGCGTGCCATCTTGCGCTGAACTAAGCACACCAGCTGGTATAGAACTACCTGAACTAGTGCAAGTGAACCGGGACAAACAAACAAGAAAGTGCAGCTTGGTGCAGCACCACGGTTACAAACAAACACGATTGTGCAAGAACTGAAGAACCAGTTCAGCTAGTGCAGGCCAAACAGACAGGCTTATTATGTACCGACATGAACACAACTGTATTGTATGCTGTTCAAAACTGTGGGATCCAGCCTAATGATAGACATTCATCTATATCATGATATAATACTGAAATCAAATTTATTTATATTTATATTGGTTTATAACGAGGCGCTGCGATGATGACCAAGATCTATTGGCGTCGGTGAATGATCATTGAGTTGATGAGAAGATAGTTTAAGGTATTTTTAATTAGGTGTTAACTTTTGGATGGTGGGAAGGAAGCGGTCGTGTACATGAAATATGCATTAGTCGTAGAATAGAGTAATACAAAAATACAGAAACACAGCGAATAACCTGTAAAAACTGCTGCTACCATCAAGAGACGGACTCCTGCCGCACCGCACCGCACCGCACCGCACCGCACCGCACGAGTAGGCGTCCGCGGAACGCTATTCGAACGCGTGGGTCGCCTCGAGCGCGTGACGGGCAAGGGGTAAACGGGAGGGGGGGAGGGGGGGAAGGGTCGTGGAAATGTCATTTTTAACGTCTCAATAAAATATCTGGCATGACGCCAAAAAACTACACGCAAAATAATATAAAACTACTCGAAACATTGGAAAAATATATACAATAAGAAAAATTACTCATTAGGCTGGTTTTAGGTCGCGGCTAGGTTCAACTTCGTCACTGGTTTTTATATACGGAAATTTTAAACGTGTTTAAACAATGAATATATATATTTTGTTAGGCGTAACCTATTTTCAGACAAGTTGACGCAGCATCTTTTGAAACAGCGTGAGAAGCACAAAGCTCCTTGTACAGGCCTGCCAATAGACCGTCCGCATATCATTGAAGATGAATTATTCCAATATTCGAATAATGCAATTAATTGATATAGGCCTAATGTCCTATATGCCGGCACATGCAGTGCAGTGGTTAGCCGCTCGCTCCATACGGTCAGCGAGATGAGGGGCATATCGGACCTGGTTCGATTCCCGCCACCATCCACCTTCACAGGGTAGTATCACGGTGGTTCCTATAATATAGGTCACGACCGCTTCCTTCCCACTACCCAAGAAACCTTCATGTCATCATCCCATCATCTCATTGATCATTCGTCCGACGCCAATAGACCTTACTTATCAGTAGACTGCGCTTTAAAACCCAATATAAACAGATGAAAGTATAGGCCTATATATATTATATAATTATATATTATATATATATATATATATATATATATATATATATATATATATATATATATATATATATATATATATATATATATATATATATAATATATATATATATATATATATATATATATATATATATATATATATATATATATATATTAGTGATGCCTTCGGGTACCCGGGTACCCGTCTAGGTTCCGGGTAATTGTGCTAACCAGTACCTATAATATAGAAAATAACTTTTATAAATCACTCAAGCTACCGAGAGAGATTCAACTTCGCATTCTCCATAAGTTTTTTCACCCACCTTCCCAGACCTCCCTCAACGTGTCATAATGCGCTCGTCAAATCTAGTCGCACCACCTACCGTTATCTGTGGTCACACGTGCAGTGTACTGAATCCCTCTCCTGTCAACCGCTCTCTAGTTGCCATGCCAAATACTATTCTTTACCGAGAACTGAAAAGCATATATAGTCAACCCATTACCTACCACTACGATTTGAGGGTTTTGTCAAGTATTTCTTCTCACTTCGCTGTTGTTTTTCAGCTTGAACACAATTAACCAAAGTCCTATCTCGCTTCCTCTACATTCCAAATCATTCTTTGACAGATTTCTTTGGGGAAAGATTGAGGGTGAGTAAAATGTGATACCTACATGGAGCTTATCTTATTAATTAATTGGTAGCCACCAGCCAATGAGACAAACAATTAAATAACCTTGATCTTAGTGCACGCGTATACACTGCAGGAGATTATGAAACGTCAGAACCACGGAACTAGACAGGGGATAACGTAAATACGTTTTTTTTTAAATTACCCGGGTAATACCCGGGTAATTTCGGCGGGTACCCGGTTCCTAATTTGTTACCCGAAGGCATCAATAATATATATATATATATATATATATATATATATATATATATATATATATATATATATATATATATATATATATATATATATATACATATATATATATATATATATATACATATTATTATGTTACGATATATTCGGTTGTGTAACAACTTTTCAGATAGTTTGAATTCAAAAAAAAAGATGAAGGTAAAATATGATGACGATTCTTGTGACGTCATACAAAAAAAACATCAACAAGCTACGTTATTTACGAGTAGGCCTACGCATGCGCGAACGACAGACGGGTGTCCCGACCCAAACGCCCGACTAAAAGCGGTGATCAGCGGAATGAGCCACGGGGGACGTTAAAGATCAAACAGATCAGAGATTTACTTCGTATATTATTATCCCTGAACATACTAGATCCTTACTATTCACAGTTGATTGGTTAAGTTATACATTATATCATTGATTTGAGAGCACGGTAAGATCGCCCTTGTCCGAACGATCCTATCCTATCATACTTAGCCTTGATTTAGGAACGATAACTGCGTTTCGTTTACAATTGCTATTGATTTAAAACAATCAACCCAATTCTACTTGAAATATAGGTTCCAGTAGTAGGTTATCATTTGTCTTGCTGTTGTAGAACAAGTGTTCGATATAGAACCTGTTCTGGAACCAGTCGGACACGCTAATCCCCACGTGCTTGAAATACAGGCTCCATGCCATGGACTCAAGTGTGTTGACATGTTTATGTACCTCACTCCACAATTGAATGCTGGATTGCGGTAACCGGTAAGAAATATCCAAACCTTCTTTCTCGACCTGACCCAACAACCAATCAAAGAGCTGCTGAAAACTTTCTTTAGATGAGCGTTAGCGAACAGTTCCATGCAACTCTTACGGAGCTTTGTCTGTCTGGTTTTTTTTTCTTTTTTTTTTTGTGTGTGCACTGCACAGGTCGCAGGGTTTGACCGATCGCCATGCAACTTTTTCTGTATACGCAAACTTATCCAACTTAGAACCCTATAGTTTTTGGGTCAAATCGGTTGGACCATTTTTGGAAACATCATCTCAAAGTTTCTAAAAACCCCATAAGATTCGACTGGGTGGCAGTTATTCGATTGTTATCTCCATTCAGAATACCTTCTTGCGTGAGTACAATACACTGTCACGTGACCCCAGTTGTTCTAGACACGAGGAAGCCGTGTCTCGACTGTCAGGCCGGGGTTCGAGCCACTTAGAACTGGTTCTAATGTCGATAATCCTTGATTGTCAGTAGCAATGGGTATTGATTTGCTGTGAGAAGCTGGAAGTGGATGATTAGACTAGGCCCTGAAAGTATACACTATTCTCTCTGATCGAAGATATCAGACTGGAGAAATAGGATCACAAAATCTTACATTTTTAGATGAGCGTAGCGAAGATTCTCATTCCATATACCGAAACATTTTGGGCTTGGTTTTCATGTTTTTTTTGTTTTTTTGTTTTTCTTTGTGTAATTTTGTACGCGGCATACAGGTCAGGAAAAAGTTTCAATCAACTCGAAACTTTTTTTACGAATTGGTGTTATACCAGAATAGGTTGGGATTGTTTTTCAGAAAAATCGTTCGGACGTTATTTCCGGAGAGAAATTGGAAAGTATGGAAATTCCCCATAAGAATAGGCCAGGGCAGAAATACTTGAAAACAATTTTTTTTCAAAAGCTTTCAAATTTATACTGAATGTGGAAAGATCTATCATACCTATTTTAAGCGATTTATGGAACAATCGAATGTGAAATAACGAAGAAAACGCATTTTTAATGTACTTTTTTACACATCAATAAAATCAATTCAGAAAGCAATTAAGAAACTATTAAATGTGAGCAACAAGTGTCACCAATAAATTAAAACGTTTAAAATCTGTGATGGATATGGAGAAGGCACTGGTATCATTGTTTGGAAACCAAGGTGTATATACCAACAGACAGCCGCGGTTTCTAAGCCTTTGAAGTGATCCATGGCCTGTATATGTACATTGAGCTGACAAAATTTAATTCTACATTTCCATACTTCTAAGCTCATCTCACAACGCATATAAGACGTTTTCCTAGTACTTATAGCTACACTGCATCAATTGCCAACCTGGGAGTATACTATAACTGCCAGTTTAACGTATATATATATATATATATATATATATATATATATATATATATATATATATATATATATATATATATATATATGTGTATATATATATATATATATATATATATATGTATATATATGGGATATTTTAGCCATGTCTAGAGCGGGAATCGAACCCGGGACCTTCACATTGCCGGTCCGCTGCTCTCCCACTGAGCTACCGAGATATTACTCTTATGTCATGGCTATACTTAGAGTGACGACACTTCCTGGGGCTAGCTATAACTTCCTATAGAGGGCTTAGATTCACCCAAGGTGTAACGATTACACGTTACCACAGGTCCTTGTACACTCTCTTCTACCTTTACCTAGGCAAGAGGAATAATGTGATCATTAAACTTCTTGGATACGATCCAATATCGAGATGTGTGGGATATTTTAGCCATGTCGTAAAAGATATATATATATATATATATATATATATATATATATATATATATATATATATATATATATATATATATATATATAGATAGATAGATAGATAGATAGATAGATAGATAGATAGATAGATAGATAGATAGATAGATAGATAGATAGATAGATAGATAGATAGATAGATAGATAGATAGATAGATAGATAGATATATATATACAGGGGCGTCGGAACGTTTTCGAAGTTGGGGGGGGCAAACTCAACAATCGCGACCCACGCAGGAGGGAAGTGTGGGGTGCCACATATACAATAACATTTGGTACGGTATTTTTCAGGATAGAAGGTAAAAATACTGAAAATACCAAGATGGGGGGGGGGGAGGGATCTCAGTTTTGAAAAGAAAATGCCATATTAGAACAGTTGTACAAAGGCCAGTTAACGCGAAGTCTGCGACCCGCGGAGGGCAAGGGGGGAATGACCCCTTCTGGCCCCGCAGGGAATTTTTTTAAATAACCCCTTTTTTAACACGATTTAACGTGTTTCAGAGAAGATTTAGATGACAAAAATAATTGTTCTGAAGAACTAGAGGTGCCCAACTGATATTTGCCAATCATAGTTATTTTAACTGCAGGGTCGTCCTGGCTCATTTTCGCGCCACGGCCAAGGACTCAATTATGAGCTCCAAAAACTGTATGCCCATAGTGAAAGTGAATGCAAGTGAGGAAGGAATCAAGCCCCGCAGGGAAATTTTCAAAAATGTATCTTTTTAAATACGATTCTACGGGTTTAGGAACTACACGACATTTCTGGAATTCATGAATTCTTTAGAGTGGTAAAAAGTAGCTTGTTTTGCTGAATGGCTGATCCAAGAAAATGATACGCTAAATTAATCTATCATTCGATAACAATGCTGTTCGAATTTACTCCACTCAATAATGCATAAGTAAAATAGTATATGATTTATGGAATATTATTAATAGAATGTAACAAATGTGCGCCGATTGCGCCCCTTAAATTTGACGCCCCTGGCAGTCCCGCTCTTTGCCCAACCCCAGAAACGACCCTTATTGGAAGTTTCCTTTCTTCATTTCACTTTATTGTCATTGTTACGACTGTTGGAATTTTGGAAATTCACAAAATTTACAAAAATGTTAATGCATAATTTATATCTGGAAAAAACATATAGGGTTGTTTATTGATTTCTGCTAACTCATAAACTACGCATCAGAGCTGTCATTTCGATACAGTACATCAAATTCCTTCGAATTACACCTTTTTTAATATGGTTCAACGTGTTTCAGATGAGATTTAGATGCAAAAATCAATTTTCTCCTAAAACTGAAGGTGCCCACCCGATATTTGATTTTCTATGCAATGTGAAGTATGAATATATGTACGATTTTATCTATCTACATAGGCCTACATCTTTCCTTCCTTCTCTTTCTTTTTTTTTCTTCCTCATTCCTTCTCTCTTCCTTCTTTTTTTCGTCTTTTCTGGTTCTCGTCTTTTCAAATTGTGTCTTGCAAGACCTTTTTCTTGCCCCCCCTTGCCCCCCCTTAGCCAAAAGTTGGGGGGGGCATTGCCCCCCCTGCCCCCCCCCGGTTCCGACGCCAGTGTATATATATATATATATTTGTATATATATATATCCTATTCTGTCTTAGACTCAAAATTGCTGAGCTCGGCATAAACATCAATAATTTGAAAGTATCAAAAATGACGAGAATTCAACTAGTCGCTATTTCAAGACATATATTAATTGTTAACATCGCGATTGATGGAACTAATACCTATTTTAGAATATTATTGAAATACCACTAAATACTACCATTAATGTTACAAATCATATATTTCTAATACAAATGTAGGGGAAAATGCATGAATATTTCCAATTGTTGAAAGTGATTAGTAGTCTGTGCAACAAGTATAGCGGTTAAATGTGCGCAGAGTTTATCCTGATCAAATCACTTCACGGGACCGTACATTACATCATTCTTAAGGTTTTCGAGTTTTCAATTATTTTGCAGGTATTAAAATGTTTGTGTTTCTACATTACTATACATATGATACGTCATATCAATCTAAAGTAATCACCAAAAACGTTTACTCCACCAGATCAACACCTACAATGAAAACTGACACCCCTCATGAATCCAAAGTTACCAACAATAACACCGCGTTCAGTTAGTCCACCAGGAAGCTGGCTATCTAGTACTGGAACCTCCAAAGCGACCACAACATTACCCGAAGTAAGTAAACCTTGCCTTCGAAGAAGTGAATCTTTCTCTCCGCGACGCATTCAACAGTTGGAGCGCCTCCGAGGGTGACGTCAGTCTCACTGGCTCCTTGCTGTGTGAGTCTCCTCGAACCGGCTTCACTCGACAGCTCGCACATCACGGCAACAGTGGTGGTCACGTGGCCACACAACATTTTCAGACACGGGTATTGATCCGAGGGTGGTCACCTGGATACAAACATCTCTAACGAACAGAACCCAAGTCAATCGCAAGCAGTCCACGTCACGCCAGGCGTACGCCAAGGTACAGTACTAGGACCACTCCTCTTTACCGGCTTCATAAACGACATCTCTGAGAAGATGCGCCTCTTCGCAGACAACTGCATTGTTTACCACTTGATCACCACGCCTGAAGATCAAGTCTACGCTTGGGCAGCAATCAATGGAATGTGCCTCAACGCTGAGAAGTTTCACCAATCGCCGTCGCTCAATGATGATTTCATGGGATCCCGGTTGCCAAGGCAGACACATGCAAATTCTTAGGTGTCAATCTATTAACCAACTTGTCCAGGACCATGCACGTCGTTAAACTTGTCAACCAACACTGCACTTCGTCATGCGTAACCTTGAGGGTAGCACCGAAAGCACAAAAGTACAAGCATACAAGTGCCCTTCTCGAATATTGCAGTGGAGTTTGGGACCCTACACCGAAGTGCTAATTACCCTTATTGACCAGGTTCAATGCAAAGCTGCCAGATACGTAAAAACCATCCCCCAGCGTCTGTCAGCGAAACATATGAGGCCAGAAGTAGTGAGTGCTACCAGACTACAAGCCGTTGTCGGCCGGCAGAGCTCGAGTCACCCTCGAGCATTTGCAGAACTACCAGCATGGCGTATTGTTACCGCCCGTCTTGACGAGGCCCATGATGAGCCTACCCCGTCGCAGGACCTTTATTCTTCCCCAGGGAGATCCATTCGTCTGTGGAACAGCATCCCGACAGATAGAATGGCGGTACTTCCCAAGCCCTCTGTCTTCATTAACATACTTTCAGATTGGAGCCAATTTGTTACCGTACTGTAGTATCATCATCTTCACAAATCTCCATTCATGATTCATTCATCAATCATTCATCATATACTAGCATTGATTTATTTAGGGGAAAAAATGCCATCGGATATGAGTCCAAAGCCAAAAATACCAATAAGTTGATAACAGGCCTAGATATAAATAAAAAGCAATACCTACTCCACCAAATCAACAGCTACAATAATACTAATTAAAATGTCTGAATACATCAACTCTGAGGACTGCTAACCACGTAATCATTACACACTAATTACAAGTGTCACCACCGCAAGCCGATTATCCCGTATCGCACTCGTGCCTTGTGGTATGTCATTACAATAACATAATCAGCCAGTTTACGAGGCAGTAGCGTCAAGAGGAGACGAGCCTGCGTCTAGACGGCAGCCAGACGGCAGCGATGCTATTATTGGCTGTTTTACATTCATATTATTGATATGTTGATTGAAATGTATTTCGATCTATACAAGAAATCTGTGTGGCTATAAATATATATATATATATACAATAGAAACTAATTTTTATACTTTTTACGTAATAAGTAAAAAGTACTCGGAACTGAAGTTTGAATGAGTCGCAACCATACAAAATTTCAATTAATAAATTAATGTAATCTGAACGGAATATATATTTGTATATATAAATATAAATATATATATAGGTATAATTAATATATATATATATATATATATATATATATATATATATATATATATATATATATATACACTGGCGTCGGAACCGGGGGGGGGGGGCAGGGGGTGCATTGTCCCCCCCAACTTCTGGCCAAGGGGGGGCAAGGGGGGGCAAGAAAAAGGTCGTGCAAGGCACAATTTGAAAAGACGAGAAATAGAAAAGACGAAAAAAAGAAGGAAGAGAGAAGGAGAGAAAGAAAAAAAAGGAAAAAGAGAAGGAAGAAAAGATGTAGGCCTATATAGAAAGATGAAATCGTACATAGATTCATATTTCACATCGCATAGAAAATCAAATATCAGATGGGCACCTTCAGTTTTAAGAGAAAATTGATTTTTGCATCCAAATCTTATCTGAAACACGTTGAACCATATTAAAAAGGTGTGATTTGAAGGAATTTGATGTACTGTTTCGAAATGACAGCCCTGGTAAGTAGTTGATATATGAGTTAGCAGGAATCAACAAACAACCCTATGCTTCTTCCAGATGTAAATTATTTATTACAATTTTTGTAAATTTCCAAAATTCCAACAGTCGTAACAATGACAGTGAGGTGAAATGGAGAAAGGGAACTTCCATAAGGGTCGTTTCTAGGGGTGGGCAAAGAGCGTGACTGCCATGGGCGTCAAATTTAAGGGGCGCTAAATGTGCACATTTGTAACATTCTATTAATAATAATATTCCATAAATCATATTCTATTTTACCTATGCATTATTGGGTGGAGTGAATGTTATTATTCGAACAGCATTGTTATCGAATGATATAGATTAATTTAGCGTTTTATTTTCTTGGATCAGCCATTCAGCAAAACTAGCTCTTACCACACTAAAGAATTCATGAATCCCAGATATTTCGTGTAGTTCCCAAACCCGCAGAATCGTATTTAAAATGATAAATTTCCGAAAATTTCCCTGCGGGGCTTGATTCCTCCCTCACTTGCATTCACTTTCACTATGCGCATACAGTTTTTGGGGCTCATAATTGAGTTCTTGTCCGTGGTGCTAAAATGAGCCAGACTGACCCTGCAGTTACAATAACTATGGTTGGCAAATAACAATTAGGCACCTCTAGTTCTTCAAAACAATTAATTTTGTCATCCAAATCTGATCTGAAACACGTCAAATTGTGTTAAAAATGGGATAATTTAAAAAAATTCTCTGCGGGGCCAGAAGGGGTCCTCCCCCCCTTCCCCCCGTGGGTCGCAGGCTTCACGTTAACTGGCCTTTGTACAACTGTTTTATATGGTATTTTCTTTTTCAAACTGAGACCCTCCATCTTGGTATTTCCAGTATTTTTTCCTTCTGTTCTGAAAAATACCCAAATGTTATTGAATATGTGGCACCCCATACTTCCTTCCTCCACGGGTCGCAATTGTTGGGCTTGCCCCCCCCCCCCCCAACTTTGAAAACGTTCCGACGCCCCTGTATATATATATATATATATATATATGTATATATATATATATATATATATATATATATATATATGTAATATTGTGTGTGTAAACCTATGTAAATGTGTGCCTATACCAGTAGTTACATGTTCAGGATGAAAATAAAATGCGGAGTAAAGAATAATGAAATGATAAAATAATATGAAAATGAAAAGATAATAACTGTATTTAAAATGAAAAAATATACTTTATATAAAATGGGCTTACTATATATTTATAATTATTCATGCCCACTTAGTTATTGCAAACAGGTGTCAGTTTGAATTTTAAAATTCGAGCAGGGCCACAGGTAGGCGTAAAAACTTCCAGGACTTGTCCCTTGCTCCATGCGTATCTGAAATGCTCCCGAATAATTTCTCGATATATCGGGATATTTTAAATATTTAAAGCACCTGGGAAAACTGGGGCAACCACCCTCAAAAGGGTAGACTTGTACGTAATCATGTCACAAGTCGCACAGAATTATCGATTTCGAAGCCTAAAAGTTGACACCTTCCAGACATTTTAAAATGTCAGTTCAAATCTTCCTATAGAAATCAATCTTCCACATACGATCAACACAAAAATAAAATACTTGCGAGTAGATAAAACTTTCTCGAGTAATTTTTCAAATATAGTCCGAATTAAAATAACCTATGCAGTGCAGTCTGACCCTCCCCCTCTTCGCCTGACAAATATCATAGCCGCAGGCCTAGGCAGCGGCGCTGAGCCTGTACGGGAGAAAGACAGCGCTTTGCAGCAGTACAGGAGTCATGCAATCAAGTAGTGTAATTAACAAATCCATCACTTACTTTCCTAGTTCTTCTTTCAGCTCATAATTATCACTAAAACGTGTACAGGCTGCTGGGACAGCCATACCGAGAACTACAATATTTACTTCGCTACTGATCGCCTAGTGAAAAACTCACAGACTCAAGCCAGCACGTCGCGGACGAATCGATAATGTAATATCAAGTTTGATACAGTTAAATGTTAACTGTTGGTATATGAGAGTGAAAAATTCTAGACTATTTAAATATGAGTTTAAGTATTCGATTATTGAGTTCAAATATATTTAATGATGAATTAAATAGTTGTTGAATTGTTTTGTGTCTGTTGAGCAGGTATACCAACACTCGCCTGTGAAAAAATAAACTTCCCTAGACGACAGCGCCAAAACCAAACTCACTAACACCCTGAAAATGTATATTCACTGTGCAAAAGCGGTTAATGAAGATCTAGTCTCGAGTTTGATTTTTTATAAATAACTTATGCTTATTTAAACGAAAATTTTTTAATATAATAATGAAACAGTTTTTTTTGGAATGTTTGTTTTTATATAAACTTTGCTTTACATTCAATCATGCAACCATTATCAAATTATGAAAAAGATTTTTCTACCTACGATACAGTCAATACCACAAGTTGAAGGCTGAAACTATTTTTGTTTGAATCATAATTACAATAATCCAATCATGTATTACAGCAGTTTTCTCATTTCTTACACACTTTAATCCTAGCGTATTTGCTGTTCAACAAACTACATAAACATAGTAATTATTGAGTTGGGAGCAAATGGGGACAAAGGGAACTTTTGCCATTGCAAGTGGATTCTCACTGAAACACTTTGCCAGATTTACAGTAACGGTAAAATCAACTACTTTCTTACTCAAAAAAGTAATTTAAGCTGCTAGGTATTTTCAAATCAAGAAAATGTTTGATGAATTAAACATCAACTTGAAAACTAACAATACAAGTATATATTCCAAATGTCTGCCCAGCAGATATTTTGAGAGCTGTATAATTTTTTTGTTCATTCCCTTTCTCCCGCTCCAAAAGAAACCTAGCAATACCTGTTAATATAAGGGATTAAAAATTTTAATGTATCAACAAACTTAAACTGGAAACTACAATATAATGATTCTGAACAAATTACTTGAAAATGCATAATTACATATTTACCACCATTATAAGAGAATGTATTTTGACACTTAATTAATTGGCTTTCATACCCTAAACTTTGAATATATGTATATATATATATCAACATTTTTTCACATAAAATATAAAAATTTAACAATAGGCATACAGAGAGATGGCAAAATTAATAGATAACTGAAAAAAAAATATTTAAAATTTACAAACACAAAAAACATTAAAGGCAAACTACTTGCCTTTAATGTACGTTACTCTATCTAATTAAATAATATAATAATATCAAAACTTTATATAAAAAGTTTTACAGGAAAAACAATTACAAACCTCATGCAAAACAAAAAATCAATACAAAACCATTCTGACCCACTAAATGGTGATAGTAGGCCTAAATACGGTAAACAGTTTAAAATGTTCCCAAATCATAAAAGAAATGCGTGATGCAGAGTTGTTGAAAGTTGAGATACGTAAATGCTCTTCATATATCACCAAAAGCGTGATTAAAATCTCTCAATTAAATTATCAAATAGATATGAAAACTGGTTTAGGCTCATAGTAAGCCACACTTGGTCACTAGCAATCGTTATCAAATCTAGTTTTATAAATTCTATTCTTCTTTTGGGGAATTCATGAAATGTAATTAAGCTTAAGAACGACATATGAGAAACATTGTACTGTGAGCCTACTTGATGGCGTACGTATTTCATCCATGTTTTGATGCTCGCTGAATATTGATACAAGCAACAACTCAAGTTTCGTCAATCGAAATTACTTGCATACATTTTACTATGAGAAGGTTGTCACTTGTCACCAAATTGAGAAACCAAATAACGGCAAAGGAATAACTTTTTTACATTAGTTACTCTAAATGACAAACATCTCATGATTGGTTTTAACACGGGATAATCAGTTAACCAAGTTAGTTCCCACCTTGCCACTGTGAGACTGGGGACTGGGAATTGAAACTCATTATCACCATGGTTACCAATGGCAATTGGTTTCACTAACTGTCAGAATAAGGCTAACTGGGTTTTGTGTACCTACTAGAACGAGGTTTCACTCATCAGGAACGTTACGATCTGCTCGTCACCAACATTCTTTCATCAATGCCAGTTTTCGTTGTTAGGAATATGCAAGAAATATTTTTCAATCGAGGAAAACATCGTACTTCAATCTGGTTACAATTCTTCGTATTCTTACTTTTCCTATCAAACGTTTCCGTGTCAAATCCGAAGCTTGTGATTGGTCAGCATCCAGGGTAGTTGTTACGAGAATCCCAACGCCATCGCAGTAGAATCTTGGCTCGTTGAAAGTCGTTGGGCGTGGAATTGTACAGGAATGTGCGCTGCGCAGAATGAAACGGCCGAGTCGAGCTCCGCTTACTTTGCAGTGCAACGGATTGACGTGAGAATTTATAAATGCAAGTATAATACAGACTACGATTAGATTGACCGAAATCAACGCTACTTCCTGCGGTTTGAGAATGAGTCATCAACCTTCAGATGTCACGCATCTCGAGCAAAGTGACGTAGTGAATGAAATATGCAGTTAGGCAAATGACGGAACAATTTGAACACCATCAAGTTAGGAACGTCCCAAGCTGTTGCGCTACCTTCGCACGTACCACGAATAACCAAGCAAAACTCAGCCGGATACTTCTCCTGGCCTTGTGGCTCATTCGACCGTGACGGACTTGGCCAGGTTGCGGGGACAGTCCACGTTGCAGCCGCGCAGGACGGCGATGTGGTAGGACAGCAGCTGCATGGGGATGACCGTGAGGATGCCCTGGAGGCAGTCGACGGTGCGCGGGATCTCCAGCGTGCGGGACGCGAAGCTCATCGTCTCCGTGTCGCCCTGCTCGCAGATGATGATCGGCCGACCCTCGCGAGCCGTCACTTGCTGGAGGGCGTTCATGCATTTCTACAGACAAAAGGACGTTACATTCTAAGCTGTTGTGTGACGGAGATTGAACATCATTAGGCCTACTTTAAATTGGAATATATTTTCATTTTTATTACAAATTGACAAATTCAATCAGCCACGACCATATAATATTGAAAAAAACGAATAAAATATAAACTAAACAGTAACAATAAAACGAGAAGAAAAATCGAAACAAAATGAGCAATTCAGTTGAAAATACAAGAACAGAGAAAAAAGAGATGAAAGAAGATTTTAAGAAGAAGAAAAAGATCAATATAATAAGAAGATTCAAGATTTTTTTATTTCCATTGTGAATGTTAGAATTGTAATCTAACCCTGGAATTACTACCTTATCTAGGTTTGTTTGTTAAATGAGTTAGGCCCATCATATTTTAATTATTCTCAGGGATGGTAAGATCGCCCTTGTGGTGCCCCGTTCAAACGATCTTTCATCCGTAGCCTTAATTGGGGAACAATGATTTTGTATCAAGTTTTGATGTTATTAAAGAATGAAAAAAATAAAAATACACTCTGTATAGGCCTACATGCCATGTAGAAAGGAGTGTGACATAACAAACTTGTAAGATAGAATGTATTCATACACAATGCTACCAAAACGGTTGCAATTTAAATACAGTGTAACACATCAAATGAAATTGACAGAGTTGACAATTCAATGATGATACAAATCACTTAAATAAGTTATTCAGGCAGGCCTACATAGACTATGCTTACAACCATTTTAGAAAGCTGGATATACAAATTGTTGTGTAAAAGGGAAAGAATGAAATCAGCTTGCCAAAGTTAGCATAGTGACTTGAGAAATTCCTTGCAGAGAGGCTGTTGATAGAAAGATTCAGGCCTATATATTTATATAAGATTGATGGATAGATTTACATAAACGCTCGAGATTTTATGGTTTTTGGGAGTTTACACAAAAATTGACAAATCAATGATTAGGCTAATCGATTATACCAGGGGTCTCCAAACTATGGCCCGCGAGCCCACCATTCCGGCCCGACATACTTTAGTTCGATTACATTGTAAATAAATCATACAAAATAATAATCACATGTTTCTATTCAACGACTAATTGAGAAACACAATAATGACTGGCAGATATATGAAGTGGAACATTTCAAATGAGATTAATGCTACGAGATGTATCCTAAGTGACACACATAGGCCTATAGGTAATTACATCATGAAATGAACCATATAAAAATGCTGCTTAAAGACCCCACCAACAGCTAGGTTATACGGGGGTACAAATGAGCGGATGATAATGAAACGATGAAGTGATGATAGATGAAAGGACCCATGCCTTATGCGGGATTCGAACCCACGCCCGACGGTGACTTCAGTGTTTGAGGCGTGCCTCAGCTGACTGAGCTAGTAATTATGATGAGTAGCTCCCCACAAGGTGGCGGGTCAGTGTTTGGAGACCCGCGTATTACTGACCGTGTACACGGGGTCCCTCATGACAATCATGATGACGGGCATCGCCTTGTCCACGAGCGCCAGCGGCCCGTGCTTCAGCTCTCCGGCCATGATGCCCTCGCTGTGCATGTACGTCAACTCCTTCACTTTCTGGAACACAACGTACACGCGTTACCCCACGTGCACCGCCCATCTACGGCTTTGCAATAACTTCACCCACTGGAGTTCCGTACTAAACTTTCTGAAATTACTTCAAATAACTGTAAAGAAATAGAGCTGATTTGGAGTCTCAACTAAATTAGAAGAGTGAAATATTTCAATTAAGTTGTCTAAACTTGATTTGTCCTGCATTTCTTTGAAACGGGACCTGATGGTGACCCGACGGTCCGTCTTACCAGTGCTCCCTCCATGCACGTAGCGAAGTTGTAGCCCCGGCCCATGATGAGCAGCGACTTGTGCTCGAACAGGTCCTTGGCCAGCTCGCTCACGGCCACGTCCAGCTTCAACACCTCGCGGATCTGCTCGTCCAACTTCTTCAGCCCGTTGAAGATCTGGAACAACAGGCAACCTTGACACAAGACCAAAACTAAATAGGACCTTCCATGTTGGCGCACCGTTAAATACCAACAATAATAATAACAATATGAGAGATGGAGAGATGATACAGCGTGTGGGTACAGGTTGGAGGAAACACAGTTAGAGCACAATACTTGGTGGGCTGGACACGAGTGCTGGGAGGGAGGTTTCCACGAACTCTGATCTATCCAGCTCTCATATTGTCCACCACAAATTAAGTTCTTTTAATCAAGTCCTACTTTCCAATAAAGTATAATTTTCAGCTATGCTGATTAATCATTCATTCTTAATATGTATTTCTAATATTATATGTTATGAATTATATATTATTTATTGATAATTCTTGATCACCAATTATATTATTCGATCGACTATCTGGCACTGGTTCACTAATCGATCCGCAACAGATTCGAATTGATCCAATAACGATTATTGATTACCGGTAATTCAATAACTAAGTGTTGTTCACTCAATGTTCTGAAACTTGGTCCCAAGGGTAGCGCTTGCAACATGACCAATGTTGAACAGCTAAACCTGTGGGCAGGCAGGCACCACTGTATTTTCATCATTACTCTTCTCACAATGTTTGGACATAAAATACTGTCAATTATATTTATATCCATTGGGTCCAATATGCTGGTTATTTACTCTTTATGCAGGTCATTATATCTTTGATCAGTCAGATAATCGACTTTCAATTGATTAATCTAAAACTAACCGATGAGGCGAGTACCTTAGGTAGCCTACCAGTAATGCGACACCAAAGAGCATTGTATTGCTCGGTGAAACTTTTTGAGATCAAATGGCAACCCAAAGTACGGTATTATTAAAATGATAAAAGCTTGACGTATTTCACTGATCTTCAATACAGTCAATACTCAATATAATATACACAAAATTTAATTTTCAATCAAATTGTAGAATTGACTAATAGGCCTAGGCCTATATGTAGGCATATTGGGTCAAGGGTGTCCTTTATTTCAGCTTGGTGAATTTCTACTTGATGTCTGAAATTACCAGGTAACGTGGGAGTAGCTCTAAACAATCACCATGGTTACCCATATTATTTAACTCTTCGATAAAGACTAACTGGACTAGGTAATACGGGGCCTTACAAACAATGTAATTGTTAGCACTTACAGGCTACTAATTATAGTTACTGGCATTCTAAGTAAGTACAATAGTAAGTAATGAGTAATCAGCAAGGCAAGTGCTGTCACAAGGTAACAACAGTGATAAGACTGCTATTGTACCCCACCGCTCATGTTTAATGATACGGAATACGGATTCCACGTAATAAAATATCTGATACAGACCACTTTTGTACCCAATTTTTGCTGAAATTCTAATGAAACAAACATAAAACAATAATAAAACAGAAGTTCGGACTAATTAACAGTTCGAAATTCAAAATAATAAAAATTCGACTTATTGAAATGAATCAACATTAATATCCCAATGACAACGGCCGGGGTCATTTCTCTAGCGCGATTTAGCGCGAAATTCAAATCACCCTAGTTCAAATTATCGAGGGTCTACTGTAGACTTCTTCAAATGATGTTGAGAAAGAATTGGGCCTACAAACTAATTCTTATTTTTTTGAAATTGCTCATCCCATTTGAGTAAAAGTTTGGAACAATGGTTATCATTTGTGTGCCCGAATTCTGTAAAATTTTGAATCTATGAATTTTTCATCATATTTGAATGTTGAATGATGACACTAACGTACAGCAAGTGTCATGAATAGAAAAGGTAAAAGTTGAATGTTTGGTTTGTACCTCCTTCCTCCTGTCCGCCAGCGATATGCGGTCCTCACACATGACCAGGGCGAACATGACGAGGGAGATGAACTGCGACGTGTAGGCCTTGGTGGAGGCCACGCCGATCTCGGGGCCCGCGTTGATGTGGATGCCGCAGTGGCTCTCTCGGCAGATCGAGCTGCCCACGGTGTTGGTGAAGCCCACGATCAGCGCGCCGCGGTTCTTGCAGTAGCGCAGCGCCATCAGAGTGTCGGCAGTCTCCCCTGAACACAAACACACACTGTATTTCCATTCGTTAGCTGGAGTTAGGGAACATTTAGATTGTAATTAAATTAAATTCGTAAATGATATTGGGATTTGAATTGTGTGCACACTGTTATCATTCAGTAAACCCTCGTTAATCCAAACTTGGTTAATCCGAAATTTGACGTATTTCGAACTTGAAATCGATCCCCAGCTGAAGGTACAGGCATTTCAATGTTAATTAATATGGTTAATCCGAATTTCGGTTAAACCGTAATTCGAACTAATATTTCGTTCCTTCAATTGCTCCAACACTGATTTCGGATTGGATAATTCGAAAAAAATCCGAGTAAATTCCGTGAAGTTATCACTGTTTTCCCAATTTCCATCCTTTTTACTTGATGCGTAAGAATGAGTGGAAGCACGCTCAGCTGTTCCATGCTTTGTGTATCGAATGCAGTCGACCTTGACGAAGTCTGAGCTCGGAACACTCGTTCATCCAAGTCGGGACGGCCGAGCTCCAATAGCTACGGGCCATATAAGGATCGCACGTCACGGAGATAGCCGAGTACACATGATCAGCGAGGCCTTAGCAACGGATCTATCACGTAGTCTCACCCTCCTACATAGCTCCCTCTAGCGCCAATAGCAACGGGCCATATGAGGATCGCACGTCACGGAGATAGCCGAGTACACACGATCAGCGAGGCCTTAGCAACGGATCTATTACGTACTCTCACCCTCCTACATAGCTTCCTCTAGCGCGCAATACGAAATTAACTATATTCTGAGCGGGAAAAATTACTTTTTGATTATACCGAATTTTTATAAACCAAAATCATTTTTTTCAGGTCCCTTCGATTTCGGATTAACGAGGGTTTACTGTATTACAGCTTGAATGAATTTTCCTCTTATATATCATATTGTCCCGAATAAAAGCCGGGGGGTTTTCTCGAAATTTAGAGTCGAAAAGTCACTATCGGCGTATATGCAAATCTTGGCCTACAATCGGTCAGAAATAAGTTTTTGTCTCACTATAATTGAGCGTACTCATAACAACGAAATCAACTTGAAACTGCGAAATGAATGTTTAATAAATGTTTAATCATGAAAAAGCATTTCTAATTTCCATGATTACTGTTTGATTTGTGTCAATGAGCCCGTTGAGCCGTTTGCTGCGAGAATAAGCACGTCCTGCTAGCGTACCGGATTGTGAGATGAAGAAGCAGACGTCGTCCCGGAAGACGGGAGTGTTCCTGTCGAGGAAGTCGGACGCCAGCTCCACCATGACGGGCAGCTCGGTCAGTTCCTCCAGCAGCTGGCGCGTGGCGACGGCAGAGTGGTAGCTCGTACCTGATGGCACAACAAGGAGCACACGGTTACGATTAGAGACGTCTAATGCCACGCATCTAAACAACTAGAAACACCACGGACTTGCGGTCAATTAAATAATAAACAATCAATAAATAATACCATCACAATTAGATATCCTAGTCAAATATTGAGAAATAATTCCACAATACACCAATAATTGAATTAAAATGTTTCTAATTTGAGGTTTTCATTGCTAAATTCCCTGTGAACAAATGATAGTAGAAACACATTACAAAGGCACATCTTCGAGGTCAACTTTGCTTATCAATATTTGAAATCCTGATTTGCCTATAATTTTACTGTCTTCCCATTTTCCTTGGATGAAATGTGTAATGTAACTAGATTTTGTCCAAATTAAAATATGTAAAACTCCGCCATCTAGCGGTGGTTACTGGAACTCTTCGAATGTCACCCCCTTTCCACTTGACAACACTGGTAGGAAGTGTAGCGTGACTATGAATGCTGTCACGCTGAATACACGCATTCGATCAACCAATCATCGTACGACAGACTTTCTACTGTATTCTTGTCATTGCAACGATCTTATTTCAATTTGGTGACAATAGTTCAAACAGGCAGTAACAATAGACCTGTAATCATTTTATTGGATATTTTATAAACTAGACCAATTAAATTCATTTTGTTTCATAGTCAAGATTTTCTTTTATCACAACAAGCGTAAAATAACTGTTTCTTCAAGTACAGTACGCCTACTCACCAAACTTTAATAATTACAAGTTGATGTATTTACTGATTCGAGGCATTACGATTGAATAATTATTGTTCTGATCATGCTGGTTGAAAATGTATTTATATATATTTGTTACGGCAGTCATGAAATGTTCTTCAAAAACCATCCCAGTACTCGGTCGACCCACTCACTCCCAGTACTCGGTCGACCCACTCACTCCCAGTACTCGGTCGACCCACTCACTCCCAGTACTCGGTCGACCCACTCACTCCCAGTACTCGGTCGACCCACTCACTCCCAGTACTCGGTCGACCCACTCACTCCCAGTACTCGGTCGACCCACTCACTCCCAGTACTCGGTCGACCCACTCACTCCCAGTACTCGGTCGACCCACTCACTCCCAGTACTCGGTCGACCCACTCACTCCCAGTACTCGGTCGACCCACTCACTCCCAGTACTCACTTTACCGCGCCTGCCGCTTGAAACAACGTCTCGGCTCTGAGCGACCAGGTAGTGTTCTCTAGGAGAGCTCAACACCATGACAACACGAGTCACGGTCTCTTGGAACGCATAGAAGTGGCCTATACACGAGGACTGGACATGTTGCCATGGTATTTAGCTCTCCTAGTGAACAATAGGGGTGTTCGGGTACCCGGAATTTCAGGTCGGGTCGGGTTTTTTTCCCAACCCGAGACCGACCCGATCTGACACTCACGTAACACTGAAATCGGGTTTTTGTATATCGCGCGGTTTTGGCGCCAATTATTTCATTTGTTGACTGATCCACTGCAAGAAGTTTCTCAAGAGTTGAGTAGAGGGCAGCATTGTGCACATAGTTGGTATATCTTTGATTCCAAAGTCATTTGACTCTTTGAAAACAAAGATGGAGGCAAAATCTAGTTGACAGGTGTTGTATATTTGTGTTAACTTGTTTTTTTACCATGTAGGCCTAGGGTACATCTATCTCGTGATGAGTGAGGAGGATATAGATGTAGATCTATATTTGGAAGCAAATATAGATCACTTCAATAAGCCTAGGCCAATGACTGGAGCCAGTAGATAGGAATAGTCCTAGACCTGGGAATTTGCTTGTACAACTGCCTAATCTTGAAGCACCTGTTGAAATACAGTGTTTTTCCTAAAACCCGCCCGAAACCCAAAACCCGCGGTTTTTCGACTACCCGAACCCGAACCCGACCCGAACCAAAAAAACACTACCCTTACAGTGTTCTTTTTAGTGAACAAGGTTCTTTTTAGTGAACAAGAACCAATCACAGCCCTAGCCTCTTGGGGCTAGACACGCCCAGGACGTAAGGGTCCTGGAAAGCAAGGAATCTCACCGCAGCCAATCAGCATGAGGCGGCGGCAACGCTTGATCTCGGGAATGTAGTCCTTGATGCCGCCGAGGATCACGGTCTGCGTGTCGAAGTTGAGGCGACCTCGCATCGTCTGCACGGCCGACTCGGGCTGCTCGAAGATCTCTTTCTGCATGAACGAGCTGTAGTTGCCTGAGACACCATCACACATTCCACTTTACCTTTTCACACTAGTTACAATTTGAAAACAACAGTAGCACTTTGGTGCATCTATTATTTTGAAACGTTCGGTTTGTAGCGCAACGTATTTTTTTTTTATATAATCATTATAATGTTGCTTAACGACCCCACCAACAGCTAGGTTATACGGGGGTACGAATGAGCAGATGATAATGAAACAATGAAGAGATGATAGGTGAAAGGACGTTTTCAAAAACCCATGCCTTATGCGGGACTCGAACCCACGCCCAACGGTGACTTCAGTTACTACCGCTAGCGATAACTGACTTGGCTACCGGGGCGGCGCGCAACAACGTTCTGAAGCGTAATAACAGTAACAGAAATAACAGAAATACATCAATTGACAGAATTCTGCAGAAAATGGGCCCTAGCATCTATAATGCTTCTATTCAGAATATATTAGAAAGTAGGACTCAATTTAAAGAATATATTTGTGTGATGGACGATATGAGAGGTAGATGACAGATGATGATACATTGTAGGAGAAGCAAGTGATATGAGGAATAATGAGGTGGGTACAGGTTGGAGAAAAAACGTAAGACAGGGCACAAAAACACATACACAATGTACTGGACATGAGTGCTGGGAGGTAGGTTTCACAAGAGTCAACAAACTCAAGTTTCCCACAGTTACCTTTTCCACCGACTCTCAAGGAAATAACCACCATTCTGAATATAGTGATTATATCGCAAAAACGTTGAAAAATAGGGGATTCAGGCTTTTGTAGTGCTTTGTCGCCTCTTCAACTTCAATATTATCTTTCAGAGGTATTGCCTGTACACAAGATCAAGTTCTTACGCGGGCTTCTTCTGTACTAATTTACCGTATTTACTCGCATATAAGTCGCACCTGCAGTCTCCGGTACTGTCAAAGATACCTCGCGACAGAAGTGTTAAGCGCTCTGTTGGGGACGCGTGAGACGTGAGCCGTGACCTCACTGCTGTGCCTCGTATCGCACGCGTTGCCATAGCAACCAAGAGACGCTACGTGCTAGCGGCGCATTACTTTACACGTGCTTCGACATTTGTCTGTTTCCCTGGCGCTGGGAGAGAGGAAATACTGTTCAAATCACATTTTACTTCTTTATTGCCTTTTTAAAATACTTTCAATTTGGAATTGTTTTTTGTTGCCATAAAGAATGCGCTCATGCCCCCCCCCCCCCGAAGGGGCCTCCCACCCATGATCAGCTGTTACTGATGTCCCTGCTATTGCAACATTCTTGTCAGTGACTCAGTGTGCTTCCAAGCCTTGAGAGTGGAGGTCCTGTTAACCTATAGAGAGATGGTTGGATTGAGGAAAATGACGCACCTTTTTATGAATAAAGTTGACTTAGGGCCTATATGACTTTGTTATTGCAGGAAAACCCGAGTAGGAGTCGGGTAATGAAGACGGGTACCCGGACAGGACGCCGACATCACTAATACATAGCACGTTCGCTGCGATGAGGATTGATGCATTCGACTTTCATTTCTGGAGATTTTGTGCGCGCGTATTAGTCGCACCCGTTTTGAGCTCTCAAATTTATAAATATACATGCAAGTTATATGCGAGTAAATACGGTATTTTCTTTTGATCTTGCAACGTTAATTTACGATACTCTGTCCACTCTCATATTATTTGTGTTGTTTTACTTGTTCTCTTGTTTTGTAAATAGAATGAAGAATGAAAAATGTTATGAAATGAAAATAATTTCCTCACCTTGCCCCGTTTTTATTTATTCTCTACAATTATGTACGTAATTAAAAATTCCCATGTGGTCTAAAACAACGGAACAATCCACGATTTCAACACCCGTAACAAAACGAAGAGAAGATTGAAACTCTCAACATTTTTTAATGTGCTTCCGATAAATGTGGGAAAGAAAACTGGAAATATGACTCCAGAAAATCGCTCGAGACATATTTTATCGCCAAGTGTTTTTCTTCATATAGAGATTATTTGCAGTAAATTACCATCACTACTGTACTTGTAAATCTCACAGCATCATTGTTGATTGTATCTCAAACTGTAGGCCTATCTATAATTATGTGTAGACCTATTATCTGTTTTGTCATATATACTGACAGACTACTATTTTAAATGTATTGTATGGTATTCATGTAATTACTTACGAATTACTACCATACCAATTTGAGTTAATATCTCAGCGAATGTTCGAGTGTTAAACCGAACGCGAGATCTGAAGATGGACATTCTCTCGTCTCACCTTTCATGATCTGCTGGATCTCCATCTTGAGCGTGATGATCTCGCGAGAGTGCGAGTCGTCCAGCGACCTGCGCAGGCGATGGATGGACAGCGCTCCCTCTTTCACTGCAGCCACGTCGTCATCCTAACAGACACACGACAATCACTTTCTACTTATTGTTCCAGAACATAACTGATCGAATTAAAGGGAGAAGAATATTGGAACGCCGATATTTCAACGACAGCATAGTGTTATTTGTTGCCTGTCCACACACAATGTTTATAAATCTGATTGCTCTGTACAGAATTGATCATTGAAATATAGGCCCACCAAATTGGAACTGTACTGAACTGAAATTCTAAACATTTGATCATGATTTTAATCGACTGAAAACGTTCCGTCATTATTGCAGTGCTTAATGACTGGCTCCTTGTACATTTCCTTCTATGATCAACTGATCACCTATCACCTAACCCAACAGCCCACAGTAGTTTACACTCATTTAATAAATACTTTCAGACAAATTTTCAACCAAACTTCAACAAAACAATCAACTTGAATACTTGGTCGTACGTCTTGAACTAATACCGTGAGGATCATGTTAGTATTTAGAGGTTATGAGTGCTGACCTCTAGGAAGATGACGCGGTTGGTGTGCTCGATGACCGCGCTGGCGTCGGAGGCGAAGAAGTACTCCACCTCGTTGTTCTCCATGGGCTGGAACTCGGCCGTCGAGTCGGACCGGGGCAGCAGCGGCAGGTCCCCGCGCCCGTGCGGCCGGTGGTCTGCGCAACACAGCCTCGTTACACGTCTTTCTTTCAACAACGCTAGTCGGATCAGACGATGTTCCTCACTTGCTTGCATGATACAGCAGAAACTCCTTACGAAGTTTCTCTTTCTGATCCCAATGCTACGTGCCCTCAGGTCGAACAGTTTCTCACCTTATCAATGGTTTAGTCTAGTTCCCCGCAGTGAGGTTCTACTGCAATAAGCAAGGTCGTACAATGAGAGTACTCTTGTACGTATCTTGGCTTGTTAAAACACCAACACTGACCGCTCGAGTTGATTCATTACAAGTATGAGCTTGCGTATCGAACATCGTCTAATCCAAGGTCAAAGGTTCTTCAAAATATCACATTTTTCTCTCATTTCACGCATGCTAACTCAATAACCAAACAGATCGTCCTAGATATTGAAACTAATTCTGTTTTTCTAATTATACTGAATGAAATGTCAGAATCTGCTCTTCGTGACTCATGAAGATATGTAACAACCTCAGAGTATGTTTAAGAATAAGTTGCCAAATTACCTTCCCATCGTCCTTCTGGAGCCGGTTGAAAATAGAATAGCAAACTTGTACCGTTGTGTATAATTACATGGAGATAAAGCAACAGCAAGCTACGACAGTTCATGTCAGTTTACCAACATGGATAATCTGTGATTCTTTCCGTTACGTTTATGGCAAAGATTTTCACGCACAATCACAACTAGTTTCTACTGTTTCTAGTTGATGATTGATGCGGACATTCGAGTGTACGTTCCATGCATGTTTGGTGTAATGGGTTTCCATGCATCTTACCGAGTGTGGAACGTTCACACCTCTGTGCCTTGCCGTACCATCGTCACTAACCTACTGTTAGATGTTATACTGGAGTACATGAGATACACAATAGCTGATAGATAGAAATAGGGTTGAGTAACCCAGGAAGACATTAGTTAGGTTGTGTGAGATAATGTTAGGACAGATACTAATAGTAAAAAGGTAGTGATTAATAAAGCAACATAAATATGCACCTGCTTATTGGTTGAATCAACTATATATTGAATATTAATAGTAAATAATATGACAGTACGGTGAGCAGAGATTAAATGAAAACTACGCACAGTCTTACTTGTATTTGATATCCCAAACTATCCATTACAAAAAGTTATTTTGGCCTTGACATTCATGAAATGTTCTCGGTAATCCCATGATTAATATTCCACTATCTGTCTAGGTTTCTACCACAAAAGCAACATGCACGCAATATTTCTATCATTTTATAAGAAGTCCAGCATCTAAAAACCAATTGATCCGTTTCTTTTTTAATTTCCAGTAAAAACTCTGTAATTGCTCATGGAATGATTGAAGGTATTAATCAACAGTTATCTAATTTATTCAAATCAAGTTCGTGCAGCGCTAGATAAAAGAAGAAATTGAAAGACAGAAAGAAATCAAGAAGGAAAGACAGCGAAGAAAATTATAATAGAGAAATAAATAATGCGGAGAATATACCTGCGTTTTGAGACTCGGCATCTAATGGTATGTGCAGGGTCAGAAATAAAAAAAACAGAAAAAGGCAGGAAATTAATTGTGAGTCACAAAAAAAACAAATAATTCTAAGAAACAAAAAGAAACAAAAGATCTAAGGGTGTACGAATATTTCAAATTGTCGAATAGTTTGTTAATGATTATGAAATAATTAAAATATTAAAACCATATCCACACAATATTGTTTTCTTCAATCCTATCAAATAATACGATTATTTCCCGCTCAATCATGCATTCATTCTTGAACAACATTTTGATCCATTCGATACTCGAGGTATGAAACCACTATTTGTACACCCCTAGAAACAACTACAACATAAATCATGCAAGAGTATTGAAAACTGAAAATCATGCAAAAACAAATGAACAGTTCTAAGAAGTCAAGAAATTTGTACAGAAAATAACCAAAATATAAAAAATACAAATGTGTTAAAAAAACATTGAGATTTGGTGAATGGTTGAAAGATAGTAACACAGAAGAAATTAGAATTAAGTGAGTGTAGATAAATAATAAAAACCAAAATAGTCTATAAATGTACAAAATCAAGTAGCCTACAACTGTGCAAGCTGATGAAGAAGTGAACTCTTCAGCGCAGGCTGCCGACTGAATAGCGACAGTTATTACCGTACGACTGAATGAATATACCGTATGCGAGTAGCTATCAACAACACGATGTTTACAACGTAAGAAGCTATAGATGATAAGATATAAATTAGCAGTAATGAAGAATAAGATACCAGATATAGCTGCACGTGTGACAGACTCTCGTATTATAGCTACAACCATGGCGATCAAATGTACCAAGTCATATGGAAAATGATTTGCGAGTCATTACAAATGTATTTGAAATAGTTTGTGTGATCACCGATGCATTCGAGTGAACAGAGTTTCCTCTGAAGGAGAATTGTCAACAACAGGTGGTTCCCGAGTAACGCCACGCGGACTTATCGTGTCATGGACAGCACCGATAACTGCGAGAGAATAAAACTTCTTCATCAATTTACTCAGATGTACATTGGCCAAGTGTGAGAGTAGTAAAGACAAAAGAAGGGATGGAATGTGTCGTATAATACCTTGTGGACTCAGGGCATCTATTGGTTGAGAGAGAGAGACCCAATCAGGATCATGCAAAAAAAACAAAACATATTAAAAACGGTTATCAGTGTTATAGCGTGCAGATATGATTGCTGGATGATTGGGAATACGTGTGCGAGGAATGAGGTGATGCGGTTAGCGATGACCAACCCAACATGCCGAACATGGGGCCACTTGTGAACAATTAAATTAAAGTAGTAATTTCGTGCAAAGCACTCGTATACTGAGCGGAAACAACGACTTTTTGTGGGACATTTTCCAAGAATTGAACATTGTTTCCATGGAAAGCATGTTATGCTTCTTTAAAAGTGAATTTTCCTTTGCCAATATCAAAATCTAAATGAAAGTGTAAGCCCTATAACCAAATGCGAGGTATGTTATGTGATTAATGTATCAGGACGGTGCTGCTACTCGGTTTTGATATAGGTACTTTCCCATTGAGATTTACCTATAAATAAATATATCTAAAAACAGAGGCAAGCAGGCCTATTGCATGATTCATTATTTATAAGTAGTCTGTTCACAACAATAACAAGGCCAGATGAATTTATAAATTATAATTATTTGTCAGACATCATGATTTATTGTAGCACTGTAGATGCTGGCCATATTGAAATTTTGCAATAAAACAAAACATGGAATGAATAAAGATTGAAGGTTTAAACCCTTCATGTGTAATCATAAATCAATACGGATATTATTCATCTAATTGGTGATCGACATAAATGAACTTCATTCATTATGTTTTGAATAATAAATATTCGACACAGAAACTGAAGCAGTAATTTCCACCGTATAGAATGCAGTAACAAAACTGTACAAACCAGGACAGACTCGGAAACTTTAGACAAAAACTCGTGAATTACAAAATATCAAAAGTGAACTGTGGGCCTAATCACATTCTACGTTCCAATCTATAGAAAATACAGCTTACTGTAATAAAAATAAATTATAAATACAAAAGATGTACACAAATATTGTAAGACAGGCTAAAAGCTTCAAATATGAATAACAAATCCAGTACTACAGGGTGGCAAGAAGTATAATTGCAAAAAGCTATGTGAATCTAAATTGAAAGCTATCAACTCAGCCAAGCTCAGCATAGACTGTAGAATAGATCCGACCACGTGGAACACTTACCGTAAACCAGCCATCACAGCAATAAAGCACAGTTTGTACCGTCACCAATTCACACAAACTTGGAGCCTCAACCTTTTCTTAACCTTTAGTTACCTGCTACGTAATACACTTTCACCCGCTTTACCTGGTATGCACTTCATATGCCCAATGATGTTATTCGCATAAGCCAACAGCAACACAACGAGTAACGAGTGATGGGAGTGGAGATGATCACAAGTTATAGGGAACAATATTTATAGCAATTATTGTTACAATTTAAATAAAAATCAAATATATAATTAATTATAATTATAATTTTACTGTCATCAAAATTAATTATGTAAGATTTCAAAAATGTGATCACTGTATTCTAGATTACAGGAGGGCACAAACAAAAGTTACATGATTTAATATAAGTGTCAATATGATTCATTTCTTCGACATACAAAATTTAATGATTTGAATTGAATTGAATATAGGCCTAAATGAAAATATAGGCCTCCATAAAAAACATTTGATAAAAGTAGGCCTACTGTAAATAAACTGAAAAACAACAATCTTAGTTATAAAATTGTAATAGTAAAAAAAATACCGTTTTCTTGAAACAGTTTTTTGTGTGTAAAACCAAAGGTCTTAGTCGCGTTGTCAGTGGCTCTTACCCTTGCTGTAGAGGATGGGTACGTGGTCGGTGGCAAGGCGTGTCTTGGCCTTGATTCCGACCAATAGGGGGCTGCCGCGCCGGGTGGCCACGCACTGCCCGGGGAAGTGCGTGCTCTTGAACGCCAGGGCAAACGCACCCTCCTGGTGGACACGGCGACACACAATCAGTTAGTCGCTACAGTATTGCAATTCACGATAGAAGTCGACAAGTATCACATTGACGTTCAGTGTTAGTTGATCAAACATTCATTCATGAAAACCAAGAAGACTAGGAAAACGCGTTACGTGTTTCCACGTTGATGGATCAGCTGATAAGAATGAAATTGAATTCTTCCAAACGTTTAGTTGGCACAGTTGAAAAATAATTTTATAAAAGATGAATTGAATGACTATATTTTTTAATACAAATTGCATCAGAGATATACTCTTATATTGGTAGATGTATGCATCAACATTTTTTCTTCTAATCCGCAGCATCTAAAAGTTATATCAAGTTGATGTTTTGATGGCATTCAAGTTTTAAATCATCTACTTTTCCATTCCGGTTGGTTTATTTCGTAGACTATTCTAATGAATGTATTTAATATTTAATATAATGTTGGACAGTTATATGAAACGTAATGACAGCTGTATACACACATATACACCTTGAGATCCAAACAATTATGTCATTGCCCTCCTTTTCTATTCATTTCATTTCTTTTCTAATAATGGAGGACTTGTTTTAATCGTTCTTCATTAATTGGTGACACCTGTTGCTTGGATTTAATTGGTTTTCTCAATAGCTTTGAACGATTTATCAACATTTCACGATAGAATTTTTTACATCAAAACGACTCATCGGATTTCAGTGAAAGTTTGGAATAAGTTGTATCATTATTATATTGAAATTCGGTGAAATTTTGAATTTTTTCGATGGATATGGGCACTGCACAAGTTGCAGGGTTTGACAGATGCACACGAAACCTTTTCTGTAAATGCAAACCCAACTTAGAACTGTATAGTTTTTGGTCAAATCGGTTGGACCATTTTTGAGAAACATCATCTCAAAGTTTCTAACCCTATAAGATTAGGCTGAGCGGAAAAAGTTGAAAAATAAAATCTCACCAATATAATTCAAATTTTCCTCAAATGTCGACACGGAAGTGATAGGCCTACACATAATAGAAAATGTGTATGCAATTCGGACCAGCCGTTTCGAAGAGAATAATGTGATACATGTAATAGATAGAAATAGGCCTAACAGCTGTTTGTTGCGCGTGTGGAATTAGCGCTAGAGTGAACGGAAGAGGAAGGTCGCTCCTGAACACGACGCTTGCGGTCTGCACAACGCACAGCAACACAACGTAAAACCCAACCACAGCGACACGTTCACAGTTTTAAAAAAGGTCTATTCTCTTTTATAATCACTTTCTTTTATATGAAAAAAGGTTGAGAGTTCAAATTATCTCTTATAGGCCTACAGTTTCCATACAATAATTCAGGTTCAATTATTTGTACATATCATCGACAGGTTATATGCACAAATAATATTTCAACATCTTTTCATCGTCTTTTCATTTTGTTGGTTTGGTTGTTTTTTGGGATTCAATTGAATTTTACATATGAATTGTAATTTGAGCTAACCTCAATTGTTTTCACCTTTTGAATATCCTTTACACCTAATTGATAGCCCTACCGACGTTCCTAAATCATCATTTGTTTCCGCTAGGAAGTCTTTTTCATCTTCAATAACGTTTTCCAAATTTAATTTGATTACCGTATTGTCCCAAATACAAGCCGACCCCCAAACTTTTAGATCCATAATTGAAAAAAGGGTTTATCTCCTTTCCACGTAAATCATCACTCTTCCGAGTTAGAATTTAGTCAATTTCGTATTGCGCGCGTGAGGAAGCTATGCCAACTGCATGTGAGAAACCGTTGAGGGGCCTCACGATCGTGTGTACTCGGCTAGTGCCGATGACGCGCGATCGTCATATGGCCCGCCTACTCGTCAAGTTCTGGCAAGACAATGCAGCTAACAGCCCAACGTGTCTATGTTTATTACTGCGCGTCAAAATAAAATTGATGGATAATGGGAAAATGATGCTTCTTCGTGATAAAACATTTATTAAACGTATTTTTAGTGTAATATTTTGCAGTTTCAAGTTGATTCCATTGTTAAGAGTGTGCATGTGTAGTGCGCCCAATCATATTTAGTAAAAAACATGTTTTTGACCGATTTTAGGCCGAGATCCGCATATAAGCCGAGGGTGACTTTTGGACTCGCAATTTCGAGAACAACCCTCGGCTTATATTCGGGACAATACGGTAGTTTTGATTTTGTAAATTCTAAACCTTGAGTCTGGTCATCTACTCGAGCTAGTGGCGGGGGTGGTCACACAACAAATACACGGGCCCAAGTTTACAAACCAGTCATTTATAGGCCCATCTTGATTCTCTCAACTACTGACATACTTCCTGCTTGGCGTGTTCACCCACTGCAGCAATAACACGATGAGAGTATTCTGTGCCAAAACACTCGACAACGTGAACCTACCAGCTGCTGGATGACCTGCTCCACCAGCTCCCTGAACGAGTCGTCGGGATGCTGCGAGTGGATGTGATGGATCAGCTTGGCGATGATCTCCGTGTCGGTCTCAGACTCAAACTGGTACCCCTTCTTCACCAGGAACAACTTCACGTCCTTGTAGTTGGTAACAATGCCTGTGGGCAAGATCCCACCGATAACTAGCTTATTGGGGGTACGGACGAGATGCAGCTAGTTCACAAAAACATCATGTGGGACTCGAACCCGTGCCCAACTTGGCTGCACTTTCATTCCTGAAGCAGTACCGTAGCTGACTGAGCCAGGAGTGTACTGGCAGTGGTTTGTGAATTCAAGTTTCACTACCACAGAAAGTCCGCAGAACATGAATGTTAGTTTATTCAAGACAAGACAATGCTGCTGAAGAATGCGTTCAACTCTACTGAAGAGTAGCCCAGTGCACGCGTGACATGTAAACTATCTCGACGTGTATCAGGCTGCAGTGTGAGGTCTCAATAGTCTCACATGAAGTGTGTTGTTATTGGTATTAATAACATATAGCATTCAAACAAAAACAACAAAAATGAAAAATGTCGCTTGTAAACGTCATTTTGCCTTTCCACCGTCGACACGTTGATTTGTTGCACGTACCGTTGTGCACGACGACGAACGAGTTGGTGACGTCGGAGCGTTGCGGGTGAGAGTTGACCTCGCTGGGGACGCCGTGCGTGGCCCAGCGCGTGTGCGCGATGCCGCAGTGAGACAAGGTCGTGCCCTCGAAGTCCAGCTGCTTCTCCCCTGAGACAAACAACCAGCTCTCAACAACACTCGATACAAGCCACGCACTCAGCTCGCTCGGAGGTGCTGCGTGGAGACGAGACCTTCGGACGACCTTGCGTGCAAACAATGGGCGACAGCTAGGTAAAGGTAGACTGAGAAAACTTTGATTATATGAATAGAGACATAATTTTTTCATTGGACGGATAGATATTGTCTCAATGTCTACAGCGATCCTACACGACCA
Source organism: Brachyptera putata (assembly GCA_907164805.1). Classification (NCBI taxonomy): domain Eukaryota; kingdom Metazoa; phylum Arthropoda; class Insecta; order Plecoptera; family Taeniopterygidae; genus Brachyptera; species Brachyptera putata. The sequence goes on along the minus strand of OU015473.1, from coordinate 14,935,320 downwards.
AGTCTCGAAATTTGTTATCAATACTGATTGAATTAAGGTCTTTGAAGGTGGAAGTTTGAAGTTTCTTCCGATAATGTCTCATGATTGTACCGCTCCATATTTCTTGTGAACGTCAAGCTTTGCACTGCGGACGTCTTGATGATGGAACCTCCTCCTCTAACCTGAACTGGGCATCATATTGCCGCAGCATGAACGCAGGAAATCCCCGTGCACCGCGCTGGCCACTAATCCTCGTCAATAGATTAGTCACGGGAACAGTGACTCGCACGGGACGTATTCACTTCGAGACGACAACACCATGATGTGATAATTAGTCATTAGAAATACAAATAATGATTTAAACTTTCAAGAGTTACAGATATGAAAACTGTTTAGGTAGGCCCTACATATCGTAACCGTTCCGCCATGAGGGGAAATTGTTCAGGAGAAGCATTTAGATTCTTTTTCAAGATTCGCTTTATATATTGGTACCAAAAATTGTCAAGAAACTATTTTGTTGGTAACAATTGAATATTAAGTTGGGTCATTTATTATAAAAAGATTTAATTGAATATTTAGTAACAAAGCCCTTCTGCATGGTAAAGAAATATCAGTTAGGCTTTTCTGGAGGATCACATATATATTCCTAAAATTGTCCACTAGCCTCATAGGAGATAGATAGGCCTTTCTGGCGGATCATCTTGAAGCGTACAATACAGAACTGTTTACCATTACCCTTATGGGAGTTGGGCCCTTTTGGCAGTTGACGGGATAGAAAACGGACGATCTTACAAACTTGAAATGCTTATATCTCTCTAATTTATCACTGTAGAGATATGCCCTTTGGGAAAGAAAATATGCGGGACATTTTATGACCAAAATGATGTACAAAAACTAATTTCTCAGAAACCGTTAGTTTGGCCCTTATGGCAAACCAGCGCCGATATGTAGACATGCCTATACCCTGACGTCAGCTATTGTTAATTCCACTCGCAGCTTATTGTATGTTTCCGAGTGTGAAATGTGGATAGAAGTGATGTGCTTACGGGACATGATCTCGTCCTCGAGCGCCTTGACCTTGCCGCTTTTCCTGATGACGGTGATCTGGTTGTTGTCCGGCATGTCCATGGCGAGGCCGGCCGAGTCGTAGCCGCGGTACTCCTGCCGCTTCAAGCCGTTCACCAGCAGCTCGATGATCTCGCGCCGCGTCTTCGGGGTCAGGTAGTTCAGGTACGCAAAGATTCCTGCAACACAACTCACTCTCAACATTCTCAACAAATCAGGGCAAACATAGATGTTGACGCACTTTATGATAACGACGATCTACTGGCGTCGGATGGATGATTGATGAGATGAAGGTTCTTGGGTGATGGGAAGGAAGTGGTTGTGGCCTATATTGTAGGATCCATCCTGGCATTACCCTAGATTACAGCTGGGAAACCACGAGAAACCCCAGTGAAGATGGACGGCGGCGGGGATCGAATCAGGTCCGATATTCCTCTCACCTATCGTATCACACGGAGCGAGAGCGTTAACCACTGAGCTACATGTGCCGGTAATGTGAAAATATCGTAGGGATTATTTCTACAAAATGTATTTGTATCGCCTTTTTTATCAACATGCAAAATGTGACGCAGAGTAAATTTTCCCCAATTAAGTCTCAACCTATCTCATGGTAATTGAATTTACGATCATATCAGAGAAACTAATTACATATTACAATATACAGTATATACAATTACAATATACAATTGCAATGAACAGAAACTAATTACAAGTAAGAACTAATTACATGCTTATTATATTGTAACCCAGTTAATAAGCTGAAAACAATAAAAACATACCGGTACGTACAGAATTGAATTATTAGAAGGCCCTCAATATTTATAATAAATTGATGTTAAATGCAAGCTGCACAGCGATTCGACTTGTAGAGACTAGCCTTATAACCATCGTTGAAGTTACTATGTCATTCTAGTTTGTGGTGTCCTCAATGTATTAGAATATTAAAATACAACTTGAATATAATTGTCGCCCAATTAGATAAGCCAGCTACACTGTCTTGGAGGGAGGCCTTGGTTCGGTGATCTGTCAGTAAGGCCAGTGACTTCCTTGGGACGTGTTTGAAGGCCCAGCAGGTACAAGCCTTGGTCAGGCGACTAGGCCTCTCATTGACTGGGCAGTGTGAGCCGGCAACAACAAGACGAAGTGAGTGTACAGCAAGTGATGAAAACAGAGAGGGAAGTCGAATGAGTCTCACTCGCACCTCACAAACTCTCACAGCAGACTTGAATAACGATTCTTATCACACCCGATTCCAAGCGTTCCTGTCACAGCCAGGTTCAGGCATAATCAACTGAAGAGCCATACATGGCCACTCTTATCAGTACGTCTATTACTAGACTATTTTAGTAAACGTTACAAAAGTCAAGCAATGTTACGCATTTGGATACTGGTGCGTAGGAAGGGGTGGGGAAGGGATATGGGGGAATCATCCCCCCCCCACTAAAGTACATGGCCCCCTCCCCCTACATTCCCATAATTCACTTTCGTCAAAATACATGCTAACTTACATTAAATATGATTTCAAGATGGTCAAAGAACAATAAAAGAGCTAACAATTCTCTGCCTCCGCCCATATTATATATTACATTTTCATTTACCAATGTGCTCCCCCCCCTCCCCTCCACAATATTCCCCCAATATCCTACAATATGTTTGATTGTAAATATTATGAAATGTGGTAAAACATGTGGTTTTTTAATGATTGGAATGTTGTCTTGTCCAATACCATACTCGTATGTTTAATTTCTCTGGGTCAATAAAGATATTATTATTAATAAGATACCATTGGAAGGCGTTGACAAGATGTCAGATCTCAACAGGACTGGGAAAGAGCGAACAAGGTTTGTGGCTGGCTGGAATATCAGTCACAAGCGCACTGAGACTCGATCCAGCGTAACATCACTTGTTTGGCGATACGAGACGGCGACATTCTAGCACGGGAAAAAAAGATACTTTCCATGCGCCCAGTCAACGCTGTTCAACTTATACAGCTATAAAACAACCTTTCAACTGTCTGCCTGTGAACAAGTTAGAATCCAAGGCTAATCATTCATCACATACATCCGTGTATCTCCGTATTCCACCCTCGCAAGCACCCTATACCAAAACAACGAACATCGAAAGTATGTACTGTATAATATAGTATAATACTGTGTTCGCTAAAAGAGCTAGCTATTATGGCAATACCACGCTAGTACAATAGACTGCTATAATCTAGCAGTTGCAACTAGTTTTCTGCAGCCGGACACGAGAACGTTGTAGCCCGCGCGGTCCTTGTTGTTGTTGTTGTTGTTGCACCAAACCTAATCCAACTAAACCAACCACCCAACCCTGGCAAACCCAGTTTACATTCATGTAATCTAATCGAGTATAATGGCTCACTATACCATATGATAGTGTAGGGATGGAACTAAACGCATTCTAGACCACAGGGTTGACTGGTTTCGCCGTCAGAGGACTTTCATTTGATTCGAGCTGTACGAAACCTGTTGTAGGCACATGTACACCACATAGGCCTGCATACTATAGGCCTATATATAAGTTATAAGATATAAGATGATATATATATATATATATATATATATATATATATATATATATATATATATATATATATATATATATATATATATATATATATATATATATATATATATATATATATATATATATATATAAAGGCTTAACTGCAAAATTGTTCAATTTAATTTTATTGATCTTCCAATTAGGCCTCTATTTAATCCTTTAATTGAACATAAATGTTTATATAATTGAAGAAACGTCACTAAATGCCGGTGGTTTTTAAAAATGTCCCCAATGAAAGCGTGAAAATCCTTGAGTACCGTTATCTTCACTCGCCTCGTTACTTCCAGGCTCGACACAACCAATCGCCAACAGTCGAACATGGGGGCGACGGTCGGTCGTGGACCTCAACTCGCGTCCCATAGGAAGGTTAATGCTACGTGATATTTGCTAAAGGTAAACACGTCTTGCTCACCCTGAAGGCAACATGAAGGTTCAACCGTCGGTTCGAAACGCATTCAAACACGGACGATTAGTTGTTTTCAACCTTCCATTTCAATTGGAAGCAATCGCCCTGTAAGATGAAGGTTTAATTGTACGTCTCGCCCTATTCTCAACATGGACAACTAGATGTTCTCAACCTTCATTGCGATTGGATAGGAAACCAGTTTGCCAGTCAGGTAACAACACATGTACGTCTGCAAAAACTATGTTTTCGTTTACATTTATATATAGAGTATATTTACGGCGTTATTATTTTAATTTTCAGTTTTAAAACAACATTCCTTTCCGTTATTATTATTATTGGTAGTTCCTTGTGAACATTTCGCCTAGAATGCTATGAGCTAGTTGATGGTTACGATCGGGTGTCCCTCCTAAGTGCTGCATGAGCGGTCAGGTGTGTTGGTCCGTCAATATATTGGGTAGACATGATTGCTATTGGCAAGACGCTAAACCGTGTGTTTGTGGCTAAATAACCATCAGCCAATCAGAACTCGTCTTTCTACGCCTCTTTGGTCTATCTTACGCTAGCTATGATGATAAGACACTATACATTCAAAGAACTGTTGATACTTTTTAAATTCAGAATGTTTCATTTCGTATTTATATCGCCCTTGTGGTGCCCCGTCCGGCCTATCCTACTATCGATGTGCTTCTAGTAATCTTCTGTTTTGAACGTATTAATTGAGGTGGTCTAAACTTTCACTTAGGTACATGTGATTAAAATGGTAACTTTTGTCGTAATTTAAACTCCATATTGATACAAAATACAAAAATAGTTTGAAGAAAATTATATCAATTGGTTAAATATACAATAGTATTCTCATATTTATTTTTATATATTACAGATATCTTGAAATAAGATTCAATTCAATATTCGTAAAACTATTAAATGTAATAATTCTCCATTTTCTCGTCATTTTCAGCTCGGTTTAATGAAACATTACAAGTTACTCGGGTTTCCCTCTAAAAGTATCTTGTCTGAGCAATATCTCGCAACCGGAAATACGTCATTCATTTACAGTAAAATGATAAGAAAATAATGAAGACGTGAAGAAATGTTCGATTAGTTCATTGAAGACAAATTGAACAGGAAACGATCAAGATTTCATAAATATGACGGACTTTAATTATCAGGTCGATTTTATTCCGAGTCGGCTCAATAAGCCTATAAGCCTACTTTATATGAAGAAATTTAAATTTACAATTGTTTGGAAGGAAAAATTTAAAATCATAATAAAAATATTGTTATTTCAGCTCAATGTTCCAAAACAAATTGTATACAATTCGGAAAAGTTGTTGTTTTGTTCAAATCACAGATAATCCTGATTAGACTTGGATGCGAGTTACCTACCCCGTACAACAGAGCTCATTTTCCCAGCACATAAAGCACGTTTGATTCCCAGATCAACTCCTACCATACCGGTATCCAGCACGCAGCCGCCCGTCCGGCCTACGAGACAACAACAACAACAACATGATCGTGTTTCACGACTGCGATATTCGGTCAGTTCAGACTCCGATTAGTTCTACTTGGTCCAATCAAGCATGTTGAAATGATTGCTATACAAAACGAGTTACCGATTCATTTTAGTTTATTTATCGATGTCAATATCAGAAGCGTCTAGAACAGCCTATAGGCCCACACATACAAATATTACGCGATACAATCTTCAATAATCTAGTGATGAAAACTTTAGAACAGCTGTAACTTAAATCAGGGAAATACTTGATTTGGATTTGTGGAATTTTGAGCTGTACTGTGATTACCTGTAAGGTAGGGCAGCAAAAAACTAAACTGGTAGAAACACGTGTAAGTGCTTGGATAGGCCTATATCCACATTATTTCACGTGTTTACGATCAACAATAGAAACGTTGGTCAAGAATGAGAGGCAGGATCGTTCGGACGGGCCACCACAAACAGTCTGTAGTGTTAGTGGGTTTCTTTGTATTGGCTGGTCACTATTATAGTATAGCAAGGTTAGATAATCTAACCCAATCAAGTCCTACTTACCATTCCCAACAAAATGACTGATAATTCCAATGCAACTCATTTCAAGAATTATGCTTTGAATGTAAACTATTGTGTGTACAGTCACGCACGAGTCTTTATGACTGATGTGCGTATCACGCATACAGGTCACAGCGAAAGAGAAGTATTTTTGTAACGTATTTTGTTTAGACGAAATTCACGACGTGAAATAAAAAGTAATACATGGTAAAAAATACAGAAATGAAAATAAATTAGAAAAGAGCTGTTACTGTAATTTATAAAACATAATGAACCGTATAAAAAAAGTTGACATTCAAATATGTCCGCCCAAATCGCTTGTTCTCGATGCAAATCACGTACCCGCTCCTCAGAGCTGGAGTGTCACTGATCAGTGATGGCTTCACCAGTGACGTCATAGGGGGTCCAAGGGGGCCCGCACCAACAATCGACATTTGCACCCCCAACAATAATGTATCCTCCTACAACAGAATATATATGCTGACCTACAAATGTCTCGTTTACTAGACTCACAAACTGCTTGTGGATCGCAAAAATCACTTGAAAAATGACCATATTTCACAGATCCCTGCGGGTTTTGCTAAGGAAATCGCAGAAAATAACTCCGAAAGTGTCCACAGTGGTTCAATTATTGATAATAACTTCGAAAGTATCAATAATGATTAGCCTCCAAAATGCCTTGTGGATCGCAAAAACCCCCTTTCCCTTGTGGCTGGTGTCCAGACCCCCCAATGCTACCGACGTTCTCTGGGCAGCCGACCAAGCAAGCAACAGGTCTCCCACAGCTAGAGGTGTTTTGCGCACGATGTCAGAAGCCAGGTATACCGACCAAGCAAGCAACAGGTCTCCCACAGCTAGAGGTGTTTTGCGCACGATGTCGAATAGAAAGTATCAGCTGATAATAAATATACGAGGATCCCATTACACTTGGCTGTGTTCGCTTTGTACACTCACAGGCATGAGAAAAGCGGAACTTACTGTGGTATGGTTTAGAAAACGTTGTACCACATCAATACGTCTTGAAACGCAGATTAAATATACGGACGGAAGTACATTTTATTCTCATTCATATTGGGTTTAACGACGCCTTGTAATGATAACTGATATAATGTATTGGCGTCGATGGATGATTAATGAGATGATGAGATGATTCGAAGGCTTCTTACGATACAATATGATTATATATATATATATATATATATATTTATATATATACATATATATATATATATATATATATATATATATATATATATATATATATATATATATATATATATATATATATACTGATGAAAAAATATATATAGGTCTATTAAGAATATGATATTAAAATGGTTTAAAAAATATAGGCAATGTTTGTCGGAAATGCTAATGATCCACTATTAAATGAAATAACGGTAATACTAATCTGTGTGTTTGGTATGGTACTAGCTGGGTCCACTAGTGTACTGGAGAGAGAGCTGGAACGACAGGACTCGTAACATTGATATTATTGTAATTTCGACAAGTATTATGCACTCGCAACAAGTAGGCCCAACCTTCACCACCACTGCTCGACAACTGGCCTCACATTTAAGGACGTCACAACCCTGCGGGGCCGGGTTTATTCTGCTGGACAAATAATCGACTGTCATTGCTGCTATCGAGCTGATTTCTAGTCGGGTCAGTAAATATCGTCTCCCATTTAAATATCGAATCAGGTTTAGTTAGCATATTCTAATATATAGGCCTAAATTAGTGTTTATTACATTCGGTTAGCAAATAAGTTGAAAATATTCAGATCATAACATTGATTCATTACATTTCCTCCACGGCTGACCGAAAGGAAGGAAAAAAGAAAACTGCGAATAAATTCTAGGTAAACTGTAAAGCATGCAATATTTGATAATTGACATAAACGTGTCGTCACGAGAAGGTATGTGGATCACGTGCGTGTGAAGGTCAGAGCCACTATTACGATGTACCTGAATACTTCTGAAAAAGAGATACCAGAACTATAACGTAACAAAAAGACTGATAATAATAGAAAAAAATCAATATCGTTTAACAATACGTATAATTAATAAGGCGGCAAAGATAAGAATCAATGTTAAAGAGAAACGACCACAGATAAGATTAAATAATTGCAAAATATTTGTTTAAAACATGGTCTTTGAATCAAATATTTCTGGTTATCAGATAAATAAATTGATGATTTACAACTACGAATATGCAATCTCGATTAATAGAAAAGGTTATATGTACAGAGGCCTACTCGTGATACGTCAGATTTTGTCCCATCAAAACGGGAATCAATATTTATCTGCAGCAATTTGGCTTTTAATTTCACACTCTAGTATTGTATCAACGAAACAAAAGCTTGGACCACACGCGCGCTAGTGGTGTGGGATAGGGGGGACGGGCGCTCGGAACCTTCATCTCTCGAGGGTGGCCTAAAAGGAGCAATTCACGGAGAGACGAGGGACTTCTTGTTTGTTTACGACATGTAGAATCACATAACAATATTGTTTTCTCTCGGGACAGGTATAATATTCTGGTCGACTACACAATAATGGCCAATGATCAATCTTGATTGATTAATTCACTTATTAATGAGTAGAAAACAGGTTTTATATTTGAAGTTTATCACAAGCTTTCAGTGAAAACTGTCTCATACCAAGAGATAATGTTATATTTCCGTTCTGAGTTACTCAATTTTGCTACTGTTGGTAATACAATTGTTCGCCCATAACTTGGTAGCCTCTGGTTGTCAATGACCGGTTGTATTGCAATTATTTACATGATTTGGGACAAAAATTGAAATCATCTCAAATTTTTAGGAATGATAATTCATTTTTTATTCTCCATGACCCGGCCTTTATTCTGAGTCGTGACGTAGACACTACTCGCTTCTGTTCATGTTTCTGTACAGAATCGGTAATGTCTACGTCATGACTTATGGTCTCTGGAGAACAAAAACTATTTATAATTCCTGAAACTGAAATGACGATTCCTAGATTTGTCTCAAATTAGAGAAATATATATCGTAATTATTGCTTGGAATCTAGTGTCAGGTTTGTGTTGTCCTTCAATGAAGTATTCGTGTCATCTTTCCTCGTTAAGATTTCATTGATAACGCATGACTCCATCACATCACATTCTATTAGAGGCCTATCACTAAGACGCTCCGTTTGCTATCACTGTTCACCTTGCTGGACACTGCTACTGGCAACCAACTGCATAAGGCACAATCTTCATTTGGGAAAAGATTATATAAAGTTTTTTCATTCATTCTCTCTCAAGTAGCAATCACAAATGTATTCGTGAAAATAACTATTGTCCATAACTATATATTATATTGAATGAGAATTACGGAATTAAGTAATTATTTCTCCAATAATGTGAAAGTACGGAAAGGTAAAAACGAACATAAAACATGTTTATTGCACACAGACAAAGACAATTGAATGACACTTTCATTGAAAGTTGGAAGTAAAAACAAAAATGTGTACAAATTTCTTTTTTATAACCAAGTTATTCGTAAGCGTTTATTTCAATTGTATCGAAAGCATAAGGGAATGCTATTTTGAGGTATACTTGTCAAAAATCACCTTATACAGAAATACTTGGACGAGAGTGAGGAAAGAAATTACACGAAGAAGATTCAATCTTACAAAAGGCCCCCCCCCCCCCCCCCCTTCCTTAAAAATCTCGACATTTATATTTCAATCAGAAACAATTCCTCGACAACCATAAACAACGGTTCAGCCATTGCGTCGATCATTGCGTCGATCATTGCGTCGGTCATTGCGTCGGTCATTGCGTCGATCAAACAACGGTTCAGCCATTGCGTCGATCAAACAACGGTTCAGCCATTGCGTCGATCATTGCGTCGATCATTGCGTCGGTCATTGCGTCGATCAAACAACGGTTCAGCCATTGCGTCGATCATTGCGTCGATCATTGCGTCGATCAAACAACGGTTCAGCCATTGCGTCGATCATTGCGTCGATCAAACAACGGTTCAGCCATTGCGTCGGTCATTGCGTCGGTCATTGTGTGAAATATTGATTATTGTTTACATGGCCAACGATCCCGCACCAACGCTAGGTTATTTCGAACGAGCGAATGCTATAAGTCATGTCTAAAGGCGGTACTCGAACCCAGGACCAACTAGACTTCGGGTTCTATTTTGTACTTATATCAGAAATGGGCTGGCAATCTTTGGAGGGAAGAAGAAGAGAAGGTGGCTGGGGGGAGTCGAGTGATATGATTGGAAAGGAGAGTCGGGGTTTACGGGAAGAGACAGGCACCGGGAACGTGTGGGGGAGAGAACAAGGAAGATGTCGGGACGAGGGCCGGTGGAGAAGGGAATGAGCTGAGTAGAAGAGTGTTCGAGGGAGGAGAGTTGACAGCAAAGGAATGCAGAAAGAGGATAGGTGACGAGAAGATGGATCCAATATTGAATTGTAAATAAGTGATCATTCCTTAATATAAGTTTGAGTTTTTAAGGATTTTCAAATGTGAAAAAAATGTAGGAACTCGCCACCGTGATGCGCACAATTGCGATGTAATAAATAATAAAATAATGATAACTAAAAGATCTATTGGCCATCAGTTTTTGAAGCAGACCTTAGCTAACTGAGCCACGGTAGACGGTGCACATTGAATATTAATTAAATGATTAGTAAGAAAAATGAGCAAATATTAGTAAGTCTGGTGATAACCGCAGGTGCAGTAAGAGCGAGAGAGAGCGACGTATCAGAAGGCCCATGAGAGCGAGAGAGAGCGACACGGATTGTTTGCTTGCAGGTTCTTCACCTTCTCGTGCAAACACCTCCTACACGCTTTACATGATAACTTCATTGTTCTAATATTTGAAGTTTGTAGTTACTAGGAAAACGCGGGACGTGCGTTGTGAGATGAGCTTGGAAGTATATCTATGAAACAGATTCGACTTGAGACCCGCCAAACACATTGGCTATTAACGTATAACATAACTATAACAAATTGGCTATTAATTCCTGATGATAAACATAACCTACAAGTATTGTCCTAGGTAGTTTACAAACAGCCTTGCTCAATTCTCAAAGAAATGATACACGTTCAGAAAATGAGCAAGCATGTATAGGCGTACTCAACGAAAGTTCTCGGTAGAAACTTCGTATTCAATGATAATATACCACGTGACTTGTGACCGTGCCATCATTGGTCAAAACCGTCGATATGATGAGATAATAGGGTTTTAAAAGTTACCAAAAAATCAGGAAAAATTGAAAAAAAAAATGTTTTTTCCGTTTTTTTCCCAGTATAGGTAGGAAAAATAGGAAAAATTTACATTTCAGAAAAAAATGATGATAGACTATGTTGGAATTTCCAGTCTCAAAAACTATTTAATAATTTCAGAAATTAAGATAACAACATAATCTGTGCCAGTGTATCCAACATTATTCTGAATCGGTATCACTGACGTCTCTTGAATCAACTCGCTCCTATCAGAGTCGGAGACACTTCAGTCACGGGATCCTTCTCTCCTTCTTTTCACTCGTGTTCCTGTTTTCCCAGATCTTGAGATTTGTCCTACAGGCTGACAGGCATCCCAACAAAACAACAAGTGATACAATGCTGCCAAGTCATGCTGTGCTGATGCATGGAACTGCTTCACTCCGTTTGAATGGACATTAAGCAAATGCAAAATAGCGTCGCAAATATCAAATTTTCCAATTTTTCCAATTTTCCCGGAAAAAAACGGGAAAATTTCCGTTGTTTTCCAAGGAGTCAATTAGTCCGGGAAATTTCAAACCCTATGAGATACCAGAGCCTGTTCTATTCTCGGCAACATGGTGACGGGTGCATGTTGATCGTCTATGGTGGGTTTAATTGATGTTATAATATATTTGTCAAAACTATCCTTCACACAATGCGAGGTCTGAACCCGAGTCTCCATCGACTGAGACACAAGTAGAAATCAAAACCAATCATATGAATAATTAATTCAACAATTATTGAATCAATTGATTTTTTTAAATTTCAATTCAAAATTGAATTGCTCCCCGAACTTGAAAGTTCTCTTTCTTACAGTTCGACGAATTGATTGCCAATATAATGTATTATTTAACAATATGTGTGGGGTGTTGAGCCTACCCTGTCATCCGTGACCTTCATCTTGAAACTGTGCCAATTCTCGCTGATCAAATGATTCATCACAAGGCATATCGCTATCAGTAACATCGAACACGTCATCTAATAGATGTTGGCAACAGTTTAGAAGAGATGCAACAATGATGAGAGAAGATAGTTGCAGGAAACAATGATAAGATAATGTGAGCATGAGATTAAACCACACTATTTTCAACGACGGGACGATGGTCAGAATAGTTCAAATAGATAACCTACTGGCACGTTTAACGACTGTTCCATTGCATTGCTCACAACGTTCAACGACTGGGTGTAGTTATGGCTATCCCACAACGGTGCCTGGTATCCCACACGAGTACCGCCCGCCTTATCTCCTGCATAATATAGAGATAGACCCATGTTTTACTGACCTTCTATTGAGAAACACTTGAGGCAAACGCCGAATGTGCGTTGTGCGATGAGCGAGATATCTACATGAAGTCAAATCTAAAACTCTACATACCTTGATCATAATTATAGAAAAATTATACTTCATTCGACACCAAAGAATCTAAGGAGCCGTGACTCGATCAATGCAACATTTTCCTGCTGTTATTTCTATCTATCCGATGAATAAACAATACGCATTATTTCCTTCGAAACGGCTGGTCCGAATTGCATACAAATTTGTAATTATGTGTATCACTTTCGTTTTTACATTTTAGGAAAATTTGAATTAAATTGGTTAGATTTTATTTTTCAATTTTTTCCGCTCATCCTAATCTTACGGGGTTTTTAGAAACTTTGAGATATGTTTCTACAAAATGGTCCAACCGATTTGACCCAAAAACTATACAGTTCTAAGTTGGATGAGTTTGCGAATAGGCTCAACAGAAAAAGTTTCATGTCGATCGGTCAGACCCTGCGACCTGTCTTAACCTATGCGAACATACAGTCTTAAAGGGCATCACAACCCTGAAATTAGATTTTAACGATATGGTGATATTTGTTACCCTGATTGTTTGAAACACAATAAGCCATCATCTCAATTCGTGACGTACACATTACTCGATTCTGTTCATGTTTCCATACAGAATCGGTATTGTCGACGTCACGACTTATGGTCAATGGAGGGCAGCATAATTCATAGGCATATATATACTATATATATATATATATATATATATTTATATATATATATATATATATATATATATATATATATATATATATATATATATTAATATATATATATATACAGGGCCTATATATGTATATATATATATATATATATATATATATATATATATATATATAATATATATATTATATATATATATATACATATACAGGGCACTATATATATATATATATTATATATATATAGTATATATCATTACGGGCCCTATATATATTATATATATATATATATATATATATATAGGCCCTATATATATATATATATATATATAGTATATATATATATATATATATAGAATATATATATATATATATATATAGATAATATATAGCCCTATATATATATATATATATATTATATGCCCATATATAATATATATATATATATATATATATATATATATATATATATATATATATAGGGCCTATATATATATATATATATATATATCTGCACCATCTGAAATCAAAAGCTATGCAGTTGTAAAAATAGAAAAAATGGTTGATACGTTAAAGATGACATTACGATCAACTAGAGAAGATCACGTCCCTTCTAGAACTAATTCCTTGACGAGTGAATATTCTTCTTTCTCTTTAGGGTGGTAAGATTGTCTAATGGGTTCCCACATCCGAACGATCCTACCTAGCTTGTCATGCTTGGCCCTAATTAGAGAACAATAACTTTGCGTCAAGTGGGCCACATCAGCAAAAATAAATTAAAAAGAAAAAAGCAACTGCATTTATAAAATTAAACACAGTGTTCAATAATAATTATAGATCAAACTATTATACAACATTCTAAAAATATCTGCACTTTGTCTGCTAGGTGTTATTATAGCAGACCAACATTGACCGCTTTGTGACAAGAAAGTGAAAGTATTTCCACAGATAATCTTGCTTATGACTTTGCAGTGTGTTAATCATTCAAGTAAAAGTAGTTTGATAAATTGATTTCCTACTTGGGTTTTACAGTAAAGCCTTGATAACCAGATTCAAGACCTTACCAGTCTGGGAGATATTGGAGACAAATATAAGGTCATTATGGAAGGTTTAATACGGTGTGTGTATTCTAGATCTTTAGGTGCCGTATATGCTCTTATCAGTTTAAATGTCACCTCCAATACGTTGTACAAAACGTTTCAACTGGCGTTAACGAGTTTCAAGTCTAGTTTTACTGGGAATCAGCGATAACTCCAGCACTTGACCCGATGTCGCAACGAGCTCATAACCTAAGAAAAGCGCGTTTTACTTTGGTATAGAATTGTATAACCATCTCCCAGAGAAAACAATGACAAGAAATGATAGCGTCAAAAGTTTCCAGAAGCAACGTACACTGTAGACTTTATATACCGTAGTTCTTTAACTCATCTATTGTTTTAATCCAACTGACAACGAGTATTATTGGAGCTGACTGGAATTATTCATCATTGTTGTTTTAACTTGCCTAAATTATTACTATTATTACAGTAACGACGGCTCTTATTTATTTGACTATTATTATTTTGGTATCTACCTTAATTTATTAATATTGTCTCGAACTGACATCAATCAAGTGATTTTAATATTGCATCAGAGGAGTCTAGCATCCCACTAGTGTATTATAATGTCACTTATGTGTTGTGATCTTCAACAGACAGATTAAACTATGAAACTAAGCTAATTACCGGATTAACTTTTTGGTTACAATACTACTTTCGATACTCAATTGATAATGAGCTCACTCATCAGATTTTTCGTAAAAAGCGGTCTCCCCGGATATTGTCTAGTTTTCGGATGTCGCACAATGTATAAGGACCTAGGCCTAGCCAATGGTGCTGCTGGAAAGCTGGTTGCGATTTCTTGGCATTAACAGGCCTGACCTTGACGCAGTATGTAATTAAAACAGTTGTAGATTATTTTACAGTTTTGTTTTATTCACCTCAAATTTGTGTATCGATTCCATATGTAGGCCTACATCGAGATTCATAATCCAATAAGAGAAAAACAAGAATAACTTATCAATTTTACAAACAAAAAAAGTATGAACAATTTTCCAGAAGATAAACATCTATAGGGCCTAATACTAACTCAAGCTACAATATTATCGACGAGAAACAGTCGGCCTATGACAAAGAATGAGAATCACTGCCAAGGCAGTATAAAAAGCATTATTGTAAGGGAGGATATTTAAAAAAATCATTTATAACAGGCCTAATTAATTAATTGAGATTAGTTTAAATTGGTAAACATTAGGTTGCATTATAGAATAATCATTTCATTTTTATTGCTAGATTGCTTCTGAGAATTAGATTTACTGCTTGAAGCAATTATTAGCAACTCTCCTCTATAAATTCCACGTAGGGCTACAATCTACAGACCTAGATAACGTGGGCAAATGTGCATAGGCCTACTCAGAATACTATTAGTCTATTATCAAGTATTACAGAGGATCCAGGCTTCACTCTCTGAAGAAAAAAACGTTTTATGTCATCAGTTAACTAAGCCTGACGTAGGTCATTATTTGAGATCGTTCGAAGTCTTAACAGAAACCGAAAATATTTCATAAGGATTTCAAGAAGTAACGTCAACTTGAAAACACAAAGAAATGTAATAAGATTTTAATGGAGATTTAAGAATCAGTTCGCTACAGCTGTCAACTGCAACTGTATTTTTTCATTAAACATCCCTCGCAGACTACGTAGGGCCAAGACTTCGAATGTTGAACAAATAAATGATGCGGTAAATAACTGTACTAATTCAATTCTTTTGTAGTCTACGATATGGACTTACCTAATGGATAGATACGTAGTAAAATATGAACTTCATGATTATTCTCAATTCTCAATCTCTTACAACATAATTGTTAAACAAATATGCATGAAACCAATGTACCGGTACCGTAGCAAATTGTAAATACCAGTGACATATTTTCCTCAGAACATAGTTTTTTCAAATTACCTAGGGTCCCCGCAGTTAGAAAGTTAAAAAACAAATAACCCGATTAATTGCAGACTAGTTGATCCTTTCATAGATGATTGATTATTTTCATAATGGGATTTGACATTTACACTCTAGGTAAGCTAGCTGTCACAAGTGTCACATTGATATCAACTACTAAAAAAACTATATAAGAGCATGGAAATATAAATAATTATTAGTTAAAAATGTACAGGCGACGAATATAATTAATTTCCTTCTCATACAACCTTTCTTCCAGGTCATATTTATATACATAGGGCAAGGGAGGAAAATACCCTCGCCTACAGCTCGGCTGTCAGTGGGCAGTTGGTGGCAAGTTCGCAAAAGTGGTCCAACAATTAGGGATATCTCTGTAAATACCCACTTAATTACTAAAAGTACTAATGTCAATGATGAAACTTACCGCACATATTGTTTATAATTGAGCCACGTCTGCTTCAAGTTCTTAACACACAGTGAAAGTAAATACAGCCTTTTCCAGCCTTTTTAACACATTTTCAACAGCTGGTTTGTCGTTTGCTGGTATGAACGCACTCTGGTGTACACGTTGCGAATGTTAGATAGTTGAATATTTTGCTACTAGAGCGCGTCTAATTGCAGCAACAGGAGAGTCTGCTTTGTCAAAGCCTAGCGGACATTTCACATGTGTTTTGGCGGTTCACTATATGTCCGCTAGGCGAAGGAAATACATAGAGGTCCAAATAGATTAATTCGATTGGCTGACATTTGATTCGACTTTTGATTGGCTCATGTTTCGTACGCGAAACTTGAATAGTACTAGTTGTGTATTTCAGTTTCTACTTCCGAGAAAGTGTAATGATTCTAAACAATGAGATCCTACATCAACTTTGACTGCATGCAATCACTCAATCACTTTCTTATTTCTAACTCAGCCTAAATATAATAATCATTAATCATAATAATCAAAGAATCAACAACCTGTATTCATTATTTAGGTGTGTAGTTACAGCTTAGTTTGACTTAATGTTTGGAATAAACGAGTACTCTTTTCATTCCATATCATACCAATTATATTCATGAAATATTACATTTGTAAATTACCAACGGTTGATTAATCAAGTTTACTTACAACCATAAGATTAAACATGCAAATGATTTTTGATTTCACAAGAAAAGAAGAAAATTAAATAATTCCAAAATGAATCCAAATAGTGTAGGTCGATAGGCAATTGATATTCTCCGTAATAATTCACGGAAGTGCTTTTGCTTCCTGACGGGCAATCATAGTCATCAATTGTCACAGACTCGTCGTATTGACATCAGCAGACTCGGGAGACAATGTCGAGGACAATACTAGACGCAGTGTCAGCCTATCAAGAACATGACAGTTATTTTAACATGGATTATTATTACCGCCTCCAACTAACTGATTATTTTATTTGCGTTGTATCAGACGAGTTCCAACATCCCATTAAGTGTATTATTGTTACTTATGTAGTGTGATTTCAAACCAACAAATAAACGTCTTTATTGAAAATGTATCAGATTGAAAGTTGCCATAATGTGCAAATGTTATGTTACTAAGTTAGCAATTTGCTGGTCTATTAGCAAGCCTTCTCATTGACCTTGATTCACTGGTAACACGTTGAACGGATTGGACGTTGCAAGAAAGAGAAGCATTTTATATTGTTGGGGAATCTTGGGAGGAAAATGTTCCCTCCGTGATGTCATTTCTTCCCAGCAAGATATCCATACATATTTTCAGGACCTATTTAATTTTCAAATGCTACTTTTCCATCTACAAATTCTTGCAAGACAGTACAGCTGACATTGATCCGGAATTAATTATGAATGAACTAAGAAACACATAAACAGAATTCCGTAAACAGTTTGAAAGAAAAAATTACCCAGGCTGAACATTTTCCTCCCATCTTATTATAAAAACACCATATAGTTATATAAATGATTTTATATTAAATAATCATTCTAATTCTTATTTTATCACAAATTTGTATTTTTTGTATTATAGAAAAAGTCTGTACAGCCTAACATAAAATCAAGTATGTAATATGGATCAAAGGGACTGAATAAACGGTATTATTATTACGTACAGAAATTCGTCCAATCCCAAGTAACTCATGGACAGGGGCGGACTGGGCTATCTGGCGACCGGGCATTTTCCCGGTGGGCCCCGCCTCACTGAGGGCCGGCCGGAGGCCAGCACTTCTAGTTTATGTAAATATGAACTCACTGAAATGAACAAATAATTTTATATTTGCAACACAACACTACAATTCTTCAGAAAGTATGCGAGTGGTACGATACAGCATTCACAATTAAGAGTAAAACGCAGAATACATAAGTAATAATATAATATAGTATATAATTATTTCTTTCACAAGTCTTCCGATAAGGACTGTGAGTCAGTGGGTTGATGAATACATTTATGATTTTAAAAATACAATGCGCTACTTGTATCCACAATTTCAACAAAGAAGATTCCGACTTCCGATGGACCGTCTCCCCATTCCTTAATGATAGGTCAAACGCACACCGCCAACCCCCGTTCACTTGATGCTTTACAACAGTACTCTAGGGCTGTTTGAAAAGATTGCCAGGGCCGGAATATCCCCAGTCCGCCCCTGCTCATGGAGAGGCAGTGTAGTGTGTTCCTGTGCGCAGCCGCTCCCATCAATGATTTTATGAAGCTGTACTGTACACGGATAATATACAACCAATACAGGTCACTCGTTTGGCTAAACAAGGATGAATCCCCTCGATTCCAGTCACCTACGTCTACAACTTAGTGCCTACGCTCGCCACTGAGCAGCACAACCCAGCCTATCCATAGCACTTTCTTTTCATTCCTACTCATTCACATTGGCCTCAACGACGCACTGTAATGATGACTACGTCCGATTGGCGTCGGTGAATGATTGATGAGATGATAAGATGATTAGACAAAAGTTTTTTTTGGAAAGTGGGAAGGAGCCGGTTGTGGCCTGTTGGTGAGGAATGTTGGCAATGATTATTCTCTTGTTCAGTTGGCAGCTATGTCCAAGGCAGGCCAACAGGAAGCAGGATGAGTTTTCAGACAGATCGTAACCTGTGTGCTTAGTTTAAGCGCCAGTCGGCCCACCCGTTATTCAAGTGTTGAGTTCACTGACTTCTAATATCCAAATTATACCGATACTCTAATTCATATACAAGTATTATTAAAGCTTACATGTAATTATTATCTGAGTATTATTTGTAGTTTACAGGAACCATCCCAGTATTGACCTGAATGACTGAGGGAAACCACAAAACACGATGGCGGTAATCGAACCCCGGTCTCCTCAATGACGGTTTAGTGTGCTAGCCACTCGACTCAGTAAAGCGCTTTCTAGCACACTGCACTGGTACTACAGTTGTTTTAAAGGTGAGGGAATTAAAAGAGAGTGGTGTTCAACTAGTAGGGGTTAAAGTGGGGGTAAGTTTTATTTGAACATTGCGTGACATGTCTTGGTAGTATAACTCTCGTCTATAGCTGTACTTACGTAGGGTGACCAGACTTCACGGTTATTCAGGGATTGTGCAATTATTTTGAATTTTCTGTCCCGACGACCCGAAAGACATTCTCGGGACCAACTTAGGCCCCGGTTTTATGGAAATGGCAGAAATATAGGCTATATATATATATATATATATATATATATATATATATATATATATAGGCTATATATGTATATATATATATATATATATATATATATATATATATATATATATATATATATATATATATATATATATATAGGCTATATATATATATATATATATATATATATATATATATATATATATATATATATATATATATATATATAAGGGATAACTTCGGTTAACCGGAAACCGGTTCTGAACTGGTTCCAGGTTCAATCGGTCCTGAAATAGAGAATTGATTCCTGCAGTGATAATGTTTTTATTTATTCATCATGTTGATTGAGTTACTAGGAAAACGACATATATGGGTTGTTAGACGAGGGGATAGTAATAGTATGGGTAAAAATGGGTAAAAACTGCTTCGAGTGGTACCAATTTAGCAGATTTTATGTTTTTTATTCAAAACGGCTGACCCGATCAAGCTGAAAATTTCCAGTTATGTGTATCAAAATGTAATTTAACTTCATGCAGAATTTCTTTTTTCTTGGAAAATGATTTTTTCTGCTCGCTGTGTTATTCTAATGGGTATTTTTGAAATTTCTAAAATTCATAAAAATAAAAATTACCACCCGATAATGCCACAAAACTATACAGAACTAAGTTAGATGAGGAACCATATTGATTAAATCTTCGAAGTTGATAGCTGTAGTCGTTTGACCTGTGGAGAACCGACAAAAAAATAAATAAAAAAAAACATTAAAACGAACACCAATTTTTTTCAGTAGGTCAAATTGAATCCTCGCTAAAGCTTGTATAATTATGTATAATTGATGGATGTTTTTCAAGTGTGTTGTCGCAATATAAATTGTATAGATATAATATACTAGTTCACGCGAGCATTATTTATTTTTCTTTTCTCCTCCATGCTCAGAGAAAAACAAAATGTTAAGGAGAAAGACAAGTCAAACATAAGTTTGTTTCGCATAAGTTAAGGATAAGTTTACGCATAAGTTTCGGATACACAAAATTTGCCGAAGATAACCGAATGATAAGATGACGCCTAAAAACAAGGAATAAACTCGCACCAATGTGTGAGAGCGTCTAGATGAAAGTTTACTCTCATTTTCGACCAAAAATGTCTGAGAATCGGTTCTGTAAATCGGTTATCCGGTTCCATTTTATGGAAACGAAGTTATCACTAATATATATATATATATATATATATATATATATATATATATATATATATATATATATATATATATATATATATATATATATATATATATATATATATATATATATTAGTGATGCCTTCGGGTACCCGGGTACCCGGGTCGGGTACGGGTAATGTATTACCCGGGTAATATTCTGTTACCCGGGTACCCGGGTACCCGTCTAGGTTCCGAGTAATTGTGCTAACCAGTACCTATAATATAGAAAATAACTTTCATAAATCACTCAAGCTACCGGGAGAAATTCAACTTCGCATTCTACATAAGTTTTTTCACCTACCTTCCCAGACCTCCCTCAACTTGTCATAATGCGCTCGTCAAATCTAGTCGCACCACCTACCGTTATCTGTGGTCACACGTGCAGTGTACTGAATCCCTCTCCTGTCAACCGCTCTCTAGTTGCCATGCCAAATACTATTCTTTACCGAGAACTGAGAAGCATATATAGTCAACCCATTACCTACCACTACGATTTGAGGGTTTTGTCAAGTATTTCTTCTCACTTCGCTGTTGTTTTTCAGCTTGAACATAATTAACCAAAGTCCTATCTCGCTTCCTCTACATTCCAAATCATTCTTTGACAGATTTCTTTGGGGAAAGATTGAGGGTGAGTAAAATGTGATACCTACATGGAGCTTATCTTATTAATTAATTGGTAGCCACCAGCCAATGAGACAAACAATTAAATAACCTTGATCTTAGTGCACGCGTATACACTGCAGGAGATTATGAAACGTCAGAACTACGGAACTAGACAGGGGATGACGTAAATACGTTTTTCTTAAATTACCCGGGTAATACCCGGGTAATTTCGGCGGGTACCCGGTTCCTAATTTGTTACCCGAAGGCATCACTAATATATATATATATATATATATATATATATATATATATATTAGTGATGATACCGGTCCTGGGATTTATGACCGAGTACCCGTATGTAAAGACCGGGTAGGACCCCCAAAAAACGTTAAAGTACCAAAATCACAAGCCTTGCAGTAGCGCGTGACTGTCAATATAATGTGACGAATTGATACAAATGAAAAACTCTCCGAGATAGAGAGAGGTTGAAGACAACATGATTGAATTATAATTTAGATATACAAAATTGGATTACGGTAATTCAGACATACATCAGCAAAAAACAGATGACAACAGTATAATTATAATAATATAAACAGACCGGTTATGCAAATTGGGGACCGAGCAGTTCAAAGACCGGTCTCCCGGTACCCGGTGTTATCACTAATATATATATATATATATATATATATATAGCTGGGTTCATACACTAAAACTCTCCATAAATACTTAACTTCTATTTTGGAATTTTGAAAAGTACTATATTGACTGTACAGAATTTGATTAGTAGAATGTCTGAGAGTTGTTTGTTGATCCATGCCGGCACAACGCAGGCTTTGGCTGCATCCCTATCTTAATCTCATCCGAAGTATAACCATTGCGTGCCTTGCATTATACAAAAGTGATTTCCCTGCATATCTCGACAGAATTAGATGAGCGTTAGCAAAATCTTCCAGCCTACTCTAATGGAGCTTTGTCTGTGTGTTTTTTGGTTTGTTTGTAGGCACTGCACAGGTCGCAGATTTTCACCGATTGACATGAAACTTTTTCTGTATACGCAAACTTATCCAACTTAGAACTGTATAGTTTTTGGGTCAAATCTGTTGGACCATTTTTTAGAACATCATCTTGAAGTTTCTGAAAACACAATGAGATTAGGCTGGGCAGAAAAAAATGGAAAATAAAATCTCTAAAATTTTATTCATGAATATATTCCTCGAATGTAAACACGAAAATGAAACACATTATTGAAAATGTATGAGCAATTCGGAACGGCCGTTCTGAAGAAAATAATTAGATAAGCGTTATAGTGAAAATTCCCATCCTTCTTTTATAGAGCTTTGTCTGTGTGTTTGTTTGTTTGTTTGTAAGCACTGCACCGGTCGCAGGGTTCAACCGATCAACATGAAACTTTTTTTCTGTATGAACAAACTTATCCAGCTTAGAATTGTATAGTTTTGGGGTCAAAACTGTTGAACCGTTTGTTAAAATATCATCTCAAAGTGTATATAAACCCCATAAGATTAGGCTGAGCGGAAATAATTGAAAAACAAAATCTCACCAATATGACTCAACCATTCCTCAAATGTTAACACAGAAAAAATACAGATTATTAAAAATTTGTATGCAATTTGGACCAGCCGTTTAGAAGAAAATAATGTAATAAATGTTTTTCATTCATCGAATAGATAGAAATATTAGCAGACAAATGTTGCAGTGATAGATTCACCGCTTCCGAGATTCGTTGGTATCGAATGAAATATATTTTATATGATCAAGGTATGTAGAGTTTCCAATTATACTCCATATATAGAATGATATCTCGCTCATCTTACAACGCACATTCTGCGTTTGCCTAGTTTAGACATAATCATGAGGGTATCCACGAATATTTGTTTTTAGATGAGCGTTAGCGAAGATTTCCACTCAACTCTTACGAAGCTTTGTCTGTTTCTTTTTGTTTGTTTGTTTGTTTGTAATCACTGCATAGATCGCAGAGTTTGACCGATTGACATGAAACTTTTTTTTATAGGCAAACTCATCCAACTTAGAACCCTGAAGTTTTGGGGTCAAATCGGTTGGACCATTTTTGAGAAACATCATCTCAAAGTTTCTAAAAACCCCATAAGATTAGGCTGGACAAGGAAAATTGAAAAATAAAATCTCTCCAATAGAATTCAAATTTTCCTCAAAAGTAAACACAGAAATAATACACATTAATACAAATTGATAGTTTAATAAATGTTTTTTATCTACAGAAAAGATAGGAATTTTGGTGGGAAAATATTGCATTGTTAAATTCACGGCTTCCTAGATCTATTGGCATCGGATAAAGATCATTTTATATGATGAAGGTGTGTAGAGTTTGGCTCATCTTACAACGCACATTCCGCGTTTGCCTGGTTTACGATAAATCACACAAAGAATGGCCGTAGGTCTACTTGTAAAGGCTGCAATATATTTTGTTTCCATGGCAACCATGGATAACAACAGTTTTGGAGATATTTACAAATTCACATATTCTATTTATTCATTACAGATTGTTGATAGAACAGGTGGTAATGGTTACTTTACCTAATGAAAGTACAATCAAACATACTCAATAAAATTATACTTTGTTATTTTTTTCTTAGCTCTCTTCTTAAATCACCAATCTTCGTTATGTTCTTGATATTTTCTCCCAATTCATTCCATTCCTGCAGCGTTCTTTGAATGAATCCATATTTACCTACTTCTCTATCCACTTTTTCCACTTCCATACTTACCCCTCCCCTTGTACTTCTTTGTAATCCCTTTCCAATTCTATTGCTTAATTCATCCCATCCTGTATATTCATTCTTGACTCCAAAAAAATTGCACATCCTTTCTATTTGTCTTCGTTTTTCCAAATTTTCCCATCCCATTTCCTCAATCATTTTACTAGGTGTTTCTATAATATTTATAACCACATCCTTATCGTTCCTGATAATCTTCCAGCGCTTCTCTCTCCCCAATACCCTTCTTGCAGCAACCCTTTGGACGTTCTCCACAGCCTTTATTAGTCCAACTTCATGCGGATCCCAGACTGAACTAGCGTACTCAAATATTGGCCGAATCAGACTCATGTATGCCTTCTCAGGCTTCTCTTATAAATATAATCTGTCTCTATATAAATAATGTTTAAAAGTATTTCAAGTGAACCAATGTTATTTTCGGTGATGTCTACATGACAAGTGAACGTGAAGGGAAGTAATAGTCTGAGTTATTTTGTGAAATACTTACGATACAAGATTTTGAGATCTGGGCTAGACAAAACAAAGGCTGACATCCAGGTAATTTGATATAAATTGATCACACAGAGTTTTATGACTTTGAGATGTGGTTTCGATATTTACGTTTCAATATATTGGATTTTAGAATAGATTTATGTTAGAACATTTCTTAATTTTAGGATTTTCAAGTTCCTTGGGTCCCAAAATCTGAAAATCACTCAAAAGAATACAGGAACTTTGGAAGATTTTTTTTTTGTGCACGCCATCAGGATATCATCAATGTCGAGAGGGCTATGGGAGAACGAGACTTTCCACTGCCACTTGGTTTTCCTCACATCTATGTCATGACAAATATCAAGGTCTCAAGAGAAGAAGATAATAAGTTTTGATCCGTGGAAGTGTCTATTTCAAAACCGATGAAGATTTTAAGATTTTAACATTCAAGAAACCAAGATCAGACGAGAAGTTGGAAGAAAAAGATGTATACTTCAAGACCAACAATTTTTTTTTCCTAATCCGTCCTGACGTGGTCTTTTGTGGTTTCCCACAGTCCTCGAAGTGAATTCTTGGATGAAGTACTAATTGGCCACGACCTTTAATTAGTAGAGTGATAGACCTAGTTATATTTTAGGCCTATCCCTCTTTTTTTTTTTTTCTATCCTTTAAATAATGATGAACTATGCACCTGCTGTCATTGGAAGAAGTGAACATTTCCTGAGAGACTTGGTTCAAAGTGAAAGATATCAACATTCGTGTGTTTGGATTATTCCTAATACCAATGTTGATAGTGTCCGGATATATTGCAAAAACGGTGTATACTTATAATGTGTTCCGGACTTTCGGCAACTGAAGACTTTTATCTGCGGCGAAGAAGTGTGGTCACAGACAGCGTAGACCTGGTGTCAAAGTTCATTGCTTTTAATTTAAAATATTAATAAAATGGGGTGGTGGAATCGCCCTTGTGGTGCCCCATCCAAACGATCCTACTTTCATCCTTAGCCTTAATAGGGGAACAATGATTTTATATCAAGTTTCAATGTTATTAAAAAAAAAAACTTTCTGAAATCTACATCAAATTAAAAATAGTACTTACTTTTCATCATCAACTTGTGTGCGTTCTATCCTATAGGGTAAATAGATGTACGTGATTAATTATTACTCTACAAAAGGAATTATAGTAATGATTTGTTTGACTGTAAATTCCAAACATTTCACTGTGGGGCAATCAACTGGTCACCCTGTAGGCCTACTAACAAACCACAGCTGGCAGACGCACTTCTGCTACACAACGTCCAGCGAGGATCAGGAGGGCACTGCCGGTATATCGATGGCGGAAAGGCAAACTGTCGTAAGCGCCATTTCAAATATTTCTCCATAGGAAGTTGAAAACGTTCAATTAATTCAAAATTGAAGATGTAATTTTCAATTTTTTCGTGTGATATTCTGGCATACGTTTACAGATTGTCAAACATTTTCATGAAAGTTTATTTAGTTTTTACGAACTCGTATTTTAATTAGGAAATTGCGTGGCATATTTGGCGCTTATGAGAAAATGTACAGAATCCTTGTCGCTTACGACAAAATGATATTGGTGACCACGTCTAATTAGACGAGCTTCAGCGAGGATTCAATTTGACATACTGAAAAAATTGGTGTTCGTTTATGTTTTTTATTTTTCTATGTTTTTTTGTCGGTTCTCCACAGGTCAAATGGCTACAGCCATCAACTTCAAACTTTTTTCAATATGGTTCCTCATCCAACTTAGATCTGTATAGTTTTGTGGCATTATAGGGTGGTAACTTTTTTTTTCATGAATTTTAGAAATTTCAAAAATACCCATTAGAATAACATGACGGGAAAAAAAATATATTTTTATTTTCCAAAAAAATGAAATTCTGCGTGAAGTTGAATTACATTTTGATACACATTTCTAAAATTTTTCAGCTTGATCAGGTCAGCCATTTTGTAGAAAAAACATAAAATGTGCTGAATTGGTACCACTCGAAGCAGTTTTTACCCATACTATTACTATTCGCTCGTCTAACAACGCATATATGGCGTTTTCCTAGTGTATATTGACATGTCGCTTACTACATCTGGCCTTTCCAGCATCGCTATGGTTCATGTTGCACTTGGCTGATCAAGTCTTCCGAGTGTGTACAAGTCCACAACACTCGAGTCAAGATCTTAGCACGCGGCAGTTGTCGGTAGGCTGCCCTCTAGGTTACTCAGAGCAAAGAGCAACTTGTATTGGATTTGGCAACTAGTTTGACCAAGTACTGATCCCATGTGAGGTTGGATTTATAGGGATATACCGAGGTATTTTTATAATACCTATTGAGTTTTACAAAGAACCAATCTTTTCACAGTAGGCTCACTTCTACATGGCACAGAACAGAATATTTAGACAGCATTTCAATAATAATTGGTAAAACTAGGAATGAATGTGAATGTTCAGAATAATCAACAGTAAATTCCATGTATAGGCCAAGTTTATAAAACTTTACCGCATCTAGACGAATTAAAATTAAAAAGTCGAAAACCCCTCAAAATATTAACTTTAGCAACAGAGTGTCTCCAAAAGAGGGACGTTCAGTGACCATTGACCGCAGTTAAAATGTACAATATCAACGATTAGTCGCGAGGGCTGCACCAGGATCTATATGAAACAGCTTCGATTAGAGTATTGGAGAACTAAAATAAGAGTGGATGTTCCTAAATAAAACCAACGCAACATCTTTGTCATTAAATGGATATAATATTTCGTAACTAATACATTTATTTTTACATTTTGTTTAAACGCTTAAAAATAAATAAATCTCAGAGCATAGGTGTATATTTTTTTTAAAGTGCAATTACTATATTTACAAATTGCTGTATAATATATATATATATGTATATGTCTACTTTCTATTACTAGATTATGAGTGAAATCCTATTTTATAATTATTATTACATACACAATAATATTATACAAGTACTGTATGTTTACACTACACCGTACATGTTGTAAAGCCGCCCGAACTTCTATTAGTTGCTTTACGCGTGGATCACAGTTGAATTGATATCACTCAATTTTACGAAGCTCACCTAGACAACTAATTGTGTTATAACAAAGGTCCTAACCATCGACTGAACGTGAGTTGATCAAGGGCCGATATGGCGACCATGTTTTTCCCAGTGCACACGTGCTGTATTCGGGCAGCGACTAGTTGTCTGCAAGTCGGGTTTTAAATGCGACGGAAAACAATAGTTAAAATCACAACATTGGTGTGGATATTCTTGTTTCTGCGGTCAAATTGAAGAAAAAAACCTAAACCATAACTCTGCGCTCGAGTCAACATTTGATAGTGTAGTTTTAAAAATAAAGTACACGGGTCGGGAGTCGAACCATGGACCCTCAGAATTTGAGGCAGCTATGCTACCAGTAGCACCACACCAACATAATGCTTGCCTGATGCTACTTCATCATAGCATAGCACGGGTCGGGAACCGAGTCATGACCACACATCGTGGCAGTCTCAGCGGTCACTTTTAGACCCATTTAAAAACTGACTTGCAGACAAAGTCTCGTGCCCAAGTAGATAGATAGGGTACATTGTTTCAATACGAAAAAACAGAATCACTCCAGAATATATATGCAAATGATTTATGAGCCTACAAAAATGATATTGAATGGCTAATCAAGTGGCCAAAATTGTACATAAAAACAATTTGAGAGAAAGATCTAGTCCTTGCCAACTGGATTGCTCCGTTGAATACACATGTCTACATTGTCATGCAAAGACACCATTAGTTGCGATCTTGATGGTCTACGATACTTGGGACATGTGACTATCCAGTTAATTTCATAACGGACCTTACAAGTCAAGAATGCAAACTGAAAGTACATTTGAGATACATAGGCCCTACAAATAATTAAAGAAAGACATAAAATAGATGAGAGAAAACTCAAATTCCTTATTCAAGTTGATTAGAAATATAAAAATAAGAAAATGTGTTGAAAGTTATACTGAAATGTGGTAATAAATCTGTAAATTTATATTCTTGTGGTGAACATTTGCTACCTCACTTTTTTATCAAACCATTTAGGAGTTTTTAAAATGATTCATTTAGCGGGTATTCCTAGGCCATAACGTGGATATCACAAAAGTTGGTGGATTCGGCAGACTATTCCAGCCTGGACCTAATTAGAAGTTGAATCAGCAGAAGAATCAATTCATGGACCAATTATTCATGATCTTGTGATGTACACTCAAATCTGCTTTCATTGCTTGACAGTTCCCTACCAAGACACAATATTCTCACTATTACACTTGTGAGGGCACGAACGCAACATCTCTTCACACAATATTCCAAGTAACTTCATACGATATCGTAACAAATCACATTATCACAGAATAGGTTACTTAGTGATTACTATACAAACAATATTACTTATACAAAAAAAAAGAAAATACTGAAGATAATTGGTCATTAACATTTTAGTCTACACAATTTCAGAAATATAAGATCAACTTCATTCATGAAATTGCATTGTCTCAGATATCATAATATATAATTCTAGGTAATATTCAGGATATAAAACTAAATATTATTAATTATTTCATGATCTAGAAGCAGAATCGAGAGTTCAGAGTCATATAGCAAACTGTACAGTATATGAAATGCAACTGCTTTCAGGCTGACAGCACTGGGGAGGGGAGAATGAAAGGACCGCCTCGAGCCACGCAGGGAATTTAGTGAAATATGATCTTTTTCAAGTGATTTGCAAGCAATTTCCAAGTTCAGTCATTGAATCATTGTGGACATAACCAAAGCTATTTGTAACATTTTAATCATTATAGAAATTTTCAAAGTTATTCTTGCGATTTCTTCCAGCAAAATACCTTATTGTGTGTTTATTTGTACGTAAAAATATATATTTCTTTTAAGAAGTATAATATTATTGATGGGACGCGCGCCCTAATGACGCCCCTGATTGCTCACCCAAACTATCGACTTTATTGATTGCTACTCAAATCATGAATTAATCAAACATAAATAATTAAACTATGGAAATGTACATATAAAAAATCCAACTCACTAAATAAACAATCGAATGAAGATAGAACTGATTAAACTTACTCTTTACTTAAAGATGTACAATTCTGTAATACAGCTTGGAGGAAAAACATTGGTAAAGTTCTAATAACAAATAAGATAAGTAATTAGTTATTTTATAATCAAGAAATCCGAATCAATTTGATCATAATCTAGATATAATTATTATTAAAGGTAATTTTTACCGTTGACAGAACATTTTTTTCTACTTATAGGAAAGTCTGTTTTTTTTTTCAGACAGATTAATTCAACACAAATATTAGCATCAAGATAAGTGGAAATTTGATAGTTTCAAATTCATCCTTGATATTCATTTATAGGAATAAAAAAATCTTTGGTTCATTAAAAAGTGTTAGAATAGGAACACTCTCAATGACATTTCAAATGAGTATTATAATTTATATAATGATAATAATAATTAAAAACAGAACAAACACTCATTGATAATATTGAAAAACATAAAATATATGGTAGTGAATATTGCAAGAAAATACCGTTTCAAGCGCAATAGCCAATAGTAATAATAATAATAATAATAACATGATTGAATCACAAATCGCCAGCTGCCGATTGTAGCTGTCTTCTGATTGGACATTGCGCGGCCCAGCAAGTATTCAAACGCAGCGTTGACCGTACACGATCACCCTTGGATAGCAACTACACACTTTATTGGTAGGAATGTCAACTTGTATTGTCAGTTTGAAAATGCATATGGCTTTTATCAAAATTTGTTTAAATTAATTAAAAACAATAAATGGCTTAGAAAAGATGAGACGTGAGGGTAAGCTACAGGTATCGTGTAAGCTCATTACGTATTTATAGATAACGTGACGTGAATATTTGATATCTTTTGTGAAGGCTACTTTAGTCTATTCAAGTTACATCTATCTGAACCTTGTTAAGTTACCCCAAAAATCCCTATTTCTTCAACACAGCATCATCGATAATACTCTCCGCGGTCACCCAAATGTTCCTTGACAGAATTAGCTTCCCGTTACTACGAGCGGGTATTTCCATTTCCAACGAGTCGAACTCGGCCATTCCCTCGTGCTGAGTGGACGAGTTGGACCCCGAGTGGAGCTGGGAGTGGTTGATGCTGTCGAAGTACTCGGAAGACGAGGAGTTGTTCCACGGGGGGGTCATGTCCAGCGTCGACGAGTACACGGCGTACGAATCAGCTAACGGCTCTGCCACCTGCTTCGACACCGGCTGCACAAACAGAATGGTATTAATAATATCAGTGCACCATAAGTAACATACGGTATAAACTAATTATAATTATATACAATGCAGTTCAAAAATGAAGCAAAGAATCAAGTTCAGAAGATGGAATTGTACTTTTGGATTTTGGTTTTGACCCCCAAAAATATACAGCACACAATTTCTTTCAGTTGTGCTAATGTATGATTATACCACATCTCTTATTTGTATATAGCATAGCAATTCAAAGTTAGAAATGAATGAAAAACAAACTAAATAACATCACCAATGATGTCTGTCAATGACATCTAAAAATAAATAAATTAAAGCAACCATTTTGTGCCAGGTAAACCACCTAGAATTCACAATGACATAACTTCAATGTTATTAACCTTAGCATTATTCGAACATTCCTGTTCATACAACGTCATTCCAACAATGTGCCACCAATCTCCCACTACTGCGTTCACACTGTTGATAGCACTGACTGCATTACTAGCAATTCCTTATTTAGAATAGTACATAGGAAATACAGTAGGCCTACAGTTGATAAACAATACAAAACAAACATTAATTACCAATAATTATATAGTAATTTTTACCTTCGACTTCAGTTTTAGTATTAGACCTAATGTAATATGACTCATGCATTTCGTCACTCTAAGAAAAAGACGTGTGGAAAAGGTCGAGACATTCCTTGGCGTGTATTTTGAAGGTTGGACTCGAAACTTTCTAGAATAGTAACTCTTCAAGTATGATAATGACGTCATGTCATGATGCTACAGTCTCAGTGGCGTTTGTTCACGATTCGTACCCCCCGTAACCTAGTCGTCGCCTGTTGGTGGGGTCTCTCTCGCCGCAGTTAGGCCTACTCTCCTATTCCGCTGAGTATTACGTCAACTTGAAGGTTTCTGTTAGCATTAAATGCTCCAAGTCCGATGTTCTCGTAGTCATAGTTGTTTAATAATACTTATTTCGCCTTCGCATATGGGGGTAGTTATAAAGGGGGCCAGATAAGGTGAGTTGTCGGTAAGTTCTCTTTTTTGAATAGGACTGGTAGGCAGGGATGTCGTAAGGATTTCTGTATTGGGGGGGCGCAGATAAGAATTAGGAAATATCGTCAAGTAATACCGTCGGCTAATTCGGTTTTGTCGGCAAGAACAGGGGTGAGTTTGTGTAGTTCTGTGTACTTTATTATCGCTAAATATGAAATATCGTTGGACGAGGAACACAAAGCATGCGTTATGTGTGTATTAGTTATTCGCTATAATGAGTTTTGTACTGCCAAAAACGAGTTGGAGATCTGAATGAATTCGAAGAAACGTGTCACCGGGATCCAGAGTCATTCTCGTAGAAACCAACCATGTATGTTTATCACTTCTGGAAGGAAGTTTGAGGAAGTCGAGTTTATACTGATATAATTCATATTGATAAGTAGCAATATTTCATTGTGTGTTTATTCGTAATAGGTGAACATTTATATATTTTTAAAGAGGATACATTATTGGGGGGGGGGGGGGCGCAAATGTCGATTGGGGAGGCGCGCGCCCCTCCTTGGACCCCCTAACGACGTCCCTGCAGGTAGGGACTGGAATGGGCTTAGTAGAAGTATATTTGAGTGGGATGAAACAGGGTTGAAGCTATTCCGTCAGAAGGTTTGGGAGGCAATGGGATAGGATAGATAGGGAACTTGCCACCGCGCATTTATGTGCAACTGCAAGAGTTTTAATAATATGATGTAACAATAGAACGACTAGAACAACTGAGGGAGAAACTGATTGTTTTCAGTTCATATTCACTCAAAGCTCATTTTCTATTACACTTGTGCAATCCTTGACATAGAATTGGAAGAGAAAAGATTGAGTTGGAAATATAATTGTTTTGTATTGAAGCTGAATTAATTGTGGACGTAATAGTGGGGCAGATCCTCTCTAAGAAAGAAAACAAAATTATAATGTTCCATTTGGTACAACTTTTTATCGGTGTTGAAAAATATATGCCATTTTGGAATAAAAAAAGAAACAATTTTTAGAAACCAATTGCAGAACCTTAGTAAGAAATAACCTTACTTCTGGAATTGAAGAGAAATAAATCAAAATAATTATATAAACAAATTTCGTTTTATCCAAACATCGTAATTTTTTCCAGTAAAATTCCCGATTCGATCCGATTAGATTTGAAAACAAATCAATTATTTCGAGTAATAAGTTGAAATGTGAATCACGAATAACGTCCTTGGACCGAGTTAGTGAGGCACTCGCCTAGTAACTGTCGCCCCGGCAACACGCGCGTACAATGTCATGTCGTGCCAACTCTGCATTCGATGTCTTCGTACTACTCCATTCCAGCAATTGTTGGTACCTCTCAGTAATTTCTCTTTCACGACCAAACCTACCTTGAAGCATACGTCATCAAACTTAAAGGACATCACAAGCCAAAACTAGATTTTAGCGAATAATATGGCGACATTAATTTCCCTAATTTTAGGAGAAAAAGGAAATCATCATCTCAATTTCAGAAATTATATTCAACTTATTTGTCCTCCAGCACCCGGCCCCGAGTCGTGACGTAGACATTACACGATTCTGTTTATGTTTTTCTACAGAATCGGTAATGCCTACGTCATGACTCATGGTCTATGTAGGACAAAGAAATTATTATAATTTTTGAAATTGAGTTGATTTCTAGTTTTCTCTGAAATTAGGGATACGAATATCGTCACCATTCGTTGAAGTTTAGTTTCAGGATTGTCATGTCCTTTAAGGATCGAGTAACAGATCAAGAAATGTCTGATCGAAGGTTCCTTGTCCCAACACAATGATTGAGTCGTTCGATCTGCGGTTTATCGCGCCACTGTGGTGCTCCGTCTACCTAGTCATCTCATCTTCAGCCACGATCGGGTCATTGAAATGGATATTGTGGTACGGCCGAGAACGTTATGTGCACAACAATATCTTATTCATGTTGAAACTCCATTTCAATAATAATTTCAAAGCCATCAACGAGCGCCCTTTTTCTACCAGACTCTGACCAGATCATAATTATAAATCACCACTATTTAATAACGAGTACGGGAAAAGAAGTCTGTGCTTTCAATTTCAATCAAATACTCCAATAATTAACAGATCTTCGTCGATAATCTATTCTTGAAAACGACAGAATGGATAGGCCTACTCGAACGTAGTCTTTTAATAGAACTGTTATAATGCATGAGACATGTTTAGGAACGCGTCTACACACCTTGCTTATGGATTACCCGCCACGGTACCGCATTCAATTAACTTCGACATCAAATGGAGTAGGATTTAAATTGTACAGGCCCATTTATTGTTATACATTCGCACTATTAGCATAATCTTTTCTTCTTGTTTTCTGATATATATTCATCATTATTGCTTCCTGTGTGTATATGTCTGTTCATTCCCAGGTCTATTTTAGTTCCCAATTAGGATATTAGAACAAGAATTGACATTTATTTGTGCTCACGACTGCCTGTTTATACCACAGGCAAGCCCAATCAGGCTTTGTGGGTCCTAGTGGGGAATGTATGTATATTCTACTCATGGCCCTTTTTACGAATAATACATTTGTTGATTAAGCGATAATTAGTGGATTAGCTTGTTATTACCCTTGGTTACCAATGTTATTTTTGTACTGCAATTGATTAATTAGCCTAATCAACACATTTTTACTATTGGTAATATGGGCCCTTAATATGTCAATAAAAGCTGAAAATAATAATAATAATGAAAAAAAGGAATACAAAGACAGTCGAGGGAAACTGCTTCGAAATCTGAAGTCAGGTTGGGCGTGGGTTCGAGTCCCGCATCTGCTGATTCGCATCCCCGTATAACCTAGCTGTTGGTGGGGTCGTTAAGCTACTTGACACGACAAATGGAAAAATTAATATCAAAACAGCTTTATATTCTGACGAAATGTGACAAATAAAATTATAACTAGAAAAAAATCATCCACTCAAATATCTTTCTTTTTTGTTGTTCAATGATGAAAGAGAACTGATTGCAATGTGACAGAGTGTACCAATCCAGTCCGCTGTATGCAGCCTTTCTCCCTCTCTGCGAGAACCTCCGCTGACTTTCTCACTACCCCGTGTCTAGACATGGCGGTCACGGTCGGCTGTCTTCTACAACCAATTAGCACTACCGATAGTTGGTTTCGATCCGCCAACAACTATATGTCCATCCTGACCTACTCAACGTTTTACTCCTGTGTTATTGTAGGTTCAAATGCCACCTCTACCGAGTATCGGCTGTCATCATCATGCTCCAGTTATTACAGTTACATTTCAATCACACACATTTGTCTAGTTGGGTCCCCCGTATAACCTAGCTGTTGGTGGGGTCGTCAAGCAGCATCTAGTTGGGTCCCCCGTATAACCTAGCTGTTGGTGGGGTCGTCAAGCAGCATCTAGTTGGGTCCCCCGTATAACCTAGCTGTTGGTGGGGTCGTCGAGCAGCATCTAGTTGGGTCCCCCGTATAACCTAGCTGTTGGTGGGGTCGTTAAGCAGCATCTAGTTGGGTCCCCCGTATAACCTAGCTGTTGGTGGGGTCGTCGAGCAGCATCTAGTTGGGTCCCCCGTATAACCTAGCTGTTGGTGGGGTCGTTAAGCAGCATCTAGTTGGGTCCCCCGTATAACCTAGCTGTTGGTGGGGTCGTCGAGCAGCATCTAGTTGGGTCCCCCGTATAACCTAGCTGTTGGTGGGGTCGTCAAGCAGCATCTAGTTGGGTCCCCCGTATAACCTAGCTGTTGGTGGGGTCGTCGAGCAGCATCTAGTTGGGTCCCCCGTATAACCTAGCTGTTGGTGGGGTCGTCAAGCAGCATCTAGTTGGGTCCCCCGTATAACCTAGCTGTTGGTGGGGTCGTCGAGCAGCATCTAGTTGGGTCCCCCGTATAACCTAGCTGTTGGTGGGGTCGTCAAGCAGCATCTAGTTGGGTCTAGTTTTTTGGTCAGAAGGTGATAGCCTAGATGTTTGTCAACAGCCAAAGAACTCGGATTCTATAGTTTTGTGAGGATAACGTTGGTGCAAGAATGTTATTCTGGGATAATTCCTAGATAGAACTCAAGTTAAAATATTCGGTTTGCCCTTCATTGTGGTGCATTAGGTACAGCCTGGGCCGTCTCTGCGCGCCCTGTGCCCACAGCCTGGGCCGTCTCTGCGCGCCCTGTAACTTTGTGCGGGGGATGATAGCCCCCCAAGCACCGGGTTCGACTTGAGATGTGTCAAGCATGGAGTCTCTGACGTCATGTCTGTCGTTCCACACGACCTAGATCCGGTCTCACTGGACTCAAACAATCAGCAAGACCCTGTCACTCGCCCCTGACTTTATCGAAAACAATTATATTATTATTATTATATGTACGACTCTTTGTTGCAATAACAAAGCTGATGTTGCAATGCTTGAACGAAAAGCTTTTAAAGATGACGAAACATCAGTGAAATGTCCTCCTTTACTGTAGGGGTCACATCAGAAGGATCTAATCCACTCGCATGTGTTTCACATACGACTTTGTTTTCGGGTAACGCCGACAGCGGTCATTTCGTCACCCATTTTCCCTTTTTATGCTGAAGAATCTAGTGTAGATAATGAGAAGAGTCAATCATATTTTATCCAATAAATCAACTGAGTTCAGGAACAGTTTATCAGCACATGTCGAATCATCTGGCAGTATTGTTCTTGAAGATGTCTCCACGGATAAGTGTCGTCTGATTACAATCAACGGGAATATGTTTCACAGTGAGATTCCATCGCATCGAGCTTTCATGCGTTACAAGTGTGTGACCTATTGGGTCAGAACCACTTCTTCTATTCTTGACTTTCGAATAGAGGAATTCCATGGTTCAGTAGAAGGTTTGATTTCGCGAAGTTTATTACTCATTACAGAATTCCATTCACTCTGTCATTTAAGTTTGAACAATTGTTAAAGATTTGCCTTTAGATCCATACAGGGAACCCTGCGTTCAACAACATGATTTTTCTCTGTGGCTTCTTTTACTGCTTTATCGGCTAATATTCGCCTAATCTATATAATAATGATATTAATTATTCATAATAACATTTGTAGTATTCATCGGCTTTATTCTGATGTGTTTATTGTTTCAACTTGTTTGACAGACGGCTGTAAACAACGCTTTTCTATGTGATGTTAATCGTTTGCTGAACGACCCCACCACCAGCTAGGTCATACGGGGGTACGAACGAGCGGGTGTTGATGTCATGTCGTTGGGAACCGCCCAGAATTGCGTCTACAAATGTACATGCCATAAATAGGGAACTATGAATGAGTGGACAGCATGAAAGAGTGTTCTGACCTCCGCAACGATCGGCTGTCCGCTCCTACAGCTAACCACCAACGGGCGGGAGTTCCGACCCGTCGCTTTACGTGGCACCGGGTGTACCATGACCGTTTCCTGGCCGTAATAATAATTATCTAGCTGCAACAATAACACACTGCTAGTATTACAGCATCCTTTAATAGAATTGATTCTACTTGATTTTATGTGGGGAAATAAATAAGGGGAGGGGCATATAATGTGTATAAGTGGGACTTATGTAATTTTAATTAGTTGTTTTTTTATGATAAAATATTTATGTTTGTATATTGGGAGTTGAAGTAATTTCTAATTTATTTAAAAAAGTGTTGACCTTGATTTAAAATGGAAGTTCTCAGCTATAATTGCACTAGACAATTATGTTATGATAATTATGTTATGCATTTAAAAAGTTACTCTATAAAGAAACAAAAACAACGTGACTCGCAG
Organism: Brachyptera putata; assembly: GCA_907164805.1. Lineage (NCBI taxonomy): Eukaryota > Metazoa > Arthropoda > Insecta > Plecoptera > Taeniopterygidae > Brachyptera > Brachyptera putata. The sequence goes on along the minus strand of OU015473.1, from coordinate 14,897,222 downwards.
CTATATCGTTTCCCTCCGTATTTTTACATTGAGGTCAGTTTGATGCAAGTACTAATCTCGAGGTTAGCGTTAAACCTAGGATTAGTGAAGTATGGGTATCCGAGCTGAGCAACAACTTAATCGGAACTTTATAGCTAACCAAATATTGATAATACTGACCATCCGTACATTAAATCAACATTCTGTTGATGGTAAATAAATCTAATACATTTGAAACATTTTATACTTTAGAACAAAATTGAAATAAATTAAATAAATATGGGACTATGTTTATGACCACAGAAGTTTAGTGGACGAAATCAACACAATGTTGTGCAATAGCAATAAAAGAAGATTAATTGATTAGTTTTTTGCTCTGAAGGTCTGACAGAAGAAAGCAAGCAGTTATACCGCTGAAATATCACCACCGCAATAAATCGCAGTGAATCTATACAAATAATTGAAAACAACATGATAACTGACTATTACAACAATAAAATATTTGCTTTAAATCCTAATCTCGTGATGCGATTCTGAGATTTCAAATGGTATTTCGAGTCCCCACGACGAAGAGAGATATGGGGGTACGACTGAGCGGGACTCGAACCCGCGCTCAACTTCATGACCGCCCAGCAGGACACGTGGTCTGGAGCTCCGAACGGAATTTTATGGTCATTTTTCACAATTTCGTTATTCACAAGCAATTCTGAGTCTCATAATTGCATCATTATGGATATTTTAGAAAGTTATTTTCAACTCTTTTCAACTCAATTTTGCGATCCCCCCCCCCTCCTCAAAAAGCACCGGACAAGAGAATTTTGCAATTTACAAACGGTTGTTATGGAAATTTCGAAGTTATTTTCGATATTTCAATCGTTATGCACATTTTCAAAGTTATTTTAACGATGTCTCTCAACCAAATATTTTTTTGTGTGTAGTTATTCGTAGGTTAACATGCATGTTTTTTTTTCACGAATACATGATTGGTGGGTGTAAGTGCCGATTGGAGGGGTGCGACCTTTGACGCCCCATTTGGAAAAAAAAGGTCCGCGCCTTTTTATATTTTTCTTCGGATATTTATTGATTTCTCAATATTCCAATTTTATATTCTTTATATTCTCAAGTTTTCAATTTTTCTCACAATTTTAGTATTGTTTTTACAATTTTCATGTTTGTTACTTACATACTTCTATATAATGACCGAACAAAGATGACACGTCCCATGTTGGGCTGCCAGGAAGAGCAGTATCAGTGTAACAGAAGGTAAAGGTAACAACACGGCGCGGTGTTCCGATCAACTCGCTCTCGGCAGCATTACGTCATATCCAAATGTGAATGACTGGACTTGCTTTTGTGTCCACCAAAAATAACGTTGAACTTATTGTAGAAATACACGTCAGGGCCCAGATTCACAAAGAGTTTGATCTCTTAACCCGTTCTAAGTTAAAATAGTTTTAGGACTTATCACCAGACTTGGTTATGACTCGTATTCACGAAAAAGTTCAAGCAAAAGTTTTAACAATAGTTTGTTTTAAAGTCATCACCGGTCTTGACTGGTTTTAGTGGAGATACAACACTCACCTCGCAATTGATTTCGATGATTTTGGATATTGTCCTCACTCAAATTCACTCAGTATCAAGTTTCGAAGATAAAGATGAATGTTGGGAGAGCTTGGAAGTAAAGACACGGTCCTATTTTCAATTATTATATTAATTATTCGATCCTAACCTCACATTTGGAAAGTTCGACTGACAGCTGACAGAATTGGCGGTAAACAGAATGCAAAGCCTTCTTGATGATCAACATCGAAAAGATTCGCATGAGAAAACAAATGTAGAAATATGTGGAACATTTTATTCTTTAAATTTGATTTTAAATATCATCTTGTTGTAGAAAACCAATAATTTATGTTCAAATTGCGTTATTACAAACTCATTGACGTCCCACTCTTTGCTCTCATTGGTTGACAGTCGAAAACAATGACGTCACAAGGCCACGGCACGGTAAGGTGGGGTTAAAGTAAACACCAAGATAAAATTTCCTTAAAATTATTTGTGAATCTGGGCCCAGGCCTACACCGATTCTTGTTGTGAATTCTTGATTCTGATTATCAATACGCTATTCAACATCGTTCGAATTAGAATGGAATGCTAGGATCACCCTTGTGGTCACTCTCCGAAACATCCGACAAGGTCATCCTTAGCTTAGCCTTGAAACAATGCCAAGTTTCAAATGTTGGTTTAAAATTTGCGAAAAATTGCATGTAGCCACACCGCAAAGTGGGAAGATGATTACTTTTTAATTGTCTAGTTCTCTTGTCTTTAGCCTCTACGTAGGCTCTAATTCAGTATACGACGTATGAAAACATTCAAGACAATAGACTTCCAAGCGAAAAAACATTTCACAGTGACATAAACAAAGAAATATGAATAAAAATACGCATAGAGTTAAATGCGTAAACGACAATAGAATGAAAGCGTTTACAAATGAAAGCGATTCTTCTAGAAAAAATAATGTTTTTATGAGATAAGTGTTCTCATGATAGCTATTAGGCTACCAGCACGATTCAGCCTTGTTGCTTTCATTTGCTTCATTCAACGGTCACAAGATGTGCGTATAGAATCTGAACTACCTACTATTATTATTGTTCTATAATTAGAACTGTGACGTTTTTTTTCAACTAAAAAGCTATCCAATAATTGACAAGCTGAGCATATTCCTTGTATTATTGCTTAGCCTTGATTGGGGAACAATGTCAAGTTTCAAATAATAATTTTAAAATGTCGAAAAATTATTGATTGTTAGAAAAGCTACTCAAATGTTGATATTAAATTGACAAGAATGACGAAAAAACTTGTTGAAAAAGGAAACAGTAAGCCCCATAAAGGAAGAAATGAAGTTGATGTCAAAGTTTCAAGTCAACATGGATGTTAAAATGTGTGAAGTTACAGTTAATTGAAAGTGAGGAGAAGAAGCAGGAGTTAGTGTTACATGATCACTTCTTGAGACTCGTCCACGTGGCAGAGCGTGATCTCCCCTCACGACCACGTGAGCAGTGAGATTACTCTCCTCACGCTCGCATGAACCAGCAGGACATGTACTCAGGCCACCCCCTCGAGCTGGACACGCACGCGTGCATTCGTCACTGCACTCATTTACCACATACATGTGCGGGGTCAACTTCACGCTCGATTTTATATCGATTATATCGATTTTTGAAATCCATTTGTGGCCAAACTAAGCTAACACTAACGACAATTTTTATGGCACTAACTAGCACTAACGAAGACTTGAATTTATATGCCATAAAAACGCTATAATTGCCCATGTGCGGGGCTGCCCCGCACATGACTTGAGTCGTTCTTGCTCCAAACCAGTGCAGCACTAACGATAAAATGAACGGCACTAACGAGCACTAACACAATCCAAGATGATGACGTCCAAAAAATCAATTTCCGATCATGTGCGGGGCCAGCGTGAAGTTGGCCCCGCACATGTATTTGTTGGATTAGTGCCAGCACTATAAAGCAGTGACGGTTTTATTTGCGGCACTACCCTGCACTGACGAAGCACTAACGAATGTACACGTGCGTGTCTAGCTTGAGGGGGGTAATGAGGCTGCTGAACGATATGCAAGCATTACACGCTCGGAGGTTTCCACATCTCAGATGTAAAGTAACATTATTATACCTTCATGATATGTTAATTGATTCAAATTTACTGTTAAAAATGACTTTATTTAGCAAAACAAAACTGAAATTAACTGTTTAATCTGAAGGAACCGGGTGAAATTCTGTTGATCCATATTGACTTGATGATCATTAACCATCAGTTAGTAATAAACTGCTCAAGTCTAGTATACAGTATTGATCATGTGACTGTCAAGAATATCAAGTGTAGGGCTACGGCTAGAGCTAGAGCTAGCTAGAGCTAGAGCTAGAGCTAGAGCTAGAGCTAGCTAGAGCTAGAGCTAGCTAGAGCTAGAGCTAGAGCTAGCTAGAGCTAGAGCTAGCTAGAGCTAGAGCTAGAGCTAGCTAGAGCTAGCTAGAGCTAGAGCTAGAGCTAGAGCTAGAGCTAGCTAGAGCTAGAGCTAGCTAGAGCTAGAGCTAGAGCTAGAGCTAGAGCTAGAGCTAGCTAGAGCTAGCTAGAGCTAGAGCTAGAGCTAGAGCTAGAGCTAGAGCTAGCTAGAGCTAGAGCTAGAGCTAGAGCTAGCTAGAGCTAGAGCTAGCTAGAGCTAGAGCTAGCTAGAGCTAGAGCTAGAGCTAGAGCTAGAGCTAGCTAGAGCTAGCTAGAGCTAGAGCTAGAGCTAGCTAGAGCTAGAGCTAGAGCTAGCTAGAGCTAGAGCTAGCTAGAGCTAGAGCTAGAGCTAGAGCTAGAGCTAGAGCTAGAGCTAGAGCTAGAGCTAGAGCTAGAGCTAGCTAGAGCTAGAGCTAGAGCTAGAGCTAGAGCTAGCTAGAGCTAGAGCTAGAGCTAGAGCTAGAGCTAGCTAGAGCTAGAGCTAGAGCTAGCTAGAGCTAGAGCTAGAGCTAGCTAGAGCTAGAGCTAGAGCTAGCTAGAGCTAGAGCTAGAGCTAGCTAGAGCTAGAGCTAGAGCTAGCTAGAGCTAGAGCTAGAGCTAGCTAGAGCTAGAGCTAGAGCTAGAGCTAGAGCTAGCTAGAGCTAGAGCTAGCTAGAGCTAGCTAGAGCTAGAGCTAGAGCTAGCTAGAGCTAGTTTCAAAGTGTTTAATTGTTCGAATTGACGGTTGTAAAAAAACGACAGTACAAATCTGTTCATCCAAAACATGAACCTTCAACTTTCCAAGATGAATTCATATCTTGTCAATTAAATAACTTGTATTTTCCAACTGTCCGAAAGACTTGCTATGTGAGTTAGCGTTAGCTCTGTGGATGGCATATGAGCCTGGTCAATGTCAGTTATGTAGATGCGTTTCCTGCGCGTTAAGGTCGAATTGTTGGCACGAAACAACCGACAGTTCGAGAGAGGCGACACGTAGACGTGTTAGCAGCGGCTTGAAATATCTGCACCATGTTTTATAACAAGTCACTGAGAAACGAACAATTACTTGCCACAAGGGCGATCTTGCAAGCTCAAACGAAATCATTGACTAAAGATATGCTCATATTGAACTAACTCGAAATAGTAAATGGTATATGAAATATTTCCTACTTCCAAATAGCTTTATAACCAATTCTACATGTAAGACGAAAACGACAATTCTTCCAGCAGCGTAAAACGATTGAGTAAATGTATAATCATTTGTTTATTAAATACACCATTATTAGGCCCTATATCACTTGTACTGGTTCTTATTATTGTGAGCACTTGGCACCACCGCGCAGATTGTACCACAATTGTGATAACATAATGCACGTATTCAACACGGTCAAACGTACACATGGGGTGACAAGATCGACCCTTGTGGTGACCCGTGCTATCCTAAATCCTTGGGCATCGTCAGGATCAGCATCCTTCATATCCTTAGCCTCAATTGGGGAGCAGTCCCTACGTGTCAAGTAGTAGACGGTGATAATAAACTGACATATTTGTCGAATCGTTAGGAAGATCCGACAAAACAGGGTTTCGTCCACAGACATAGTTTGACATGAGGAATACACTGAGCTAGAATACCTGAAAGACAAGCCCACATAAAACAAGACATGCACATCATGTTGATTACATATAGCCACATGTTAATCTGTCCACCCAACACCACACAAGCTGTCGACACGTACAGGGTTGCCTCACCTCAAACCAGAGCAGACCTGAGTTCATCACTGATCAAGTGAAAAGTTACTCAACATTCATATCCGAGATTACATTTTGATGGTCATGATCATTTTTGTTTGCTCAACGGCCCCCCAACACTGGGTTCATTTTAGGTACGAATGAGAAGACGATATATGAATGATATTGTAAAAGAAGCGGGAATCGAACCCACGCGCGATTTGACTTCCGAGGCAATGCCATTAGCTGACTGAAACGTCCTTTCATTGTCACCTGATCATTCGTACCCCCTTATAAGCTAGCTGTCGGCGGGGTTAATTAGCATTACAAGTACTATTAAACAACCCATGTCTGAGGTGGCACACAACCCTGTACCAAGGAAGTAGAGGCAGATAGAGAGAGAAAGAGAGAGGGCAGATAGCGTTACAGAAGGTCTAATATCTCTTATGAGATGGTGTTTTTTGTTTCATTTTATTGGAAGAAATGTGTGGAATAAATCGAGATCCAGGATTACAATACGCAACTCAAGTCCCAGTTAGCTATTTCATGCATTATTTTGCTCATCGTACTCAATTACTCGTGTTATTTCTTGAGCAACTTGATCGATGAACAAATTAAATGACGAAATAACCAATTGCTTCAGTTTTCCAGTTGTAATTTTGGACCCAAACAAAAAAAGCAACTGTAATGAAAGGAAATGATATGTTTAACTCATTTTTCGGTTTCATGATAAATTTAGGTAAAAACAGATTTCACATGAGGTCTCTGAACAAATAACTTCGTCGTGTAAAATGGAAAAACACCACCGTCATAAATGTGCGCGTGCATAAGCTTGGTGACGTCACCAAATGACCTAGTCGATAAAACAGAACTACTACTTTATCGACTGACTTGATATTATATTATCGTGTGTGTGGGTGCAATACTGTCCCCAGAACAAACAGCGAATCAAGCCCACTAATTCTGTTCTCTACTTGAAGGAAATAAAAAAACAATTTCCAAAATGCATAAACAAAAACAAAATCAACTTACGAGGACCACGTTTTTTATTTTTTAATAATCGGTTCCACGCTGCGTCGGCCATCTTGGAATCCCCGGACGAGCCCCCACATCGCGAGAAACAACCCCCATTGCAATTCTTTAGTACGAAGACGGAAGCAAAAGTAAATAAAAATTGTCTATTATTATTCATTTAAATTATAAAATGAAAAACTGTGTTTTGTTGTTGATTTTTTCTCTCTCAATATTATGGTGTTTTTTTTTTTTTTGGTGCGGGATACAAAAACAAACGGTGTGTCAGCAATCGTGTCAAAATCTTTTTCTTTTCATATAATCAAAATGAAATGATTATTTGTTTGATATTTTAAGTAGGTCCACTGTCGAGTATTTTCAACCAGTTGCTCCAGAACGCGAGCTTATTGGGCCGTACCTTGGAGTTCGGCGCGTCGCCGTCATCGACCACACTTCGCGTCACATTCGCCCCTCTCCTCGTCGACAACCTCTGCAGACTCTTACGCCCATTGGTCGAGCTGTACGACAAGTCCTTCTTGGTCAGCGAGTTCTTGCCGACAGACGACGTGTAACTACTCATCTTACTGTTGCAGCGCCCGTTCAGAGAGTTCTTCTGAGAGAGCGAACACGAATTTCTACTTTTTCCCAGAGACGTTAACGCTAGGCTGTCTTTTGATTTTGGAATCTCTTTGTTGATACTTTTCCCGACAGGTGGTTTCGGAGCGGTATACGACTTCGTGCCCAGAGGTATTCTACTCGGGCGTTTCCGTGGCGATATCGCGGAATCGCCCGAGTAGCTAGTGTCAATGGATTTGCTGGTGATGTCGTGGGGCGTCGACTCGTGCGCAGACTCGGTACTACTATGCAGGTGGGTCTCTTCGGGGTTCGGGGGAGGGGGCTTCTGTTGGAGGATGCGACGTTCGAGGACTCGAACCTGGGCCTTCGTGCCTTCGAGGTCGATGTGCTTCTCTTCGAGCTGGAAACGAAGGTCGTCGTTCTCGTCCTTGATTTTCTCGTATTGTTGCTCGAGGTCGAGGTGTGACGTCACCGATTGGTCGAGACGCGATTGGAGGTCCTGGAAAAAAGGAAGGAAACGAGTTATTGATACGTCATGATTAACTAGCAGTGACATACAGCATTAGGAGGTACAGAAACACGTTCAGTTCGCGCATGACGTCACGTCAGCTAGTTGATTGTAGAACTGACGTCACGCGGTACGACAGTCACGCGCAGTGGCATCCCTGGTCATATAGGAATAGCCTAGGGACACGATATCTCACACTCACTTTCGGGGTATGTCAGACTACTATTGGTCGATCATTTTATTTCTCATTTTAATGTTTCAAATACTTTCAAATCAAAACGTTTTCGAAGTTTTTACCTATACGTATACACACATATTACATCGACACGTCTTTCCTAACTCTGCACATCCAAGATATATTACAGTTTCACTTTTATCAAATCAATCTCGACAATTTCGTCAAAACATAAGACGGAACAAGGCTATAAGGTTTCATTCTCTTCAACTTCCACCTCGATGACCACGTGCACTTTCTGCCCAGTGCAGTCATCATCAGACATGTTCACAGCGCCCTCGCCGTGTTGCAACATGAGGCAGCAGAGTGTCGCATGTGAACTCTGGCGGAGTGATCCAGCAGAGGAGGTCGAGGGGCGAACATCTCAAACAGACGTTCTGGCAGCTACTTTAATATCGGTACGCATCTTTCATTTGAATTCAACCAATCAGAACTGAATGAGCTGTTATCTCCTCTGGAGTGGTTCCTTGCGGTGTCCCCTGCCGAACGATCCTACACTCACAAGCCAAGTCAAATCTTTAGCTCGTCAACACGCCAACTTGGTGTCTATAGTTCTACACGTACGGTCAAAAGAACTAAAAGAATCTGCATTTTTCCTTCCATTTATAACAATTTCAGGGCAACTCAAAAAATCTTTATTTTCATCCTTATAGTAGGCCGCGTATATCTAGCGCCTATACTTGTATCCAGCAAAGAAGAAAGTCGTTTACCAATATTAACAAATGCAAATATCACAATAATGTTTGTATATAGCGGTGATATTTTTGCGTCATGATTCTTTAGGTCGAGCTTTACAATAAGAAACGCAACTGTGTCTATCAAAAGCGATACTCCCTCAAAATGCATCGATATGAATTAGGCCTCATGCCCAATGTTTGAGGCAAGTATTGCAGGGTATGTCGGGTAATACCGTGGGGAGTAATGCATGCAACAATGGCGTTGTCGACTCTCATCGCTGTTACCGTAACGCGAGGAATCCACAGCTCGCTCTCATCTACACGTACAGGCCTACATGTGATGTGAAACGTCGTGTTTACTTATCCTTTTTACAATACACAATTATATCACCCCGAAACTAGAGACTTCTTCAAGGAGACGTCACATATTGTTGCAACAGGCAGCAAAATGTCCCCTAGATTGTTTCCCAACACTTGACAGCTGGTCTAGTTGCCATGGTAACCTGACAAACACGCTATTGCCTATTAGGGTAGGAAGAATGAAGATTTATTGAAATGGTGATCAACGACCCCACCAACAGCTAGGTTACATGGGGATACCAAGATGTACTGAGGGTTGCGTTGGTTTCCCGGCCTCTTCATTAATGGCTGGACTCGAACCCGCACCCGTTTGGCTTCTGCATTTCAAAGCAGAACTCAATTATTCGAGCCATACGGAGGGATTGAGATATCTCAATTATGATCGAAACAATAAATGACTGACCCGATTTTTTCTGATAAAAAATCCACCTACAAAAAGTCTTCCGCCGATTAGATTTTTTCCAGAGTTTGATTTGAGATTTGATTCGAAGCAGTTTAAAGATAATTAGAGAAAACGCACAGATAACTATTATGTATGTTTTTTTCCCGTTAAGACCTCGGCTAATCGGGCGAAGAAAAGAATTTATAAGTACTTACTACTTATTAGTGGTAAAATAGTATTGAAGTTACCGAAAGATCTCATTCTCAATAAGGACATGCGTTCTTAGGTTTCCGATTTAGGTTACGTATTTCGTGGTTTCTGGTTTGTATGGTATTCAGGCGGGTCATTACGTTGAGTGGAGTACAAGCGACCGCATCCCATCGCACTAGCAGCAATCTACTATTGCTATATCCTGAACCTCGTGAACACTCGAATTGCTTTACACTCACGAACATAGAAACAATTTACAGATTGGACTGACAGAGGATTAGTGTATAGGCTCTTCTACCGAATGACCTTCCATGTATGGGAGGATAATAAATGAAAAGTGTCTATTGTGGTGCTTTAAACATGTTTTCCTGTGCACTTTTGATTTGTAATACTTATTGAGCATTTTATCCGCGTTGTTCAGGGTTCGATCGTTTGCACTGAGCAGAACGCATAGCAGGCTGCAAGATACGTGTCGCAGAAATGAATACTTTATTACACAAGATGAACAGTCAGTTTACTCTAGACAAATCATATTTTAATTATAAATAGAAATTAATTTTATACTAATACATAAACGCTTACAAACAGAATTAGAACTCAGAATTGGAATTTGGAATTAGCAGAATTTAAAAGAAATCTCCTTTCTCAATCTTTAATCCCCAATAACCAATCATCTGAGGAAATCACATCGCACAAAATGATCGTATCTCATGAATAATACCAGTCCCCACGCCCTCGTTCACATACGATACCACTCAACACTAATGTCGATACAGGATGCCGTTAACACACGATCAACCTGAGCATGTGTGAACAGGTCTGCAGATTAGGTACGTGCAGGCATCCACGCTGAGCCTGTCCTTCTTTCTAAATACATTTATAATTATATGTTATATGTTATACTTGGTCTAACTCGCCAGGGTTTCACAAGTCGCTTGTAAAGGTATTGTTGTGCAGAGAACCGCGGAAGTGGCAAGTGTTTGCATGGGACAAATGTACGGGCCTAGAGCTATTTATGATAATACGTGATATATTTTGTATGTGTTAAGCAAAGGAAAACGATATAAATTAGAAACATTCAATGCATTGATGGATGAAAGAAAGTGGAAATAATCTAGACAAAACTAACTACACGGTTAATTTACTTTAAAATCTTACATATTTTCGCTCTATTTTCGTTTTGCATCCTAGTGCAAACTACGACTAAGATCAGTAAGACACCTAGAACCATCAGAACTATAGTTTCATGTTGTTTCGATTCACTGAGCTCAGAGTCCGGTAGAACATCGTATGTCACCATTTTAAGATTATTTAGATTTTTGAAAAAAAAATGACTTTTTATTACCAAGTAAATCCACTGAGATGTAAAGCTGCGACAATTCAAGTAATTAAAAGCATCAGTTTCAAAATAATTCATATTCTTCAATTTGTTCAACGTTTTGACGCAAACTGAAAATGATATATTTCCATTTGATTATAAAAATAGTCCCCGTCTACCCAATACCTCGCCTGTAAATATTTCCACATAAATATGCATGCATTTAGCTAATAATATACAGCTAGCTAGGCTTGTCTTATAAGATATGTAAGAATACATACAGACGTTCTGTTTATTAGACGGTCATAACTCTCAATAAATGATGACTAATCATAGCGGGATTAATTGTTCCATGAAGGTATCATAAATGCATGTGGTACATTTCATATTTATTCGTAACGCCGCTTTTCGAAACCGTGTGCACTTCTGAGAAATGAGGAAGCAAGCATATGCCATTCGTTCACACATGATCACACTAGAGATACACAATACACAATACACATAGCCCTATACATATGTAAACTGTACAATAATAAATCATAATTGAGGAAATGAAATGTTGCTAAAATAATTCAACGGAGATGTGAGGGATAGCAGTTGGTGATCTGCTAGAAAAGCATTATTAAAAACCAATTCGACTCGAATTGAGATGAGTATTTGTAAACTATGAAGTGTGTAGCACTCTCAGCCTGTCCCACGGCCAGCGGTCGTAGGACGAAGTCGTAATTCCACTTCACTTCAGACTTATCTTCACACATAATGGTTTTCATTAAAAGGAACATCACATATCTTTCCGTACATCTTCGAAGATAATGAAATACAAAATATTTTTAAATAATCTTAATAATTGTTTCAATAATATCACACTGGAATCTGAGGTGTGTAATTCGGACACAGGTTATTCTATACTTGTATGCACGAAGGGACCAACATGATAAAGATAAATACCACCGTTCCTTATTGCCGTGTCGTATTCCCATCCGAGGGAGAAACTTCTTCTGTGGCTTTAGGTGTACAAATCAGCATTATTGACACAATATCTAGTTATTCAAACTGTGCTAGAAACGTCCGCGAATAGAACAGGATTAACTGTGTGTAAACTAGAGAGGTTATCCTGGCGCCACGAGCGTTAGGGCGTCCTCCCGCTCGTGGCGCCAGCGGGCAATCTTCTGGAATATTCACCATAGCTGGATCGTGTGCCAGTGGAGAAGAGAGGTTATCCTGGCGCCACGAGCGTTAGGGCGTCCTCCCGCTCGTGGCGCCAGCGGGCAATCTTCTGGAATATTCACTATAGCTGGATCGTGTGCCAGTGGAGAAGAGAACTAGAGGTTATCCTGGCGCCACGAGCGTTAGGGCGTCCTCCTGCTCGTGGCGCCAGCGGGCAATCTTCTGGAATATTCACTATAGCTGGATCGTGTGCCAGTGGAGAAGAGAACTAGAGGTTATCCTGGCGCCACGAGCGTTAGGGCGTCCTCCTGCTCGTGGCGCCAGCGGGCAATCTTCTGGAATATTCACTATAGCTGGATCGTGTGCCAGTGGAGAAGAGAACTAGAGGTTATCCTGGCGCCACGAGCGTTAGGGCGTCCTCCCGCTCGTGGCGCCAGCGGGCAATCTTCTGGAATATTCACCATAGCTGGATCGTGTGCCAGTGGAGAAGAGAGGTTATCCTGGCGCCACGAGCGTTAGGGCGTCCTCCCGCTCGTGGCGCCAGCGGGCAATCTTCTGGAATATTCACCATAGCTGGATCGTGTGCCAGTGGAGAAGAGAACTAGAGGTTATCCTGGCGCCACGAGCGTTAGGGCGTCCTCCCGCTCGTGGCACCAGCGGGCAATCTTCTGGAATATTCACTATAGCTGGATCGTGTGCCAGTGGAGAAGAGAACTAGAGAGGACATTAGCTGATTATTGAGTTATTGACGAGCTTGACTTGACTTGGCTGGATTCAGCCTGGTGGCCATTCTTACAGCTAACCATGCCAACAGTGACAAACTAATACAAACAAACATACTGAAACTACACAGGCCTACTTGGAAAAAAACTCATTTGGGCCTACTTTTACAAATTGTATTTGGAAATTGGAAAGAAAGCAGAATAATAGTCGAAGAGAAAAATCAGTACGGTAATTCAGTACGAACACCAAAACAAATTATTGTTCATTGTTTCATTCTTGAACATGTTGGTTTATCATTTATATAGGCCTAGATGGTAAATGAGTTATTTCTTCTGTGATGTTGACCGTCCGAACGATCCTAACCTTCATTTTTAGCCTCAATTACGGAATAATGATTCTGTATCAAGTTTCGATGCTGATACAAAAAAACCTGGGTGGTAAAAAGACTCATGTTGGCACATTCAGTAAATGATTCCATTCATTTCTAGCACGAACTCATCTCTACCCCCCCACCGATCTAACGCGAAGAAGCGTACGCTGGACCATCAGTTCTCTCGGCTCACGGCCTCATGGCTAGTTATACGGATCACGACCACACCTGAACACTCACTATGTTGAACTAGACACCAGATATTATACAGCATAATTTAGTTCGGCGTTTTCATGAGAAAGGGGTTATAACTTATGCAATTAAGTTGTACAAATTGGATTAAAATATGTTTAGAACCAGGTTTAACGTTGTGAACTATAGCTGATCACTATATTGTATATGAATGATGTAATCTGTTTATAATTTCTCTTTTCATGGTTTCAACAAAATTAGCATATAGGCCCTAGTATAGTTCATTGGATGAGTGAATTCTGAATTCTGAGTGAATTCTGAGTTGAAGACTGAATTCTACTGTACTCGAAAAAGAGATGTTTCGGGGTTCGCGCCCCTCAGGTCAAACGAAAGTGTTGGCACTTGGCGCACACATTTGTTGTCATCTAACGTATGATACTGCGCAGTTTTGAGGCGCAGTCGGTTGTGGCAGAGTCTTCAATGACTTGGGTATAGCATCCCAAATATCTCGATATTGGATCGTATCCAAGGAAAGTTTAATTATAACAATTCTTCATTGGAGACTCTGTCACTCGAGGCTGCCATAGTGGTAGGCCTATAGCAATGCCTGATACAGAAGAAGTGATCGAACTACTAAAGTATCAATAATTACTACTTGATAACTTTTCTACTCTAATTACCACTTATATACTAGTTATCAATTGCCACTGGATGTACTATTAGGCGCACCAATCAATTAGGGCTCTAGAGGCCACAAGGGTGATCTAATTACAACTCTCAACAAACTGTCAATAGTAAACGAATCAATCGCTCGTATTGGAGAAATCTAGCACGGTATGGCATTCAACACGAGCAGTCTGTGTACATGTTATCACTTGATAACACATTTTATTCACCTCAATATTACCTCAAGCGCATCAAAAATATTATCACATTATAATAACAAATAGAAGAGTTTATACATAAAAACATTTTTTTTCTAAAATATATACAAACTTTCACTTCTCTAACAATTATAATGCGATGATTTCCGTATTTCAAACACCGTATACCATGGCAGCTATCAGGCTGTCTCGTGTTGACGCAATGGCTTGTCTACTGTCACACGCCCTACGGCAGTCTTGACACCACGTGGCCGAGTGATCTAGGCGGCTCTGGGTATATGATCGGGGACGGGAACGAGATAATCGTCCTGGATATTGAAATATTTGATATGACACGACGGAAATAGATCTAATTAAAATGTAGAAAAACTGTTCAATTGGATAAATGAAATGTGATACAAAATATAATAGAGAAGAAATATAAAATATGGTTCGAATAGAGAAGAGTACCGGTACTTGGAATTATTGAACTAAAAATGCGAACACCGAAGTGAAAAATAAAATGATTGAACCAACACAAAATTAAAATGATATTTTATCCCAAAAAATAAATGCATGGTCACATACTTTACAGCTCGTTCTCAAAATGATATATGCAAAAATATCGCCGGTTGTTCGATGACAGTTAGTTTATCTAGCTCGACATCTGGACCGTGTGACGTATGCTGTGTGGAACTGTCAGGCAGATTCTACTCGAGACGAAGATTCGGGCCGAACGCATCGAACTTCATCATCTAGGAATCATGTACACAAATGTCCATTGAGGTTGAAACTACAAATGCAATCTACTGTGCGGCTAGAAGCTAAGGCTAGAAGCTACGGCTAGAAGCTACGGCTAGAAGCTACGGCTAGAAGTTACGGCTAGAAGCTACGGCTAGAAGCTACGGCTAGAAGCTAAGGCTAGAAGCTACGGCTAGAAGCTACGGCTAGAAGCTACGGCTAGAAGCTAAGGCTAGAAGCTACGGCTAGAAGCTACGGCTAGAAGCTAAGGCTAGAAGCTACGGCTAGAAGCTAAGGCTAGAAGCTACGGCTAGAAGCTAAGGCTAGAAGCTAAGGCTAGAAGCTAAGGCTAGAAGCTACGTCTAGAAGCTACGGCTAGAAGCTACGGCTAGAAGCTACGGCTAGAAGCTACGGCTAGAAGCTAAGGCTAGAAGCTAAGGCTAGAAGCTACGGCTAGAAGCTGAGGCTAGAAACTACGGCTAGAAGCTACGGCTAGAAGCTACGGCTAGAAGCTAAGGCTAGAAGCTGAGGCTAGAAACTACGGCTAGAAGCTACGGCTAGAAGCTACGGCTAGAAGCTACGGCTAGAAGCTAAGGCTAGAAGCTACGGCTAGAAGCTACGGCTAGAAGCTAAGGCTAGAAGCTAAGGCTAGAAGCTACGGCTAGAAGCTAAGGCTAGAAGCTACGGCTAGAAGCTAAGGCTAGAAGCTACGGCTAGAAGCTACGTCTAGAAGCTACGGCTAGAAGCTACGGCTAGAAGCTACGGCTAGAAGCTACGGCTAGAAGCTACGGCTAGAAGCTACGGCTAGAAGCTGAGGCTAGAAGCTAAGGCTAGAAGCTGAGGCTAGAAACTACGGCTAGAAGCTACGGCTAGAAGCTACGGCTAGAAGCTGAGGCTAGAAGCTGAGGCTAGAAGCTGAGGCTAGAAGCTGAGGCTAGAAGCTACGGCTAGAAGCTACGGCTAGAAGCTGAGGCTAGAAGCTGAGGCTAGAAGCTGAGGCTAGAAGCTACGGCTAGAAGCTACGGCTAGAAGCTACGGCTAGAAGCTACGGCTAGAAGCTACGGCTAGAAGCTGAGGCTGGAAGCTAAGGCTAGAAGCTAAGGCTAGAAGCTAAGGCTAGAAGCTAAGGCTAGAAGCTACGGCTAGAAGCTACGGCTAGAAGCTACGGCTAGAAGCTACGGCTAGAAGCTGAGGCTAGAAGCTGAGGCTAGAAGCTACGGCTAGAAGCTACGGCTAGAAGCTACGGCTAGAAGCTGAGGCTAGAAGCTGAGGCTAGAAGCTGAGGCTAGAAGCTACGGCTAGAAGCTACGGCTAGAAGCTACGGCTAGAAGCTACGGCTAGAAGCTACGGCTAGAAGCTGAGGCTGGAAGCTAAGGCTAGAAGCTAAGGCTAGAAGCTAAGGCTAGAAGCTACGGCTAGAAGCTACGGCTAGAAGCTACGGCTAGAAGCTACGGCTAGAAGCTGAGGCTAGAAGCTACGGCTAGAAGCTGAGGCTAGAAGCTACGGCTAGAAGCTACGGCTAGAAGCTACGGCTAGAAGCTGAGGCTAGAAGCTACGGCTAGAAGCTACGGCTAGAAGCTACGGCTAGAAGCTGAGGCTAGAAGCTACGGCTAGAAGCTACGGCTAGAAGCTACGGCTAGAAGCTACGGCTAGAAGCTGAGGATAGAAGCTAAGGCTAGAAGCTACGGCTACAAGCTGAGGCTAGAAGCTGAGGCTAGAAGCTACGGCTAGAAGCTACGGCTAGAACGGACATTTTTAATTCAATATAAAACAGCAATTAATTCAATACTCAATTCATGGTAATACATGATAGATTTCTACGACTTGACAAACCCACATTGAAATCAAGTCCACGGAACTGTTGCCTGCAGTAGTTTAGTTCGACCTACATTTTACCAGCTCCGGGTATCGAACCCGCGTACCTCGAGGCCACGTCACAGCTACGTACGAGTTGATTGAGACTCAAAATAATTAATATTGCATCCGAAAAAACAAAATAAAGCATCATATAGCCGCTGCACATAAAGGTTGACGCATATACTTCAGTTCACGAGAGATGGTGCATGATTGTCTACCAACACACACAAAACACTCTCTACAGCTCCACGAAGAGTAATGAGTAATTATTGATGAGCAGTATTCCACATGTCTGGTATAACTGCAGGACCCCTATTCCTGAGATAAATGAGATGTGAGAAAATAAAAATGAGTGAGAAAACGAGTATCTCACATAAAATATGAGATGAAATATGTCATTATTATATGAGATGGTTTTCTCACTGATTTTTCTCACATCTCATTCATCTCAGGAATATGGGTCCAGGACTATAGTGGCCTAGTATATATTCATAGCATGCACGGGTATTGGAATATGGAACTGAATGATAATGTACCTGTAGTGTCCGTGATCACTTTGATGACAAATAGAGATACTAAAGCTCGATGAAACTAAAACGTCGCCCATTTGATTTACTCACCTACTTTAGTCAGTGTATTCGTTTACTTCACTTGTACAACAAATCACACATTTGTGGCAAAAATCTTGAAAATAACACAATCGTGATCTATCTGAAACATGATGTGACGAAATTATTTATGTAGCCTACATTTTTCATTTTCATTTTCATCAATTTGTAAAGGCTCAAGATTAGTTGTAGGGCCTGCCTACGATCTAGTGTTAAACTGGCTAGAACAATACACCTAATGTGAATATCAACACAACAAAATGGTGAATATTGATAATGTTGTCATTTTTATCGAGAACCAAATAATTTGTCATGAATATTATTGTATTTATTTTGCTTTTCTAATATTCTCAACATAATGCGTTACTATAGAAAACCGTAGGCTACTTCATAGTCCCCAAATGCACATATTGCACGCGTGATTTCAAGCATCCGAAGTTGGTATACTCGCGGTTCAATGTAGGCCTCTAGTTATTAGTCAGCCACGACGACACGGTATAATGTTGGTACCCCTGCGGGCATGATTAGGCCTACCAAACTGACAGCACAGAAATACAAACAACCAAGCACAACGAATCTCGTGGCACTATCCACATTAGGCTAATCGCTAATTAGCACTGCTGTATTTAGTACACATGCAATTCGGAGAATAGACAATTATTTGATCGAAAGCACGATTTTAAAAACTGTCACACTTTTGAATACCTATCAATAGTAAAGAGACTGCCGTCTTTTTCACAGTTGTGCATATCTTTCAACATCGACGGCTGGAAGTTTCGGTCGGCAAGTCTTCGTTTGGACTTGATAAAGAGTAGTTGATCTGGAGAAAACATTACGAGTGCTCAAGAATGTTTTTTCGAAGACACAGTCAATCCGATTTAACGAATAATAAGACAAAATAAGTGAGTCTGGATTAGCCTGGATTTTATTTTCATTAAAATTAAAAACTAGATTCAAGAATCGTTTTTCTTCGAAATAAATTAAATATGCAAAACATGTGAGAGAAGATGAAGTGATAATTTGGACTGGAGGAATTATAGAGAAGTTAGGGAAGTTCTGAAGCGACTGAATATCAATCACCACATCGTGGAACCTGAATCACTCGTCGACGTATCGATTACAATCTTACCGAAAGAATGTGCAATTTTGTTGGAGTCAAGGGGAGGGATAAGAATGGAAGTGGAAAAAGTGGATAGAGAAGTACGTAAATATGGATTCATTCAAAGAACGACGCGGGAATGGAATGAATTGGGAGAAGATATCAAGAACATAACGAAGATCGGTGATTTAAGAAGAGAGCTAAGAAAAAATAGCAAAGTACCCTATGTATAATTTTATTGAGTATGTTTGATTGTAATTTCATTAGGTATAGTAACCATTACCACCTGTTTTATGAACAATCTGTAATGAATAAATGAAACGAACTAAAGATCGATTATTGTTCACAACCCCCGCAGCAGCATTAACTGCTGGTTAACTGCTGGTTAGCTGGTAGTCCTGGCAACAATGAGCCGCCTCCATGCTGTCATGAGACATGTCACGTGACATGATGGCAAATACACGCGGGAGTTTTACATCGTGAATCTCGATGCTGGAGGAACAATAAAGACCTTATGAAGTCATTGAAACACAGAAACAGGAAAAGTAAAATAGGCATGCAGATAGATATAGGTCATCAGATATTCAAGTGCGATTTTACTGTATATTTGTCCGGAGAAGAGGAACTGATGAAGTGAAATAATAAAAAGGCTCAATTGGCGTCGAACGGTTCCATTTTATCCACCCACTAAATGTACATCGATCAACCCATGAAATATTATTACACAATTATTCCAATTTACCATTATCTGAAGTAGAAGACGAAGACTGGGAGACAAACTTGGCTTTCTACATTGTAGGGACAGATATGGTAAAAGTCGATCAAAAAGAAATAACAAAATACTTGGACGAGAAGTGCATGAATTGCACAATTATATAAATATATTCACCAACATGTATAAACGGAGATTCTTGAATGTGTATCGTAATTTACGGATTTTGTTTAGGTGATTAAACACTTTGTATTAAGATCATGTTCCATTCCGGACGAACTCCATGTCCGAACTTGTGTATGGGAACTTCAGTTCCGTGGTGTTACTGCATGGTTATATTTATTTACACCATTTCTGACGGGGTTTCGAACATGACATATTATCAGAATACAACTACTGGACAATTTAAACTCAATAATAACTATATTTGAATAATTTTCAACATATCGAATGCTCAGAGGGAGAGAAGTAAGCTGTATAAGACTCCCAATATTTATACACTGGTTTACACTGAAACCAATGATTGCTCCAGGATGACAAGGCAGGGTCACTTCAAGGACAATCTGACCCACCCTTTGCGACACTGTGTAGCATTGCTGTGGGAACAATTGAGGGAGTTTCGAGTCGACGTTTCACGAACAAACAAACAAAACAAGTACTCGAAACAGTGTCTTATTCGCCAGGTTCTTCCAATACTAAATACAATACCAATTTTTCGGGGTGAAGAAAAAAATTCTAGATAAATCGGGTCAAGATGATCTCAATCGATCAATCTCACTAGCAAGACGACTCGATTCATTATCAAATCTCCATAAAACAATTATAATCGATATTATACCGCCATATTTGGTTCTCTAAATACAGACCTCGCTCCTTTACGGTCACGAAACAAGGCTGCCTCCCCGATCGGCCGTCTCCCCTACCCCCCAGCAATGGCGGTAAGAGTTTCGAGTCGTCAGTAGTGAGGGAACTGAGCTATATAAGGCAGTTGGGTCTAGCACTCGGCTGACAGTCATGGTCGATCACGGCAGGAAAACGATGTAAGTGAACGTGTTAGGGGACATTTGCAAGTATGTTTCATCAAGCTGATGAACACGCGAACAGATGTTATCCCAAAAAATGTGCAGGAACATCTTCAATAAGTCTACATATAATTATATAACTTGATTATATAAAAACAATTCTGTACTGCCTTTTGACAAATCTATGACTCACAATTTCAAAATATTTATTCGAGTGGATAAAATCTCAAACTGTTTTTTTTAAATCAATTATAATATGTATCATATATAGGCCTATATAGGACTGTACATACGTTCTAATTTCTAATTACACAGACGGAGCGTTCATTTCTCGAAATATAACTAACCCCACCAACAGCCATGTTATCAGGGGGTACAAATGTTCCCACAAACATTTGCCCGACAAACGAACCAGTGCCTTGTCCGACAGCCGGCAGTTGGTACTTATTTCAACAACTTACAAGTTTTAAATCGTATCATTATAATGACCTAGGTTAGGTTAGTGGTTGGTGCTTGACGATTACTAGTGCGGTTTCCGGGCAGCTAGGAGCACTGTGGACCAGATTCCGCTTTGCGCCAGATACTCGAGAAGTGTTGGGAGTTTAACGTTGCGGTTCGCCAACTCTTTGTGGATTTCCGAGGCTTACGATAGTGTAAGTAGAGTGGCACTCTGGAGCGGCATGGAGGAATTTGGTTCTCCGGGAAAGCTTATATCCCTATCCCGCATGTGCGTGGAGAACTCTTGCGCCAAGGTACGAGTGGGTGGACATCTATCGAGTGAGTTTGGGATCTCGACTGGGTTGAGGCAAGGGGATCCGCTGTCCTGTTGGTTCTTCAACCTCGCTCTAGACTGGTGTGCTCGCCGATGTCAGCCGCTACTTCAACCGGGCCAAAGCTACTGATAGCATACGCTGATGATGTTGACGCTGTCGGCAGAACTACCCTTGATGTACGTTGTATGTTCTCGGCTTTTGAAAGGTCAGCACAGCAGGTGGGTCTGCGCGTTAACGAGGACAAGACCAACAATATGGCAGCGAGCCGAGAGGGGCGACTACGTGTTGGTCAAAATGTTTATATGAACGACCATCACGTCCGACAACACAGTGAGATCTGAGATCAACGCCAGGATTCAAGCTGCCAGCAGATGCCTCTTCAGCCTTATGACGCTATTCAAGTCACGTGACCTCTCGAGAGCTACAAAAGTTGGGCTCTACCGCACGTTGGTTCGCCCTGTGGCCACGTATGCCTGCGAGACATGGACCATGACCAAGGCAGAGGAGAGAGCCCTCCTGGTCTTTGAGAGAAGAGTCCTGAGGAAAGTGTTTGGCCCGACTGTGGACGCTGGGACCGGTCAGTGGCGAGTCAGAGGTTGAGATGGGCTGGCCATGTTGTCCGAGCACCAGACGATCGGCTGATACATCGAGCTGGCTCAAGACCACTCGGAAGACCACGCGCCAGATGGCAGAGTAACATCGAGAAGGACCTGCAGACTCTGGGAGGCAAATAGTTGTCGCGGCTAAGACCCACCCAGGGTTGTAACTTGTAAAGGCCGATCAAGAAGAAGACTGGTGGTAAATCAGAAAGTTGTTGAAATAATATGATCTCGACAGCTGGGTTAGCTGATACATGTCGCTCAAACGGTACAATTTCCTGTCAATTTGAGGTACAATCCTCGAGTCTAGAAATTTGTGACTGTACGAAAGATATGAGAAAATAAAACTGTTCAAGAAGACCTTCCTCTCTGGCGTAATGGGTAGCGCGTCAGACCGGCAATCTGGAGATCCGGGTTCAAGTCCCGGGGGAGGTCGCGATTTCTGAATAGTTTTAAATCGTATCATTATAATAACCTACTGGTGGTTAATCAGAAAGTTGTTGAAATAATATATAAGAATATATTCATCAATTCAGCGAAATATCAGTTCTTTGGTGATGACTTCTGGATATGAGGTCCCAGAGTTCTAATTTATCTTCAAGGTGATATGATTAAAACTATTCTATCTCATTATTTCAGACGATCACAGATGAAATAAGCCTCACGCATCAATGGTGGTGCTATGATGTTTCAAACCAGCTCAAAATATCACTCATCACTGTCACAAATTATCATAATCATGGTTCGACTTCGATACTATCGATCGATTCGATAATTTAGGACTTATATTCGATATCGAGTTGGAATATTCAATTCTCGATATCGAAACAATTAATAGATATTAATAAATCAATTTTAAATAATTGAAATAATGTGCCGGAATTGTGTGAACCCAGCCAGTCGGATGAAATCCGTACAGAGCAGTGAACCATTCAATTGTTTTCGATATCGATTCTCAATTAAAACTGTCGATCAGTATTGTCGACCGAATGCTTGATGTGTTGAGATCACGCGCAACAGGTAATGTGACAGCTCGAGGAGGCTCGGTGTCGACCACAACACTGATATCATGCTATGCTGGGGTCGGTGTTAGATCTCAGTATTGACCTGAACGACAGGAAACCACGAGAACCCTTCGATCATAGAGCGTGTGTATAACAGAGCAAGAAATCAGTGAGTGAGTATATGCACTCTGATATACTTGTGGTAAGAAGGTGAACTTGATAACCCGGACAAGATCTTTGCTGCGGTTTACACTCCTAGTACACCTGTCATGTTCTCGCATGTCGCTTCATGTGGGCACAGCACACGTGGCAGACGAGAATGACGACAAGGTGGAGAGGAAGGAGGCGGTCGTGGCCCGATATTAGAGGAACTAATAAGAATGGAATCGAATCCCGGTAGGGTTCTCAAAGAAGATGAAACGATCAATGCAACTCACTAGGGCGTAAGACACGTGAAGAGTACAATACCGTCGGGTAGCTCAGTGGTAACGCGTTTGCTCCATGTGACTGCATTCCGGTCAAGTGTTGTGGTCTTTCTTCTGAAGCCGAGCGGCCTCGCGATATAGGCCTCGATCGCTTACTTATAAGAAACTTTCGTCTCATTCATCATTCCCGTGTAGCCAATATATCGTGATTAGCACATACTGTGGCGTTAAACACAATATAAATGAATGTATGCCGGTATTATTAATTGTTTACTGTTTAATGTAGGCCTAATAATAATTTATCATCGCTTTCCGCGTATAAGGTCTACAGGTGTTCTTCGCGTATCACCAAATATACTTGTCATTCATGTTCTATTGAAGTGAACACGTAATGTGCCAAGTGCTATTTAGTAAAATTAATAGTAATTTATTTAGAAAATCAGCACGAGAAATATTGAGACTGGTGTACAAGTGACAAGGATGCTGGAGACTGGGGTTCGATTCCCGCCATGGTCGATCGTCGATGGAGCAATAATATGTCAGGACCTTTAATCTCGGGCCCAGGGACTTGGTTAACCCCAATATACAAACATGTACACATGCTTTACATGGTATACGTTTCAGTTTCCTGCTATTTATTTGGGATAATTGTGAACTTGAAATTGTCTCTTCAACTCGTCAAAGCTCCTCGACGTTTCGAGCCCATCAAGTGTAGCGTCAAGGCCTATAGATCAAGATATCATAAAGATGGCAATTCCTAGAATACCTCTTCGGTCATTAAAACCTGGGATGCAATTATTGATAGTTCACAAGACATGCAATTAGATTATCCTTGCGAGTCTAACTCTACTGAAGTCTACAAGAAATCAGTTCACATGCGCACACCTCCGAACGTTTCCCAGCTATGATTGTAGGCCTACGTGATGGCACAATACATTCTCAAAATAGATATTTCATCACAAGTGTAGACTTTTACGGTGAATAGGCATGTCATAACAATTGAAATGTGAGACTGTTTTTGTAGAAGCTGCGTCTATAGACTGTGAAGAGAATAATATTGATGCTGGTGCCAGGTCGATTTTAATCGAAATATTTGTAATACTCTGGGTTTATTTGTCTTGAAACATTCGAAGATATTTGAAAAAAGGCATGTATATATAGGCCCATCTAGGTCTTCACAGCTTTATACGCTATCCCCTCGTCTTGCAATGCTCGAAATAGAGTCGGATATTTCTCTATGGAGACCTGCTGTCATTTCATTCTACTGCGATTTGTGGCTGATATTGCATATAATGAAACCAAGTAAAAATATGGGATAAGTAATTTTGACATGGTAATGAGACCTTCATGTATGTTTAATGAGGTTCTAATTAGATGGCAAGAACATGCTTCCAAGGTCAATTGTACGTTGACCAACTGTAAGCCTAATTAACACACCATGGATTCATCTGCAAGTGGCATTCCATCAGATACTTATTGATAGAATAACTAGATAGACATAATAGGCCTATATCATAGCGATATAAACAACTCTGTAACGTAGACATTGTTTTTTTATACACTATTCTCACGTTACACTGCTTCCACAAATACTAAAGAAGCTGTCTACCTATGTTACGAGTTACACTTGTACTTGAGGTGTTATACGTACTTGATTCTCGACAGTCGTAGCCAACAGATGTCTCTGGAGTTCGACGGCGCTGAATTCATTCAGTATAGCCACCATCTTTCTCGGACAAGGCAGAACACCTTTCGGAAGCCTCGACGGATTACTCACAATCCCGTCCAACGTGCCCAATCGCACATTCAAGATACGCGTTCCATTATTATCACTGCCACTTACACGTGGTGCACTATCCGCGCCTTCTTTAGCTTTATTCACGTCCGAATTATCGATATTTAAAAATGGAACGCTTTTCGAGGACGGTTTTGGTATATTGTTGTCAATAGTCCGAGTAACGGGAGTGAAACAAGAAGATCCTTTCAGACTGACACTTGGAGGGCGTATAAAAGATGTTTGTTGATTCGGTAATGGTTTTTTGGACGTGGGGACTAGAACGATTTTCTTATTTTCCGCCGGTTTGCCAACGAATTGGATATGTAGATCATGAATACGAGTGTTCAGCTCGCATTTCTGCGTTACTGCTGTTTTCAATTGTTCTTCTAAATCTTTCTTAGCTGCCGATAAGCTGCCCAATTCGGTTTTCAGCTGCGACGCTTTAGCACGCGTTGCCAAGGTTTCTGCTTCCATTTCGGATACCTTGTCCAATAGGTAGTCTCTCTCGAATTTCAGCTCTCGTATCTCATCGTCAGAGTCGACACCCATCTCACTGCCTAGATTCATTAGTAACTTGGAGTTCCTCAACTTTTCCTTGATATTAGTTTCGAGGTTGTTCGTCAGCTCAGCACCTTCCATGACGCACCGCATCGACCCGCCAGTCTTGAAGTCTTGTAACCTTGGTCGGCCATCTTTAATATCCATAATGTCGCCCATGTAAGCTAAACCCTCACCTCCGTCTAGACTAGTTTTACACATTCTTTCGAAATCACTTTCTGTTCCCTTTTCCTTTTCCTTCTCCTCACTATTCAGTTTCTCCTGTAAACACTCCACTTCTTCTCTTAACTTTGTCCCTTTCCTGTGAATAACATCCAACAAGTTCCACAGTTCATCTTCCGCCTCGTCCAGACCGGAAGAGATCCCCGAACCACTCTGACTCTGCACCGTTTCTTTCGGACTGACCACCCTCTGCACGTTGCTGATGCACTGCTCCTTGCTCGACGAGGTCTCCGTGCTGAACCCCGAGTCCTGCACGGCACTCGATCCCGCCGAGCTCGTGTCGCCGCTCTTAGGCTGGCTGGACAACGGCTTGCGACGAGGCAACGACGACATGTCCTGCTCCTTGTGGGGCAGCTTGCGACGCACACGGATTCCCGGCTCCCATTCCCGCCTTCCCGAGTTCAACGACGAGGCTAACGGGATGGGAATGTTGGAGGGGGGCGATGAGATTGCAGTCGATGTTACGGTGGGCGCCATTTTGTTTCGCAGATGAGGGAACGTGTCCATGACAAGATCGCGGAATTCGAGGAGTGCTCCGACCTGCAACACGCGCGGACAAAGAGGATTAGTCTCGAGACGCTGAAGGTCAACAATCAACATGGAAAGTCAAACTCTCGGTCACTGAATGATAACCTAATTGACTATTATTCAAATACATTGAATAAAAATCAACGAAACATGTCCTGACGTCATCGACACACCACACACTGATATTAGTCCTCGTGTCCATGCAGGCCTACAGGTAGCTGGCAGGAGCGGCCTAGCCCTAACGCTGCTAATATCATCATTCTGTTACTTACAGAAGCATTCTACTTGCTTCACGTTGAGAATAATACCATCACGTATATCGAAGTGACAGTCGTACACGAACGATCGAGTTCGTCTCGAAGTGGCCAAAAGATCGCTTACAGAAGCAATACGTCGTGAAATATTGATGAAGAACTAACAACTAATCTTCCATCTTACTATTTTCCCGTACCACATTCAACGTGTACATGTTTACTTCTGTTCTGAAAACGTGTCATTTTCTCAAAACACTGTGAAAATGTGAACATTTCACTACAATCTCAACAAGATCTAGTATCGAGTAATTTTCACATGCATTCTTGAATCAAACTCAGTTTTTACCACTGTTGTTAAAATTCTCTGCGTTTATCCAATCTTGTAGTTAAGACCAAAACAAAAGAGATTTGAAAAAAGAAGATAAAAAAACTTGATTGTTTTTCCGAGTATGTTTCAAATTCAACCACTAGGCCTAAAGAGGAAAAGATCAGATATTCGAAATCGTACTTTCCAACCAAAGGAATTGCTCGAATAGTTCATTATTAACAGTAATATTACAATTATCAAGTTGGTCATTAAATCGATAATTCGCCAACTAATTATCTTCCAATCAACACATTAGCAACGTGATAATTAAACGTTACATGCAAGTGCACATGATATAGAGCAGTGAATGAGAATGTTGAACGGTAGCCTCCACTAGCGGGACACGTCATACATGTGACACGCACCCATGGAACTAGCAGACAAATCAACGGTAACAACAGCACAAGTATGGCTTTTATTCGAATTGAAATTTCGCACCAACAATGTTACGTGACTGCAAGTGTACCTCCATGTAAACACGGCTTGAGTGCTAGACCTCGACTAGACTGCTTTATGACCATAGTAACGAGATTAAAGAACATGCACTCAGACGTGTAAGATCGAGTTTAATCTCTCCTGGACATTCATTCACTTTGGTATCTAAGCAACAACATTGTTCAGGAAGCAAGGAACCAACCGCTCTGCGCATGCGCGCACCACGTGACGTACCTCATTCTGTAGTTCTTGCAGGGCGACCAAAGACTTGGCTTGTTCGTTGATGAGATAATGAAACGGTCCCGGCGAGCGTTGTTGCAGCTCCATACCGGGGGGAGCAGCACTATCCGGTACCTGGACAAACAAACAAACAAACACGTTACCTACAGAAACAAACACGCGCTCGCTTCATGTCATCCGGGAGGCGAGGGGCATTTCCATCCCCGCCGCCGACCATCTTCACAGGGGTTCTTCATGGTTTCCCTCTGTAGTCTAGGCTATGCCGGGATGGTTCCTACAATAAGTCGGCCATGACCACTTCCTTCCTATTACCCAAAACCCTTGATCTCATCATCCCATTATCTCATTAATCAACGCCAATAGATCTTCGCTATCATTACAGTGCGTCGTTAAACCAATATATATATGAAAAAGAAGTTGCGAAGGGTGTGTCTCCGGCGTCGATTTATAAGTTCTCCCCTAGAAACTCACAATTAGACATGTCATACAAATGTATACTAAAACTAGCTGACTCGGCAAACGTTGTTCTGCCATCGACAGGGACGTACTGGCAAGCAATAGGCCCACCGGCCAGCACTGACATCAAGTGCCCTTCATGGCGACCACTCAATTATTCATCAATTATATAAAACCAAATCCAGGACAAGGAAAACAAAAGATTTGTTCTTTATCAATAATTAATAGTTTTTATCGAAACATTTTTAACATAGCAGTGGTGTAGCGAGGATATTAGGTCAGGGGGGGAAAGAATTTTGAAAGGGCGTCACGAATAAGCCTTTGCTAAATATGCGCATAAATAATTATAATAGGCCTATGAGTGCGAAGTCTAGATTAAGTCATATAGACAGCGAAGTATGCGTTTATATGAAAACACAATGAAAAATGCCATATAAGGAGAGTTGTGTAGACCCATCGACCCGTTACTGCGAAGTTGTGACCCACGGGGGGCAAGCCCCCCTCTGGCCCCCCAGGGAATTTTTCGAAATTACACACTTTCAAATATGGTTCAACGTGTTTCAGATAAGATCAGGATGCAAAAGATGTGTTTTCTCATAGAACTAAAGGTGCCCAACTGATATTTGCCCATCACAGTTATTGTAACTGCATGGTCGTTCTGTGTCATTTTAGCGCTTCGGGCAAGGACTCAATAGTGAGCCCCCAAAACCAAGTGTGCAAGGGAGGAGAGAATTGAGCCCCGCAGGGAAATTTGTCGAAATTTTATGTTTTTTAATTCGATTCTACTGGTTTTGGGAACTACACGAAATTTCTCGAATACATAACTGTGGGGGCCCACCGGCGGGGGGCCCACTGGCCAATGGCCGGTGTGGCCTCATGGCCAGTACTTGCCTGGCCATCGAAGTGATTTGTAGTGAATGTTGGTTGTTAATGTAAAAGTAAGGTGCCGGAAGGCGGATGGTGTGCCATCTAGTGTGTAGCCCCGCAAATGTGTTGTCGAGCGCAGCTGACCTTGAGGACGCCGTCAATGTCATGGAACAACGCCATTGCTGGTGTTGTCCTTGAAGTGCCAAAATTTGGATATTGCTCAGGAGAAAGCTCGGCGGAAGATCTTGTATACTTTAGGACCTCCTACCAGCCCTATCGAATGTGCGTGAGGAATTTCACGACACTCGGTCGAGCCGTTTCGGAGGAGTTCATCCTCTAACATGTGACACGAGCTTGTTATATATAAGATATATGGAATAGGTTGATTGTACCGAGTATAGCCAACATTCATCATCTCTTTCTGAATATAACTATCACATATGTAATTATATCACCCATTGGATTACTTTATTGTTTATGTGTTATGATTGTAGTCCATCGCCTTATTCAGAGTCAGTGGTTAACCAGACATGGTACAAACAGACACAACCTAACCGGAACTCTTAACTAAACCTGAAGTCGAACTATAAATCATACATTTTATTATATACCTTATCTGAATTGAACATCTAGAATCAATTAAGACGTTAAAAAAAAACATACGCACATTTTTTACACTTGCTCTGCTTCGAGCTATTCTTTATAACACTTTCAAGATGTGTGGTTTCTACCATCCGTTCCCCGTACACATTAACACTAACAATCGTCAGTTTCGATCCGCCAAGTATTCCGCTTGAAGTTCCCGACCGACCGTCTCTCGTCTGCATCAACAGCAACGGTTGGGTGACCCGAGTGGCTGCGATGTTACAGTTACATGCGATATCCGGTCTCTGCGCGCGACTCCCACAAGGAGTTAGACCGCGCGGGAGAGCTGCCTCTATTCACGTCACAACATGCAGGCAGCGCCTCAACTGACTGAGCCAGGCAGGCGGCAAGACATCGCCTACGAGATATCGATCGATAATAACAGTCTTTTGACCTCAAAGCTCGCACACAACTTCGTATTACGTAATCGATATTTGACATTATTTCCGCACAATCCTTCAGTCCCTCGGCTGGGTTGGTTGTTCAGTGCTTGTCTTGCCGGGCCTACAGCCTTCAGTCCCTCGGCTGGGTTGGTTGATCAGTGCTTGTCTTGCCGGGCCTACAGGCTGGTGGCAGTTCGCTGTGTACTGTGGTGCGAATACTTACAGGCGAGGGGTGAACTACTAAACAAATCAGATGTACATTTGAAAAAAAAATGGAAAAAATCACGAGAATCAAAAAAAATCACATCACACGAATAAAAAAAAATCACCCGAATCAAGCAGGAATCACGCAAAACAAAAAAATCACTCGAATCAAAAAAATAACATGAATAAAAAAAATCACCCGAATCAAGCAAGAATCACGCGAATCAAAAAAAATCAGCCGAATCAAGCAAGAATCACGCGAATCAAAAAAAAAATCACCCGAATCAAGCAAGAATCACGCGAATCAAAAAAAAAAAAACCCGAATCAAGCAAGAATCACGCGAATCAAAAAAAATCACCCGAATCAAGCAAGAATCACGCGAATCAGAAAAAAATCGTGCGAATAAAAAAAATCACGCGAATAAAAAAAAATCACGAGAGTAAAGAAATCAAGAATCAAGTGTACAAAAAAGTATTAGTTGTTGACCCCTCGCTTACAGGCATGGACTCGTTGAGAGGGGGAGCTAGGCGATCGAGCGAATGTCACGCTTTTGGTGCATGATACCCTTCGAACGGTATGAGAACGGTAGGAAGAAGTATGAGAAACAAGACTGGACACTTTTCCCAACCCAACATTCGAATTGTACTTCAACCCTCAACCTATAACTAGAATGTGTACAATGAGCTATCCATATACCTCTAGCTGTTGCGGTAAGATCGCCCTTGTGGTGCCCCGTGCAAACGATAAGCTTTCAGTCTCTGCCTTTGTCGGGAAACAATGGCTTCATGTCTAGGTCTAGATGTTGATGTGAACAAATGAAGAATTATAACCGTAGAATGGCGGATGGAGATCTGAATATTATATGCCATGGGCCAATAAGGATAAATATACTAAAAAGGAAAACGCGTGAGGTTTATACAACTCGCAAATTTGTTGTACACCTGATTTCAAGATTTCAGGGATTTCAAGAGATTTCAAGAGATTTCAAGAGATTTCATCGGGATTTCAAGAGATTTCAAGAGATTTCATCGGGATTTCAAGAGATTTCAAGAGATTTCATCGGGATTTCAAGAGATTTCATCGGGATTTCAATGGGATTTCATGGCAAGTGTACACCGGATTTCAGGAGCTGTTAACCCCTCCTATAAACGTAATGATCTGTTGGTTGGTAGATTCCGCCAACAATTTAATCGACGTTTAAACCCACCTGTCTTAACCTCCCCCCCCCTCCCCCTGGATAGCAGGCAATATCCTCCCACTAATCGCCCTCGGGTCTCGAGCCCACCAGCATCAGTCTGACTGCGTGTGTGAGAGAGACACCCACTGCTCTGTGTGGTGCTTGCTCTCTCACACCCACGAGTGGACTTGCATGATACATGGATACCGAGTCGAGAGAAATATCACTTATGACCGACAAGTCAGTAGCTCGCAGGGATGTCGTAAGGATTTCTGTATTGGGGGGGCGCAGATAAGAATTTGGAAATATCATCAAGTAATACCGTCGGCTAATTCATTATGCGCTCTTCAGGCGCCCCAAACTCACCCCTGTTCTTGCCGACAAAACCGAATTAGCCGACGGTATTACTTGATGATATTTCCAAATTCTTATCTGCGCCCCCCCAATACAGAAATCGGGGCGCCTGAAGAGCGCATAATGGAATAGAGATACTACCAAGTGTGAAGGGTGGTTTGGGCGAGCATGGGCGTGACTACTTGGAAAAAGGATGTGACGGTGGGGAGGGAAGGTTGTCTCTATTCAAGGTAGCTCCACCTCTAAGTTATGCGTTATTCTGGAACAAGGATTTTTCAATAAGTAGTCCAGATAACTGATTCTAATTTCAAAATGGCGGAATATTCGATCTCGATAAAGTATGCATTAGTCAGTTATTCGCTCTTCCAAACGTGAACAATTTTTTCTAAGAATATCCACTACCAGAAGAGCGCATACTGTAACAAGATATAACTTATACAACGTTATATCTTGTTACAGTATGCGCTCTTCCGGTACTGGATTTTTTCAAAAAGATAATTCCTTGTCTGGAAGAGCGAATAACTGACCAAGATATAATCGTAGAGGTTATGCGTTGATCTGATTTAAGACATTTTCGAAAAAAAATCCCAACATTGGATCTAGATATAACGTTGTATAAGTTATATCTTGTTACAGTATGCGCTCTTCAGGTGTTGGACATTCTTAGAAAAAATTGTTCACGTTTGGAAGAGCGAATAACTGACTAATGCATACTTTATCGAGATCGAATATTCCGCCATTTTGAAATTAGAATCAGTTATCTGGACTACTTATTGAAAAATTCTTGTTCCAGAATAACGCATAACTTAGAGGTGGAGCTACCTTGAATAGAGACAACCTTCCCTCCCCACCGTCACATCCTTTTTCCAAGTAGTCACGCCCATGCTCGCCCAAACCACCCTTCACACTTGGTAGTATCTCTATTCCATTATGCGCTCTTCAGCGCCCCCCCCCCCCCCCCCCCCCCCCCAAGGGACCCCCTAACGACGTCCCTGGTAGCTCGGTTGATTATTAGAGACAACAGGTCAAAGGTGTAACCACCAGTTGTAACTCGATGATCTGATTGGATTAAATGAATTCACAGAATGAAACTTGACAAAGATTTGGCTAACAAATCAGCCAAGCAACATGAACGTGTGAGGCAATAACATGAATTGTAAGATGATAAGGTTTTCCTACTTTTGTGTCACAACGTGAGAAGTGTCCAAAGTGAGTCGACAGAAGCACTGCATGGTTTGTCAGACGTCGTCAAACGCGTTTTAAACATCGTTAAACACAATACAAAAACCATGAGCAACATGTGTTTTATATTGTGTTTAACGCCGCTCTGTAATGATAACAATAAATGTAGGGTTGAACAGGATATAGAATGCCAGGAAAGTGTGGCGCATGCGTAGTAAGATGAGCGATATATGGCACGTTTATATGTGATGTATGGAGAACTACACACACCCTGATTTTGGAACTACTACGACACAGTCTTCCTGTTTTATTCACTCCATATTTTAATCGTTTACTCTGAGCTTACTTCTACTATTACGTTTACTCGCTTGACTTATGCAGTTTTTTAATAGCTTTACTTGATGTAAGGAAAAATGCGTGATAATTATTTTCTTAAAAACGGCCGATCCAAGTTATCATTCTTGTGCTCAGATTCTGTGGAAATTGGAATATTTTGAGATAAGCATCATTTCCACATTTTCTCTTCTGGGAATTTAAAAGATTTCGAACTAATACAATTATTCCCGGTATTCTTTTCTAGTAATGGCACATTTCTCGACTGTTTCAACAAACACTCACCTTCCGGTCGAAATTGAACCGGCACATTAAATGACATTCCATAACTCACACTCGACACGTCTACCCGCGTTATCGTGCTCGGCACTGACGACCGTTGGTGCTCAGAGATAGCGAGAACGGTCGATCGCAACACTCAAGGTGCCTCATGATATAATACACGAGCGTGTTCACCACATTACCCAACACCTATACACGAGTCAAGGTACATTAATTAGCAATTCAGCTGTTCTTGCGAGTTTTCAAACACGAATCTCGCACCATGGTCGAAAGCACGAAGCTAGTCTTTAAAATCAGAAGGTAATGTCGCCGGAATATGTGTGGATATGACGTATCGGATTGCACTGCTGACGTCACGGTCTATTGGCGTGGGTCAATCATGAGACGAGAAGGAGGCGGTCGTGCATGGCCTGTTGTGAGGCATTATTCACCTGAACGACTGAGGGAAACCACGAACAACCTCTGGCAGGACCATAGCGGAACCCGGTTCGGTGTGCTAGCAACTCGACCACTCGTCCAAGTGCAATCGTTGTCAATATCTCTCTCTCTCTCTCTCTCTCTCTCTCTCTCTCTCTCTCTCTCTCTCTCTCTCTCTCTCTCTCTCTCTCTATGTATGTCCAAGATGCAATACACGAACCGCTTGAGAAATCAGGTCGATCGTCTGTCTCATAGTCCTCAATAACAATTGCCGAGCAGCCGTTTCGACCCGTCGTTTAATCACCGAGGTGAACAAACCTAGCTGCCAGGGACGTTAGATGTGGATCTGTTACGCTAGGAGGGGAAACGAAGTATGTATGGACAATATTTATAGAACATTATATAGTTGTTCGCAGTTTGTGAAATGAGTTATACTATAATGTGGTGAGATCACCCTTGTGGTGCCCAATGTATAGTGTGTCAATGTTTCTACATTTTTGATACAAATAATATCAACATTTCAGACTCGTAAGTTGGACCAACTTTCCAATACAGTCTTTGGTTGTATAAACTGCACAACCAGTTGTGAAATTATTAATTTATAATAATTAGAAAATATGATTTTGTTTACGTATACCATTGAAACAAATCTCTCTATAATTTCCATACCAGTATCACCATAGATACTATATCATTGTAATTTCCACATTGAGTATCGCTGAACAGTGAGAGAAATATATTGTGGTAATAGAACATTTATTGCTCTTGAGAAACGTGCAATGGTTGCGAATAGTTAGGACATTTAAAAACAATACCGAATATTACACCCTGAAAAACAAGCAAATGTTGCATGTTGTGTTGGCCAACAACTAAAATGTCTTCCGATTCAACCTGAAGATGATGACGTGTAATGCCACACAACAAGGGCAATAATACAACATGCATGTGTACTCGATCGCCCGTCTCCCCTACACAACAACACTGTCGATCAGACGTCTCGAACATCCTCTTGTCCACAGGAGTTGTCATCACGACGATTGACCGTCTCTCCTATTGTTTATCACAAACAGCCAGGAGTCTCGAGCCAGCAACAGAGCAGGAACGTGTTACTTATAGACGTGAATATGGAAAGGAGGGTGTAAAATTGAATTAGTGTAATGGTTCAATGTATTTTGATATGATTGTCTTTCACTGAGGCACGTGGCCCAGTGGCTAGCGCGCGGAACCGTCACTCAGAAGCCCGGGGTTTGACAGGACAAGAGTTTGTTGCATTCATTTCAACACAGACTAGAACAGATCAGCCGACAGACACGCGGTAACCTAGCAACAGATAACAAGAGGACGAACAGGCAACACTTTTAGATTCTTCGCTTCTGATTCAGATCAGTTTATAAACGTGTTTCAAACTTCCAGATAATTATAGTTTTCAAAGGAAAGTTAACAATTAACTTACTTGATAGAATACCGGTTACAGGAACCGGCAAGTGTTGAAATATTAACCGGCTTTATTTTGCACATAATTCTATTTATATAATGTCTTGGTGGGAATCAGGCTACAAAGAATAATTTACCCATTAACATAATTGTCAGTCGGTTAAGTTGCAATACACATGGTACAGGATGTGAGGTTTGATTAAGGAAGGTTCGAACCATCCGCGCGCTCGTGGTGTGACGTGGGAGACGGTCGGTCGGAGCCTTCATCTCTCTGGCCCCAAGTGAGAGGTCCATGCCGGCAACACTCATGGCAGAAGTGCTACGAGAGCCGGTTGGAAATCAAACCGGCTCTCATCAGACGGTGCAAGTGCACTTCAATGATATGAGGTGGACGGATCAACACACTCGAGACGGTCGACCGGATCAAGGCATGACTAGTGCATATCATTTTCATGACAATTTTTTTTGTTGAAATTTTTTATGAGAATTTTTTTCGTTGCAAATTTTCATGAAAACTTTTTCGTTGAAAATAGAAAATTAGAAAATATTAAAATTTTAAAATTTATTTGCAAGTCGATTTTTTGAGGGGTTGTGTGTGGTTACAGAAGAAGTTGGCGTTTGAATTCACTCTTCGCAATGATTTGCTGAACCACCACATGCATTTGCAGTTTGCATTTAGATACAAAATTGTCAAATATAGGGAAAATAAATTAAATGTAGGTTGGGCCAGTACTCCTTTGTAATGTCCCATCTGATAAGTAAATGAGGAAAGATGTTGGAAATTTTCACTGAAAATTTTCTTTGAAAATTTAAATAACTTACATTTACATTGAAAATTTAAATGATTGTGCATTGAAAATTTTCAATCAATTGAATGAAGCCCAACGATTTTTTGAGAAAATCATTGAAAAAAAAATCATTATAATGAATTCAGTGAACTCATCGTATTCCATTGGATTTATAGAAAATTTTCAATGAATTGAACATTTATTGACAATTTTCACTGAAAATTTTAATAAATGTGCATTGCAAATTGTCAACGTTCCATCCCAAGTCATGCCACTGAATGGTGTCTGATGTTTACTGGCACACAAGTCTCATGTTCCTTACACACGGTCTCGCAAGGTCAGCAGATTGTGGCACGAGGTAATATGATTCAGATAATCAATACTGGGCTCATGACGTAAACACGACAAACCTCTGCCGGGATGGCACGGGAATCGAACCCCGGAGTCCCAAGTGACGGTTCACATACTACTATAGTCAGTACCACGACACAGCATACGTACGCCATCCGTCGTCTCCTTTAACCTCGACAGCCAATGAGATCGCTTGAAATCCGTAGCCGAGTCCTCATTGGTTGAACTCTTCTCGTGGCATGACGTCATCATGAACAATGGAGTCCA
Organism: Brachyptera putata; assembly: GCA_907164805.1. NCBI lineage: Eukaryota > Metazoa > Arthropoda > Insecta > Plecoptera > Taeniopterygidae > Brachyptera > Brachyptera putata. Next base: position 14,860,564 of record OU015473.1, on the reverse strand, counting down.
TATCTCACCGACCTTGCAAGTGGCACTTGTTGCACTTACTCGCACACAACAACCTAATCACGCTGTTCGGGGATCTTTACATGCACTTGAGGTGTCGTACGATGTGAAGGACCGAGACACCCGAACTTCAGTCCTAACTGATAGGGGAGACGGTCGATCGGGACATTCACGCCAGGTATTTACACGTGTTCTTGACTTGGGAAGTCTACCAACAAAACAGAAGTAAAAATATTGATATCATTATAATTACATTAAATCAGCTATTAGATGTTTTTTTAATCCATCATAACTTGGTAGAAAATCATTGTTGCCCAATTGAGTCTAATGATAGTGGTTTACAGCTCACAAGTTCGTAGTTTAATGTTTGTTTTCAATTCCAGCAAGTTTCTCCAACGAAGTTCGGTAAGGGGTTACACTATTGGGCGAAACCTGTCGACTCGGGTTTGCCAGGCTCAGGTCCTCTTCCTTCTCTCTCTCATCTCCACACCTCCCTCCGTTTCTCTGTCCTCTTCCTCCTCTCTCATCTCCACTCTTCCCAACACCTCCCTCCGTTTCTCCGTCCTCCTCTTCCTCCTCTCTCATCTCCACACCTCCCTCCGTTTCTCTGTCCTCTTCCTCCTCTCTCATCTCCACTCTTCCCAACACCTCCCTCCATTTCTCCGTCCTCCTCTTCCTCCTCTCTCATCTCCACACCTCCCTCCGTTTCTCTGTCCTCTTCCTCCTCTCTCATCTCCACTCTTCCCAACACCTCCCTCCATTTCTCTGTCCTCTTCCTCCTCTCTCATCTCCACTCTTCCCAACACCTCCCTCCGTTTCTCTGTCCTCCTCTTCCTCCTCTCTCATCTCCACTCTTCCCAACACCTCCCTCCATTTCTCTGTCCTCCATTGTTTTAACTAACACGTAACAGTGATCCCCAAATAACCTGTCTGTTGTTGGGGTCGTTTCCTGGTGGTCCCCATCCCACCATCTTCGGTTCAGAACGTACCCCTGGTCATGTTGGTGTATAGGCAACCGGCAATCCTGATCCTCTATACAACAAGCCACAGTATTCGGGCCTGGCATGGCATGGCCGACAGCGGCAATAATGAGCCAATGTCGTGATTTGCAGTGTAGCAACAGGTTCTTGGAACTGATAAGTGTGTTCAAGTATCGAATCAGACTTTCAAACAGTCAATTGTATGTAATTATTGGTTTAAATGATTATTACCATAGCCTAAAACCATGTGTATGTAACCATGCAATACACTGTAATTGTATGCTTTACTAAATTACGTTCTACGTGCTTTCAATACGATTAGAAACTTATTAACAATTTTTTTCGCGAATGTTTTGGGGATAATTTGAAAGTACCTGTTTTTTTAATAACCTTCAAATCGAACTTATTTGATTCAATAGTACACACATTCTTCAATGTGATATTCTTTAAATGTTTGATAAAATGAAACTTGATGTCATTGTTTCCTCATTGAGGCCAAGGATGGCAGGGTAGGATCGTTCGGACAAGACGCTGAATACTCACATTACATAGAGCAATAATGTTAAACTTCGCGAGATTATTTCTTTCACCTAATATTTCAAATTGCATTCTTTCCGTTCATAAAATGTTGATAATTATACGTTTAAACAAAATAAAATGAGGAAAATAAAAAGGTTTGAATGAGGCTCGTATAGTTTAGTTCTATTGCCATACTAATCAAAGTATAGACACACAATACACAATCTAGGCCTACGTTAGAGTAATGAAGTTGGTGTAATTATTGGTCTATGGTTGGGTTGTAATTTGGTTCGAAAGCTATTTTTCAACAGTGGAATTATTGTTAGTTCCAATTGTAAAAAGTCAAGTTCTTGACTATTGAAGAACGTGATGGCGGGCCGCCTCGAAACACACACTCGTCGCAGGTAAATCATATGGAAAGACATCCGCTCGTTCTGTCATGCTATGATTACAATTGTTCGCGTCCGGGATATGAAGCCGGACCTACGGCTCCTGACATGCCCGACTGCCTCACTGCTTGCTAGATGCGGACACGCACAGCCCTCTGTACTGTGTATTTCACGACACGAGCGGTCGAGTGGCTAGCACACTGAGACCGGGCTTCGATTCCCGCCATGGTCGACCATCCTGACAGGGGGATTCCGTTGTTTCCCTCGACCGACTCCTTCCCACCAGACAAAAACAATCAAATAACCTTTCATCTCATCTCATGCTATCATCCACAGACGCCAATAGAGCGCAGTGCGTCGGTAAAACGAATACAATCAAGCCGCTTGCAAGTTTGTCTACCAACCTAGCAAACAGGAATAACACCGTTGTGCTATATTGTTAGACGAGCTTTAGCGAGGATTCAATTTGACATACTGAAAAAAATTGGTGTTCGTTTTTATGTTTTTTTCGTTTTTTTTTGTTTTTTTTTATGTTTTTTTGTCGGTTCGCCACAGGTCAAACGGCTACAGCTATCAACTTCAAACTTTTTTTCAATATGGTTCCTCATCTAACTTAGGTCTGTATAGTTTTGTGGCATCATCGGGGGGTAACTGTTTTTTTTATGAATTTTAGAAATTTCAAAAATACCCATTAGAATAACATGGCGGAAAAAAAAAAGATTTTTTTTCCCTAAAAGAATGAAATTTTGCGTGAAGTTGAATTATATTATGATACACATTTCTGAAAAATTTTAGCTCGATCGGGTTAGCCATTTTGAAGAAAAAAATAAAATGTGCTAAATTGGTACCACTCGAAGCAGTTCTCAACCATTACTACCCATACTATTACTATCCGCTCGTCTAACAACGCATATATGGCGTTTTCCTCGTGTATAACAATTAGTTGTGGACTTCTGCTATTTTGAAGGATGGATGATTTCTCAAGACGAGATTTACGTTTAAAAACACAACACAAAATCGGTTGCAAACTAAAGGCTGAAAGTGAATACAAAGCGATGGTTCATAAACAGACCTACTCTTGTAGCCACGAAAGAAGGGCTCAATCTCGCTGCAACTCTGGGAGAGGAAACCCTTTTGAATGACATAGTTGCGTTTCTTTGCGTAAATATCGTCCTGGAAGATCACAATACCCTAAAGACGCCCATGCAGTTGGTACAAATATCACGCTGATATTTGTGTTTGTTACGTTTGTAGACGAGCTGCGTATCCCGTGGGGTGGTAACGCCTCTTGCGGCGTCTAGTCCGACACACACTAGTCTGCACTATACTACTAGAGTACGTGTACTCATGAGTGTGACAACAAGCTGTACAACCGGCTCGTCTCCCCGCCATGTCGTCACAACAACAACAACAACAATGTCGCGTGACGTCACTAGCCTCAGCCTGTTGATCGCGCACATTGACCGCCGTGGATGTCACGAGCATTAGTCGATAAAACAGTCACTCGACAGCAATGGCGACTCATCAAGGAGGTTGGAGTGCACTTGGTTCTTGGCACTCGAGTGCCCGTGTGTCAAGTTGTATTAGGGCCGCAGCAGCTACTGGATAGGAGACAGATAGTGGATACACTTGTCATCACATTTACGTATACCTTAATTATTAGTCAGCTAATAATTACTTGACTTCGAGTTCGTACAACAAGCTTTTAGCGACATCGTAGGAGAAGTCTGGAGTAATTAACGTCCTCTCGCCTCCATCATCAGCCGATCATTCGTACCCCCACATAAACTAGCTGTTGGTGGGCTCGATGTCCACCATTAAAATCAACACAACATGAAATATCTACGGTTTCATTACACGGTACGAGATCGCAAAACGTTGTGAGGTGATTCTATTTCAATATGTTGCCATCCCTCCAGAAACACAGAGATATTGCAGTAACGTTGACTCCATCGAGCCGGTTGTAGGCCTACTGACTGATGAGAATCAACCTCTGCCACCACCTCTAGCTAGAAGTGTTATTCGCGCAGCTCTCGGCTGGCTTTCGTCTTGATTCATCTTCATATTTAGATGCTAGCAGACTCGGCAAACGTTGTTCTGCCATCGAAGTGATTTGTAGTGAATGTTGGTTGTTATGCTATCTAGCGTGTAGCCGCGCAAATGATGAGTAACATTGAGTAACGCCGTCAATGTCACTGAACAACGTCATTACTGGTGTTGTCCTTGAAGTGCCGACATTTGGATATTGCTCATAGGAGAAAGCTTGGCGGAAGATCTCGCATACTTTAGGACCTTCTACCAGCCCTATCGAATGTGCGTGAGGAATTTCACGACACTCGGTCGAGCCGTTTCGGAGGAGTTCATCCTCTAACATGTGACACGAGCTTGTTATAAGATAAGATATATTGCTGTCACAGCGTGTACTCCAATCAATCAGATATCTGTTTCAGCCAAGCTCTTTGCACAACAATCAGCCGCTGCATGGCATGGCAGACGTGGTGACGATTAGAGACGAGTGATTATTGTACCGAGGGAGACACGTGGTTCACTGACATGTATGTGAATCACGCACCGACGTACGAACACACTTCAATTGGAGGTACTTTTCCGATAATATTGTATAATTACGTATTATTAAAGTAGGAAACCGTACAACACGTGTTGTGATACCAAACCACTTCAGTAATGTTGTTCGGGAATTGAAGTTAATTGTTGAACAAATCAGCCAAGAGTCAACAAGAGAAAGATTTTTAGACGAGCTTTGGCGAGCGAGGATTCAATTCGACATATTGAAACAAATTCGTTTTAATGTTTTTTTCTTCATGTTTTCTTGTCGGTTCTCCACAGGTCAAACGGCTACAGCTATCAACTTCAAACTTGTTTTCAATATGTTTCCTCATCTAACTTGTATCTGTATAGTTTTGTGGCATTATCGGGGGGTAACTTTTTTTATGAATTTTAGAAATTTCATAACTACACATTAGAATAACATGTCGGAAAAAAAAATATTTTCCAAAAAAATGAAATTTTGCGTGAAGTTGAATTACATTTTGATACACATTTATAAATATTTTCAGTCATTTTGAAGAAAAAATATAGAATGTGGTACATTGGTACCACTCGAAGCAGTTTTTACCCATTTTCACCCATACTATTACTATCCGCTCGTCCATCAACGCATGTACGGCGTTTTCCTAGTATTAAACAACCAGATACATCCTCCTATACGGCTACGTCCTCAGAGCGCAGCTAGAGTGTGAGTCATGGAACATCGACACCCGACCCGAACTATGGCCACTGAAACTATCAACACAAATAAGGACAATTTAGGTGATAATGCACGTTCCGTCGCTTTCAACAGAATGTCGTTCAAAACAAAACAATTTAGTTACAATTAAGTTGAAAGTGAAATGAGTCCTAACAACACCTGATAGCTGTTTTACGTGCATCGAGCTGATGACGTATGTAGATCAATTGGGACTCATTACACAGTAGTTATCTAATTACAGAGTTGGATGAGTGAAGTAGACCTTTCGTCTTATCAACAGCAATTACATGGAGTATATTATAGCGATGAGTTGAAAGCAATGCGTCAGAACCATACGGTTACAACAGTTGTACGGCGAGCGAGATGTTTAAATCGAATGTAATACAACACACATGGATTTAGCACCTGCACTGTTCTGATGACTATGATCTATTGGCGTCCGGGAATAATGCATGAGATGATGGGATGATGAGAGTCGGTCGTGGCCTGATAACTATTCCGGTGTACACCTAAACGACTGAGGGAAACCAAGAAAAACCTCAGGCCAGGATGGTCGACCACGGTGGGAATCGAGCACCTCAATGCAGTTACATACAATATGGCCGGAGAATGTTTTGAAAGATCTGCCAACAATCAACGTAATTGTTGAAAACAATAACATGCTCCCGCTGTATTTTGTAACTTTTCAATAGTTCCATTTGTCAATGTAACCTGCGACTTTTTCTGCCAAATAGAAAACTTCATTTTCACAATATTTGTCTTATGTTCACGAATCAGTGTTGGTTAATTATTGGACAAGAAGTTTATCAACTCCAAGATAATTGCATGATCTTCAATTACTATGACATTTTTTTTCTGTGAATTCAATCAGTTTCAATATAATACGTCAATGAATTTCATCGCACTCTTTGTATTCATTGACGTATTATCTTGAAACTGATTGAATTCACACAAATATAATGTCATGTTAATTAAAGAGGATACAATTACGTTGGAATGGACATACGTTTTACTCGAGGACACTGGTTCGTGAACATCTATAAATATAGTAAGGGAGAAAGCGTCAAGCCGCCCCGGTGGCCAAGTCAATTGTCGCTGGCGGTAGTAACTGAAGTCACCGTTGGGCGTGGGTTTGAGTCCCGCATAAGGCATGGGTTTTTGTAAACGTCCTTTCACCATTAATCCCTTCATCGTTTCATTATCATCCGCTCATTCGTACCCCCGTATAACCTAGCTGTTGGTGGGGTCGTTAAGCAGCATTAAAAAAAAAAAAAAAAAAAAAAAAAAAAAACGTCTGTTTTTATAAGCACCGAGCAAACACCCCCCTGACATTTCATATGTTTCCGTTATCACTTCTGGGGTTCTTACAAAACACATATTAATACTCTTACGATGACTCGTGTGGTTCTAAGAGAGAGTGAGAGAGAGAGAGAGAGAGAGAGAGAGGGAGAGAGAGCGAGAGAGAGAGACCGATATACGACGTTTACTTGACTCATAATTGCACTAATTGTTCTCGTTGATTGAATGGTCATGAGTGACAGTATAGCTAGACAAGTGAGTGTTTTGATGATTTTCATTTGAATGCACACATATTTCAAAGTACAATTGTTCTTTGTTCTAATATTGTTTACGAGTGACACTCAAGACACACACAGTAAGTAGTGTGGACAAACAAGCGTGAAAGACCTTTAAATACTCCGGCTAATAATACTTACGAATCAAACATAAAAACACAGTAGCTTGAGGATAAATGACAACTATTTATTGAACTCGTATAAGATTACAGTGTAATATAGGCAGAGCATCCGTGGATGGTTACCAGACGAAGGTCCGTAGATCACTTGAAGTTTAGTTGTAATTTTGATATATAGTTTGCCAAAATATTACACAAACACTTCACCCTATTGGCTGGTACAGGATGCATGGTACAGAATGATTGGTTGCGGGCACTGGCGTCGGAACCAGGGGGGAAGGGGGGGGGGGCAGGTGGGCATTGCCCCTCCCCCCAAATTTGTCCAAGGGGGGGGGGGGGGGGCAAGAAAAAGATCTTGCAAGACTCAATTTGTCTCGTTGTTTTCTGTTGAAACCCACTTTGTTGAAAATAGCTGTCATTTTTTTAAAAACTTTCATTTGTTCATTAACTTATTTGTCCCCCTTGGGTCTCAACTGTTGAGCTTGCCCCAGTGGCATAGCCTGGGGGGGGGGTCCAGGGGGGCACATGCCCACCTGGACGCCTTATTGTGTGATTGGCGCCCTTTCAGATAATTTTGTTAGCACACATTTCACCGGTGAAATTGACACATTTGGATCGGACTAATGATGAAAATTGAGCGTCATTCACAATTATCATTTTCCGGTCAATGTATAGGCACATCGCGGAAGAATTTTCTTGACAGTTCCATATGATATCCAGTTACGTAATAATAGAGATTCCGGCTGGTGTTTGTGTTATTTGGTCGTACTTGCGATTCCCGATACAATGCACATGTTCTCGGTGGCTCTCATCGCACGGCGGCGCCCTCAGCCGTGATCACAGCGCCCTCATGGAACCATTTCAAGACTTGCAAGTTGACACGAAACTGCTCTCCATTTAGAACAGAACTGTCGTGTGGAATGTCACAATTTTTGGGGGAAAATTGAAGATTTAAAAAAAAATGCAAATATTCAAGCTTTTGAAAATGTATATGAAAATTGTCATCACTGTCCACACATACATTGCCATAAGGTTCCATGTTGAAGTCGTGTCACGTGACAGATACGTCACGCTGTCCCCTTGCAAGTAGGGCTGAGGACGGTGAGGTAGTAGGCCTCGTTTTCCTAAACCCATACTTGATGTTTTCATCCATTTGTTCAACTTACACGTGAATCCCTCTTTAATACGTTCTGAAGAGGTCTGGGAGGATTATTACTCAACTTGGATATCGGTACTGGAACTTATCTAACGTTGGGCTGCTATAGAGGTATCCGCATTCATATTAGATATTTCAATTGTATTTGCTAATTCATATCATTACTATGCAGGTAGAGAGGCACATGTTGTAACGGTGCTATCCCTCCATTCTCACTCCTGCTATCTCAAGTATAGAAACAATAATGAAAACAGATAATTATTTGTATACATTTGTTTAATTACCACCCGATTATTTACAAGGAATAATTGTTAATTCAGCATCGTGCTTGCAGGCCGTCCACATCTGTCAAATCACTGCCCGGAACTTGTTACTTAGGAGTGGGCGACTCTTGCATCAAATGAACAAACTCGTAACCGTTCTCGAATTACTTACAATAACGGCATCAGTTTCGGTATCGGCACAAGGCCGTTGACACAACATCCATGTACACATTCTAAACTCCAGGGCTATAAAATAATAAATGAAAATAAGAATATTTCTTCGCAATACTCGAATGGAAGTAATTAAAATGAATGACAACGCGAGATCTAGACGCGATCGTCTGTTGGGCGCATGCGTCGTTCATGGCTCGACCTGAGGACGTGCTGTGATTGGCTAGACATGGCATCTAGACGCGATCGTCTGTTGGGCGCATGCGTCGTTCATGGCTCGACCTTAGGACGTGCTGTGATCTAGACGCGATCGTCTGTTGGGCGCATGCGTCGTTCATGGCTCGACCTGAGGACGTGCTGTGATTGGCTAGACATGGCATCTAGACGCGATCGTCTGTTGGGCGCATGCGTCGTTCATGGCTCGACCTGAGGACGTGCTGTGATCTAGACGCGATCGTCTGTTGGGCGCATGCGTCGTTCATGGCTCGACCTGAGGACGTGCTGTGATTGGCTAGACATGGCATCTAGACGCGATCGTCTGTTGGGCGCATGCGTCGTTCATGGCTCGACCTGAGGACGTGCTGTGATTGGCTAGACATGGCATCTAGACGCGATCGTCTGTTGGGTGCATGCTCTAGCCGTTCATGGCTCGACCTGAGGACGTGCTGTGATTGGCTAGACATGGCATCTAGACGCGATCGTCTGTTGGGTGCATGCTCTAGCCGTTCATGGCTCGACCTGAGGGCGTGCTGTGATTGGCTAGACATGGCATCTAGACGCGATCGTCTGTTGGGTGCATGCTCTAGCCGTTCATGGCTCGACCTGAGGACGTGCTGTGATTGGCTAGACACGGCATCTGGACCAATACAGTCAGATGTGAAACGAGCAAGATATTTACAGGGAAGGCAACACAAATCTAGACACACAAGTGGATTTGTTAACCGCTCATCGATCTTCATCATCCTGGGAATAGTTCCTTCATTGCTGTTCAACTTGAAATGTTTTCGGATGAGATATTATTTCGACATGTTTTCGAAATTTCAGACATCAATTTCTGCAAATCTACTCAACAGATTGCTATCAAAAACTAAAGATTTAGGCCTACAAGTTACAGAAGATAATAAAATACTACAAAAAGTTTCATGTGGATCGATTGAGCCATTATGCAATTTTGCTTTGCCTGGCTTCGCCATTTAAAAACTGTGGTAAACCATTCACATTTGTGACATTATTATTCAGGTACAGCAATTCGTGCACAAACTAGACATTAAGATCCGCACTCGAACAGTTCACGGCTGTCGTCGATATAGCAAATATCTACATCCAATCATTTTCATTTTCAATCAGATGCTAGGTTAGCTGATGATATAGCCTCACCGTTTAAAAAACAAAAAACAACCAACTATTTGACAGAAAACAAAAGCTTTTCGTTCTGCTGACAAATTATGTTGATCATGCTTGAAGGTCGACCTTGAGTTGATAATGATGTATGGTATAATTATCTCATACCTCAACAAAAGCATAATTACCAGTTCCACGAACGCCCGTCTTTCCTATCCCTCAACACTATCGCTTATACGTTTCGATCCTGTAATTAGTTGAACACGTATTGTGATTGTTATTGACGGTTGCGATTGGGAGTGTTTGTATATATTAACATGGATATTCGGGAGTTTCGAGACCGAGTTGAGAACGAGACCCACTCCCGGAATATCAATTGGTTCCAGATTGTCTCATTATCTGACATATAAGGAAGTCGTCAGGGAGGTTTTCTATTAGATAGTATATACGTGAACAACTGGCGCATTGTCGGTTAGAAGTGACAAATCCAATGAAAATAACCCGCAATAAAACAATTGTCATCGATATGAAGATATAGAAATACGATGAAATTATGTGAGTAGCGTGATGTAATTGATTTAATGAATGCGATAACTATAATTATATAATAACATAAGTTATAATATGACTTTTATTTTCATTGGCATGTAAAACAAGACCTAAACCATTAACTACGGATTTTAGACCGACGATGACAAGTATAGAATAAGAACCCTGTATCCATAGGGAAGAAGAAAGGTCGTCTAAAGAGCCGTACGAACTTGGTAAAAGCTGCACAACTTGAAGGATTTCCTGCATCTGGAAGATGTAGCAATGTTCGGACACCTTGACATAAAAAGTCATCATGTATTTCTCAAGCCATCTAGTAGAGCTTTTGTCAATTTCTTTTTTCAACCTATTTTATAGGGTTTAAATTAGATATGAATAAATTATATTATAAGGACATTTGCCACCTAGGCCTACATGCTACAATTATTATACACATGGATGCAATAAATGGAGTAATAACTAAATATATACACACAAGCTAGGTTCCCATGACGTTTTTTTCACGTCCCGTCCGTCAAAACTTCGGCCGACGTCAACGTTCAACCAATCACGTGCAAACACACTCCAAACAAGATGGCGGCATGCCAGTAACTTCCTGTTTGTAGCTCTCAGTTTTTCTTCTCAATTCTATTATTCTACAGTGAACTTTTCACCAATTACTTTTACTTCTATAGCCTATGCTCTGTGCTTCAAACTGAACTATTTCACATCTCGTTTTGTGTCCAATATCTCACAAAATGTCTTCAAACAACATCTCCATGCACTGGGTGCCTCTGAACAAAGGCCTCCAACACATACTAGACAACAACCACCAGGATTCTCAAGCAGTCATCAATGCAATCCTAGTACATGAAATAAATAACCTTAAATCCATTGTAAGTACTCTGAGACTAAATAATCAACCTGATATGAAGAAATTCAGAGGAAGAAATCACTCAAACCACATGGTCCAATTAGGCCTACAGACCCCTAGTTCAGCAAGTTACCACCAGGCTGATCCACCCTGCAGGCGCGATGCTACTTATGGTTCCAAAAATTCAAGACAGATGGCCTACCAGGCCCCTGCTTGTCCTCCACCCATGTTGCCATGTTTAGGTACCATAACCAAAATTAATGGAGACCTGTTTAGCTCACACGAGTCCATCCCCCACGCTCTCTCTCCGAGTTCTGTTTTCGGCACCGCCCCCTCTCACCTTCCAAATGCCAATGTAGTACCAACACCTGTATCGAATGCCGCTCCACCCAAACCCTCGACGAGTTCTTCACCAGCGAAGCCGAGTTCGTCACCAACACCCGTGTTGACTGTCGCGCCACCCAAACCTTCGACGAGTTCTTCACCAGCGAAGCCGAGTTTGTCACCAACACCCGTGTTGACTGTCGCGCCACCCAAACCTTCGACGAGTTCTTCACCAGCGAAGCCGAGTTCGTCACCAACACCCGTGTTGACTGTCGCGCCACCCAAACCTTCGACGAGTTCTTCACCAGCGAAGCCGAGTTCGTCACCAACACCCGTGTTGACTGTCGCGCCACCCAAACCTTCGACGAGTTCTTCACCAGCGAAGCCGAGTTTGTCACCAACACCCGTGTTGACTGTCGCGCCACCCAAACCTCCGACGAGTTCTTCACCAGCGAAGCCGAGTTCGTCACCAACACCCGTGTTGACTGTCGCGCCACCCAAACCTTCGACGAGTTCTTCACCAGCGAAGCCGAGTTTGTCACCAACACCCGTGTTGACTGTCGCGCCACCCAAACCCTCGACGAGTTCTTCACCAGCGAAGCCGAGTTCGTCACCAACACCCGTGTTGACTGTCGCGCCACCCAAACCTTCGACGAGTTCTTCACCAGCGAAGCCGAGTTTGTCACCAACACCCGTGTTGACTGTCGCGCCACCCAAACCTTCGACGAGTTCTTCACCAGCGAAGCCGAGTTCGTCACCAACACCCGTGTTGACTGTCGCGCCACCCAAACCCTCGACGAGTTCTTCACCAGCGAAGCCGAGTTCGTCACCAACACCCGTGTTGACTGTCGCGCCACCCAAACCTTCGACGAGTTCTTCACCAGCGAAGCCGAGTTTGTCACCAACACCCGTGTTGACTGTCGCGCCACCCAAACCTTCGACGAGTTCTTCACCAGCGAAGCCGAGTTCGTCACCAACACCCGTGTTGACTGTCGCGCCACCCAAACCTTCGACGAGTTCTTCACCAGCGAAGCCGAGTTTGTCACCAACACCCGTGTTGACTGTCGCGCCACCCAAACCCTCGACGAGTTCTTCACCAGCGAAGCCGAGTTTGTCACCAACACCCGTGTTGACTGTCGCGCCACCCAAACCTTCGACGGGTTCTACATTACGGAAGTCAAGTTCGACACCAACACCCAAACCCTCAACAAGTTCGGGTGGAAACAGGCCTACTACTACTAAGCCTCAAACAGCTATTCTTTCTAATGCTAGTGCTCGCGTTCTCCCCGAGCGCCAGGCAAAATCAGTTCACAAATTTGTGTCATCTAAATCCCAACAGAATTTTCTTCTACGATCCCACACAATCCACCTGAAATAACACCATCTTCCAGCTTTCCACACATTCTTTCATTAAACGTCCAATCCATAAGGAACAAAATTGAGGAAACACAAATTTTTCTCTCTACCGCATCGCCTGACATTCTCTGTCTATCGGAGCATTGGCTCTCTGTCCCAGAAGCGGAAGCCTTCACCATCCCACCCTACTGCACATCAACCACCTATTGTCGCCAGTCTTCCTATGGAGGAGTGGCAATACTCTCCAAACCCCACTTGGACACCTCCCCTATTCCTTCTCTCCAAGCTCTTTGCGAGGAGAAAATATTTGAATGTGTAGGGGTAATCTTCAACCAATGCAATTCCTACTCGACAATTATTCTTTCTATTTATCGCTCCCCTTCTGCCGATATTACCCTATTCCTGGACAAATTAGACTCGGCTCTCATCCTCGTTACTAAACTTTTTCCAAACGCTGAAATATGTGTTTGTGGGGACTTCAATATAAACTTGCTTGCGCCATCCACTGCTCGCACACATTTTCAAGACGTCTATCAATCTTTCAACCTATGTCAATCATTCTTCACCCCCACACGGGTATCTTCCCACAGTAGCACCCTTCTAGACAACATTCTTACAACTCTCGATGCCAACCTACTGATTGCTACCACTATCAACTCGGGCCTCTCGGACCATTACGCTCTCTCGCTTACAATTAAAACCCCTATATCCGAGCCTGCTCCCGAAGTCTACAAACGTAAATTTTCGGAAGACAATATATCCTACTTTACCTCAATACTAAAAACTGAATTGTGGAATCCACTCTATGATTCATCCTCCCTTGACAAAGCTTTCCAAGACTTCCTGGATAGATTCTTGGAAATCTTCAATACCGCATTTCCCGTAGTCAAACATACTTTAAGAAAACCCAGCTATCAAAACAAATGGGTCACAGCTGAAATTCGCTCAGAATCCAACGAACTACGACTCCTTCACTTCCAATGCAAGATAAGCCCTGCTGACTCTGATCTTAAGGCACTCTATAACGCCAGAAAAAATCTCACACCCGCAACATCAGAAACCTGAAGAAGCTCTACCATGACCAGATCATTGCCAACTCCACAAATAAGCCTAAGACCACATGGCAAATAATTAAATCAGAAACAGCTTCTCCCAAACCCACTATCGACCTTTCTCTTATGATAGACAACATAAAAGTAACCGACCCTACTCCCTTGGCAAACCACTTCAATACATTCTTTAAAGACTCCAGTTTCATTCCTCCCCCACCTCTATTGCCTAGTATCATCCCCCATCCTAATCGACCCAACAAATCTTTCTATCTTTTTCCAACAAGCCCTTCCGAGGTCTCGAGAATTATACGAAAGCTTAGTACTAAATTCTCAAGCGGACTGGATGGTGTACCCGGCTTCATTCTAGCAAAAGCATCCACATTCCTTGCTTATCCGCTCTCTCAACTTATAAATCTTTCATTTGAGTTGGGCGATTTCCCATCTGCCATCAAACACTCAATGATAATACCCATCCACAAGAAGGGGAAGAAGGACATAATTAATAACTATCGTCCAATCTCTTTACTATCTCCATTCTCTAAAATCTTCGAATCAGTTATACACATCAGACTCTCATCCTACCTTCAGAAGCATAATCTTCTTGACGTGAGTCAACACGGATTTCGGGCAAAACAATCAACGTCCACAGCAATATATTCCTTCATATCTGCACTATATTCTGCCTTGGATAGTGGAGATAATGCTTTGGGACTATTCTATGACCTAAGCAAGGCATTCGACACCATTGACCATCAGCTTCTTTTTACCAAATTAACATGCCTGGGCATCACTGGTCCAGCCCACAAATGGATAACCTCATTCCTATCAAACCGCACCCAAACAGTGAGAATAATCTCAGAAAACAAACCCGTCTTGTCAAACGCTCTCCCTGTCAGCCAGGGCGTTCCACAAGGCTCTGTTCTTGGCCCCCTACTTTTTCTGCTCTATGTGAACGACTTGCCCAATATTCTCAATAGGAACACATCTACAGAATCTGTCAGAGGCTGCCTATCACAATACGCAGATGACACAAACCATCTCTTAACTTTCCAAAAGTCCGACGTTAACTCTCTTATCTTAGAGGCTAACCGTCAAGTAGCCCTAATGTCGGAGTACTGTAAGAAAAATCGCCTGGCCCTTCAAACAACTAAAACTTCCTACTTGTACTTCCACACCCAACATAGCAAACCCACCTACAGCCCCCTTATTCGCCTCAATGGCTCCAGTACTGCAAGAGACTACACTGTAAAATTCCTAGGAGTTAATATAACTGAGTCTCTGGACTGGTCCCTTCATGTAAATCAATTAGCATCAAGACTCCTAAGTGGCTGCTTCATGCTACGCAAACTGAAAACGACTGTCAGCCACTCTTCCCTCCTTCTTGTATACCACTCCTATTTCCACTCCATCTTCTCATACGCTATTATTTTCTGGGGTCACTCTCATCACGCTCACAGACTCTTTATCATACAAAAACGTGCCATTCGAATTCTTGCTGGGATATCTAGACGTCAGTCATGCAAACCTCATTTCACTAACCTCAAGATTCTAACCCTTACCTCCACTCTGATTTTGGCTGCAGCTACCTTTGCCCACTCTAATCCCAATCTATTTCCTCAAAACTCTACAAACCACTCTCACCAAACTAGGTCACGCTCAGACATCTTCATGCACTCCTTCAATCACAGCTTCTACAAACACAGCCCCACGTATCTTTGTTCCAAAATCTACAACAAACTTCCACCTCATATTCTCAGCTCTCAGTCTCCTACGTCCTTCAGACACAACCTAAAATCGTTCCTCCTCATGAAACGTTACTATAGACTAGACGAGTTTTTGGGTACAACCTGAATCTCACCTTCTCACACCTTATATGTGCTATTATTACTTTTTTACCTCAATGACATTAAAAATTCTTGTGCTAATGACTCTGTATTCTTATTCTTATGTATCATAATTTATATTAACATTAACAATGTATATACTATGTAAATATTACTCTGACGATACCCATACTTGTATTATGTACTAGTCAACGGGATGAAAATAAATACAATACAATACAATACAATACAAAGAAAAAGCAACGGTGGGAGGCAACGATTTTTCCCCGTCCAAGTTGAGCCAACTCCAGCTCGGCCGGCACGGCACGGGACGGTATACGGAAGTCGTGTCGAGTACCAACAATCGAATGTAGGATCGCATCGTCGCATTTCCCTTTTATTTCGATATTACTGTTTTATAATCGCGCGCAAAATCACACGCTGTTTTGTATTTTGAGGTTAAACACAATTATTCATTTTTAATGACGAGTTTCTGTCCCGAAATGTTCGTCGAGGCTATTAGATAATTTGCGTGCCTAATATAGCGTCATGTTTGACCCTTTGATTTCGATGGTTGTCTTCAAAAAGTTCTAGTTTTTGCCGATAGAAAGCATCCTCACGTGACGCGAAAAAATCGTCATGGGAACCTAACTTAAGTGTCTATATTATAATTGGACGCACAATGAACAGTTGTTTGATTGGTTCCATCGTTCAGCATGCTCGTGATTCAAGAACATTCGCTTGACGTTAGCAGACTCACTCGAAGTGGCTTTACAATAGATCGTTCCCATCCGAGTCCACTGTGATGCTCACCCATGCATCACGCGGGACTCGAACCCACGCCCGGTGAAGCTAGCATGACTTGGACATGCGCAGTGCCAGTACGTGGCATCAGTACACCAAACCAATACGCATGCTGATTGATTAACATGCTCAAGCAAACTAACCCATAACATGAAGTATACAAATATGTTCGAACTAGATTTCAAATGACACTTCTGATAGGTTATGTCACAAGGAAGTTGAACATCCGCTTTCTAACATGGAAAATCCTTTTTGAAACCATCAGAGTAGGAAACATTACAATATTTGAAAGAACATTTTCATTTGATTTATAAATAATATTTCACGGCAATATATTGTCAAAGATCAGACTGGGCGTCCCCGCTGCGTTATAATAACAATCCCCACCAACATCGTTATTTGGGGGTATAAATGAATGTTGAAATAAGCACCATTGACTTATGCGAGACAAGAAATCGAGTATGATTTGACCAAAGCAAAGCATTGGCTGACAACCTTCATCTCATCATCACATTATCTATTTGATTATTTATCCGACGCCAACATATCTTAGTCATCACCACAGTGCGTCGTTAATCCCATATACAAATAAAAAATAAGTACATACAAAATGAATGAAAAAATGTACCATTGAAACCATTCTTTACGAAAACTAATAAACATCTGAAATCCAAAAAAGGTTTTCTTCGTTTTCGTGTATTCAGAATGCCCGATTGCCTGCCTGCGCGCGCATCAGTAATACACGAGCCACGTGATCCAGGAAGTGTGGAGAGAGAGAGAGAGAGAGAGAGAGAGAGAGAGAGAGAGGCCATAAGCTAGCTGTTGGCGGGGCTCTCAGAATATCATTCAACACTTCGTGTACACCTTTCTTCAGCACAAAAAGGTTGGTATACATATACACTTTTCATTTGATACATGTCTTCGATGAATAATAATAATAATGCATTGATGATTCGAGTAACTTTTTGGTCAAAATCAAGTGAAAAGTGACATTTCCCACATGTTTCTGCTAATAGGCCCATACCTCATACCGAAATCATAAGAGCCGAAATCATTTTTGAAGTGAGAACGCAATCATCTAGAAAACAACAATGGATCGCGTACATTTTGCATGATCTAACTTCAGTTCATAGTTCAGATTCAATTCAGAGAACCCAGGTTTTCATCTCTTTTATGGAAAGTATGTCAGAAGCACTGTTTTTCTTTTTATATTATTGTCTAGAAAGTATTCTTAGAACATATGCCCAATAAAGCAATATTGTCTGTATCACCATACGAACTATAATCGAGTATCCATCATTAAATATTGGCTGTCATATTCTCTGTGTTTTGACCAACTCACCACGCATGATAAACCCTCGAAGTACAATGCTGTTGACTGAACAGCTACAATATGCGAACTCATTACACGGCCTGTCGTTATATTATATTTCTCAAAACCCAGATAACCAATTAGATTGGGCCAGGGGGTGTTCCCACCACTTCTTCTAGGGCAGTCTTCTTATCAGTCGGTTCCTGCCAGTTCCGACTTCTTCCTCTTCTTCACTACTACTATCCTGTGCTTCGTCCTTTCTTCCTACGAGTTCCCTCCACCGTTCTCTATCTTCCCACCATCTCTCATCTACTTATTTAAAATGCAACGATGGACAATGTGAATAAAAGAATGGCTTCTAAAGTGTTCGTCTCATAATAACAACCGAGTACGTAGTAAACACTAACAAGGTCTCATTAGAGCAGACATTTTCACTTGAATATTTGTAACGTATACTCTTTTATTTCCAGTCCCTTATCATCTAGTCCAATGGAAAGTATGAAAAACATATAAATATTAGCAACAACAAATGATGATAAATTGCATTTTGAGTGAACGGTCAAGAAGAAAGAAAACACAATAATGATGATAATAATAGTTACTCAATTAGATCAGTGAAAATGATGAGAAATTAGAGTAACAATTCCTTTTACTTTTGTTCGACGTGCGATAAAAAAACTATTTCTTTTGTATTATACACAAAAAAACATTACAGGTACTTATACTTTCACGTAGAAGACGATATTCTGTTGCAAATGGAATGATTTGAGATCGAATAAGAGATGAACAGAGGCAACTGTCATCCGGCACGTCCAAGTGGCTTCGTCAGTTCGAGCGTTCGGCGCTGCACAAACTACATGGCCGACCAAAGGTTACAAACAAATCAACAGAGTAACTTTGCAATAAATGCCATTGTTGATCTATGTGCGCGCTTTATGGTGCTCATAGGTTTGTCACCTTCGACTGCGCGGCTGATTGTTGCTGACAGCATGCAGAAGACTGTCAGACTGTCGATCTCCCGCGTGACGTCATGAGCTCACAAGTCACGTGGCTTCATTACCATGAGGCACTTGCTACTTGACGAAGCCTAAAGCCACTAAACCGTTAAACTGGAGCGACAAATACTGCATTACTGAATACAAGCAAGAGTTGAAATGAAGTGACGTCACTCTTTGCTCAACAGGTAGTTCGTTCACTGCATTGTTATGGTGGGCCGAGCCTCTACGGCTACCTGCAACGACCCCACCGACAGCTAGGTTATACGGGGGTACGAATGAGTGGGTGATAATGAAACGATCAAGTCATGATAGGTGAAAGGACGTTTACCTTATGCGAGACTCGAACCCACGCCCGACGGTCAGTTCAGTCTCTGCAGCGCGAGGGCGGCGTATATCCTTGTTTCCACCGAGGAAGAAGGTTCGATTGTCCCCAGCAACTATACCGCACTGGTAGGTCGTACATTCACCTCGCCGGAATATAAGTATATCAATCGTTAACGTACAATTTCAGAGAATTGGGAAATGAAGATAAATTGCGATTTTTTTCACCAATTCGTGGACAGAGAAAGATATGGGAATGCTTTTTCAAATAACAACTATATCCAGAGGAGGATTAATATAACATTGTGTTCGTGTTGTCATATAGCATTCGGTGGGAATGGTTGTATATTTCTTTCAACAATGTGTGAAACCGCTCAGTGGCGGAACTATGAATTTAGGGCCCCGGAGCAAAGGACTCACATGGCCCCCTTCCCCCCTTCCCCCCCAAAAAACTATATATCAATTCAAATGATGAGATTTCGATATCATTCAACATGTAGGCCTGCACCTGATTTCAGGAGTTGTTAACCCTGCGTCTCTTATGAAGTAAAACGGAGATAGTGAGGTTAAATTGTGCATTATTTAAATTGTGAAGTAATTTATAGTAACTAGTAACGCAAGTTATATTGCAAGTAGCTTACATCTGGACGCTTTGTTGTAATCGAATTCGTGTGAGAAATCCACATCCACAAACAAATGAGTTCACATTTCATTCAATTGCATTACCATCAGTTAATATCCTTCTTCATAAGCCTAGCGCAGTCGTTTACTTCCACCGCATCTTGGATGGCAATATCTGAGGTATCTAGAAGGCATGCCATCAAGTTTCCACTAGACAACACTAGGTAGAGAAGGCACGAGATCAGGAAATGGAACGTATTTCCGGTGAGAGATGAGACACCATGTGAACACGGCGAACCAACGCAACCCTCAATGCATCTCGGTACTGCTGACATGCATCTAGTCTACATGATCGCTGTTGACAATGTCATGTGAAAACAAACAAGAAGCAGTAAACTCGTGTTTGTTTTCGATGATCAACAACCGCTGATTGGTACGTGGTGGGAAGTGGCAGGGTTTTGGTTCCATGCTCGGCCGGTTACCGAATGTCTTTACTCGAGAAATGATCTATTTGTGTTTGGAACCGAGGCCAACAATACTTCCAATAACGGCAACCAATGGGAAGCACAGTAGACCGGTAGTAGGCCTATACTGTTACTTCAGATATCGAATCCATTGGGAATATTACTATTATACTCTTTTATATTTTACTTTACAAATATCACTAAATATCTCACTTTATAGATAGATTCATCCACATATTTCAATAAATTCCGAGTATTTTGATTATTTTCACTGTGATTCTAGTGAAGATGCATTATATGAATGCAATATGATTTACACAATACGTAAGTACAAATCAAGATAATGACATATTGTTTGGATACCGCACACTAGCTCTGTCTCTCTCGCACACAGTGCTTCATGAACGAGCGAAATCAGCTGCTACTGGATTATGTGCCGCATCCAACATGCCGTGTAACAGGTGCACGGTTAGTAAGCTACACAATACTCGACAACAAAAAGGAATAACAGGAGATTTAATCAAGTATTAGTAACTTCATAATATCACCAAAATTATCTTATATATAAAAAGCTCGAGTCACATGTTAGAGGATGAACTCTTCCGAGACGGCTCGACCGAGTGTCGTGAAATTCCTCACGCACATTCGATAGGGCTGGTAGAAGGTCCTAAGATATACGAGATCTTCTGCCGAGCTTTCTCCTATGAGCAATATACAAATTTCGGCACTTCAAGGACAACACCAGTAATGGCGTTATTCAATGACATTAGCAGCGTTACTCAAGGTCTGCCGCGCTCGCCAGCATTTGCAACAGTACACGCTAGATACCGCCTAATCTGCCTTCCGGCACCGTATTTTTACATTAACAACCAACATTCACTACAAATCACTTCGATGGCAGAACAACGTTTGCCGAGTAAGCTATAGTTGCATTTTAGATTTGGTAGATAAGATCGCCCTTGCGGTGCCCTGTCCCAAAGATCCTTAGTTTGAATAGGGTGTTTTCTGTTCCAATGAAACACCATAATGTCTGTACAAGAGCGATTCGTGAGTACATCACAAGGTGGATATGCTCTTCTACATACCGACAACAATGCTGTGCAAGGAGATCGCGTCTCTGTGCGTTATACTGCCTGCTAGATGCATGAAGCTGACAGATTCTCTTCTAAATGTTCACCCCTGATGTTATGAGAGACCAAGGCATGGAACTGGAGGAATACTTGAAGGTCATTGCTGTTGAAATACGACGCTAGATAGTAGTAAATGAAGCCGAGAAGATGACAACTAGCCCATGTCGGCTACCAACCTAACAGACATCAAGGTCACCGTCACATTGGTCAGCTGTAGTATCATGATACTTGTACAGAGAAACACAACTACATCTTTCACAACCATATACTCCTTGAAGGTCATCACAACCCTGCATGAATAGTGACGATATCTACTTGCCAGACTTGAGATGAAACTAGGAATCATCACCTCAAGTTCAGAGATTACTGTTAGGCAGTGTACTAGCACGCATGAGTACGAGAAGGCTGTGCGTCAACTCAACAATCATAATGCATAAAGCCTAGCGAAACATAGGCCTTATTTACATGACGCAACCCGACAGCACACCTATAAAGCGATACTCATCCACTTTTACCTTCACCGAAATGGTTGAGAAAAAACATTTTAATAATAAAACATGGAATTTAATGCTAGAGATTAGAATCGTAGGATTTCCCTTTTTATTCAGTCCTGATGTTGTCATGCCATTGCTCACAGCTTTCTATTTCTTTTCCTATATTTTATCGCTAGTAAAATAACTGTTTAAATTATAGATTAAACCACTCATTATTTCTTGTGAAATGGTACGTCGAATTTGGCGAATACTGTTTGTTAAACGGATATTCTATAGGCATGGTGAAAAAAAACTATATATTTTGAATTGGTTGATTGATTGATTATTGTTTGCTTAACGACCCCACCAACAGCTAGGTTATACGGGGGTACGAATGAGCTGGTGATTATGAAATTATGAAGTGAATATATGTGAAAGGACGTTTACAAAAACCCATGCCTTATGCGGGACTCGAACCCACGCCCAACGGTGACAGTTTCTGACGCGTGCCGCAGCTGACTGAGCCAACGAGGGCGGCTTGCGAATTGGCTGAATGTTCCAAGACAATACACCCAAGTGAAGCACTGCTTGCCCGGCCAGGCTGCAAGGAGCGATGAAATGCGCCAATCTCGCCAGCGTTCAACATTGAACCAAGTGAAAATAATCCAGGTTATACCATATTATTTTAACACGAAACGATTGATACAATAATTATAATATTTTCCCAAATCCAAGTTTAAATGTTCATTTATGGTTGGCTACGTATTTTCTTCTGGTGTCAAAACTTACCCCGACTGTCCCCTAAAATGGCGTCCTGTATCTAGCTCCATGACTAAGAGTCTGATTGAATATTATTCCCTCCGAGAGCTGAGTACCATGACAACACACGATAATAACAAAGTCACGGTCTCTTGGACTGCACAAACTTGTCATATTTCTAGCCCACCTCGAGGGCAGTGCTGGGATTCTGTGCTAACAACAATGGAAATATACAAAGATTGGACATGTTGCCATGACAGGTAGCTCTTCTGGTAAACACTAACCAATCAAAGTCATAGCCTCTTGGATCCCAACTGGTATTTATAAAAACCAAAATGGGTCTACAAAATGATAGGGATTTATCTAGCCTCGCCCAAGTGTCTTATTGAGACCCCAGTGTTTGCTCGTTGTTTACTCACAGCCCTCCCTACTGTGTGATTCTGTCTCGGCTGGCCAGGCAACTTACCTGAAACAAAACAAACATAAAACATTACAACTCAAGTTTTAATGATATTCAATTTGGAGTCATTCTAAATGATATTCGTTGGTTCGAATACATATAAACAGTGCCGGACTGGGCAACCGGGCAACCGGGCAACCGGGCCGGTGGGCCGGTGGCGGAATGAGTATCGAAATGGGCCGGACACCCGCGAATATGTTCCACTACGTTCGCACTGTTGTTTCACTTGATGCGAGATTTTCCTGAATGATAATATCTAATGGAACCAAAACTAATGAAACTATCCCCAGTCGAGCATTTTCATCATTTTTACAATAAGTTATTATTAGTCATTTTGAATGGGATATTTGTGTACTCTAGAGATGCCTCACATGATACGTGAATACAGCCTTGCTAAATCAGGTACCATCGGAACAAATTAAGATACAAACATTTAAAATGAACACCGCATTGGAATTAAGAGTTTTATGATATTGTTGTTTGATGAAAGCTAATTGTAAAATATGCATTCGAATGTAATTAGTTTGTAGTTGGAATGTAATAACTTGCAACAAATGTATCCATGATCTCAATCACAACACATGATTTACGAAGTACCCCTCCTCGTCCCCCGGGGGCCGCTTTTTCAACTTCTGCCCGGGCCGTTTCGAGTGCCAGTCCGGCACTGCATATAAAATAGTTGGGATAGGCGATGTGTTTTTTTTTGTAAAAATAATAATAATTTCACATTCCTTACACATACACATGCATACACATGTCCATACACATGTTCGTAGAAAAGTGGAAAAAGTGGAAACTTCAAATGACAAGTACAAGATATTCGGGTTGAAAACAGAAAATTCGTTTCTTCGCAATGGCGAATAATAATGCCCGAAAATAACGATTACATTTCAATAATCTGACAAAACATTATAAGTCATTCTTTGCGGTGCCTACTTTTGTGCAGAAAGCTTTCGAGTTTAAACATCAATTATACTTCAGATAAATACGATGACCAAAAAAATATACATTAGGAAGCTTTTTGTATTTATAGATAAAATGAAAACACTTTCGTTTAGACGTGATGACGCATATTTCTCTCGTAACCTGATTTACACGTAGATGGCAAGTCATGTGTTCTGTGAAACATTTCATAAACACAGTAATAACAGTAATAACAGTAACCATATTCTAGTGATAAAACTGTTAGGTGAAACGAACATTCAAAGTGTTTGAAAATATTAAATTCAACTTCACCAGTTAGATGAATCTTCAGAGGTCAATTCCTCGTGACCTGAGAAAGTTGAATCCTACACTTAGTCTGAAAAAACATGAAAAAGACTTGATAGAAGTTTCACGCCAAAAACAGGAAGGTAAATATTGTTGCTCATAAGATTTACAGGTGATTGCTATCATGTGTTTAGGAATACCGACTTCAAGTGAAAACTAGTATTTAGTATTACAAATTTAATTCCGTTTTTATTGGAGATAGAATACCGGTATAGGTATCATGTTTATGAATCAATATCTTTGATTTAGTAGATATTAAAATTAGTTAGCTGTTACAACAAAACACTTCAATAGGCCTAATATGAATGATCTGAAATATATATATTCCATGTTCAGTAAGTGATGATACTGCTTATTGTTAGTTTGACGCCCCCACCCAGCGCTAGCGTATGTGGGGTAACGTGGCTCACGCCCGACCTGACCATAGACTAAAGATATATACTATATATATCTTTAGTCTATGACCTGACCTGAGTCTGCATGGGGGACGTTTCAATACGGTCTTGTTATTGTTAGAACATCACAAGCATCGACGTCCTTACAGTTTACTAGCGTGAGATTAGTTGACGATTCTTACATTACATGAGCAGAGGCTTGTCACAATACTAATTCAGATATTTGCGGTGGAAATCTTGTCATGCGATTACTTCTAAATGTGCCCAGCCGCTCGCCACGGCATTGAAACCAGTGTTTCACAGCCAGCTTCCCACGCCACGCCACGCAGTGTCTCTATGGTTATATGACAGGCAGATCTAGAGCGTACAACTTCAACTTCGCGTTCACTTCGAAATGTTTCATTATATGTACATACGATATACATTAATTCAATTAGGACCAGACAATAATAATAAAGCCGCCCCGATGGCTAAGTCAATTATCGCTAGCGGTAGTAACTGAAGTCACCGTTGGGCGTGGGTTCGAGTCCCACGTAAGGCATGGGTTTTTGTAAACGTCCTTTCATCTATCATCTCTTCATCGTTTCATTATCATCCGCTCATTCGTACCCCCGTATAACCTAGCTGTTGGTGGGGTCGTAAAGCAACATTAAAGAAAAAAAAAAAAAATAATAATAAATATACAAAAATGTAGACCAAAAGAGAGAAAATGTGGACTAATGTGCATAACAGGGTGTACATGTTTCAATGTACACATGTTACATGTGTGTCGATTGACAAGTGTATATCACAAGGCTTGGACTCGGTTCTAATTGGTCCTCTCCTTGATAATTGTTGCCTTGGTGACGGTCAGGGGTGAGTGACTGCGAGGGTATTATTTCTAGAATCTAGAGTTGTGTGTTATGGATGAGCGTATAGCGAATAGTCTTCTATTTCATACGCCGAAGAACAACGGGCTTCGTTTTATTCCTTTACGCGGCATACAGGTCAGGAAAAGTAACCAATTGACTTGAAGCATTTCCTGGACATTGGTGGCATGCCAGAAGAGGTTATGGGATTCTTTTGAGCAAGGTCAGTTATTTCGGAAAGATTCATTTCAGTACGTATAAACTACTAGGACGTATTGCCTGGCAACCCCACCAGTAGCTGGGTTATATGGGGGAAGAACGAGCCAACAAGACTAGAACTGGCCGACATATTAGCAGACCGAAGTCTTCACAAACCCTCCAGCTGCTTCATGCCTTGAAGCACTGACTCATGGCGTACAGCTTCAATTCCTGTGATTTGTGTACACTTGCGGTCACATGGAAGAACACTTTAAAGATCTTTTTCTCCTCTTGTTATTTCATGATGAATGTAAACAGTTCATGTTTCATATGTATAACCAGTACTTGAAGAATTAAGGTCATGTATAAATTGGTCAGCAGTCATTTACTGTAACACATAATTCACGCAAATTATAAGTATACGTTTCTCGACAAACTTGGGCCTACGTTCACTTATTGATCTACAACGAATATCGTTTCACAAAGTATATACTATTTACTCGGAGCCATTTTCAACATATTATGATAAGTAAATGAAGCAGTAACGAATTATTTGGTTCTTCACGCTATTTTCGTACATAATTAATGCTTGTTATCAGTTGGTAAAACCGGTCCTCTTTATACAGATAGCTTGAATAAAGCACGAGGGAGTTGAATGTTGACGGTGCGGGCCACACTCGGTCCGCCAGTGGCATAACACACAGATCGGGTTCGCTAACATCAACGTCATTGATGTTGACTTGTAATTATTAATAAACTGAAAGCGACTGTATACGTGATGTCTACATAATGTCCTTGCGGCGATTGTACACCTATACATGTACTTTAATGTTTATAAATATTCGTTGTTCCAATTTCGGAGACAATGGCTAATTAACGATAGATTGTTTGTAGTATGAATGGCTGCCGGTGCACGTGGGTTGAGGGGGGGGGGGGGGGGGTGGGGAGAAGGAACGGTCGTGGCCTATATTGAAGAACCATCCCGGACTTTACAAAGTTGAATCACAAAAAAACTCTGTAAATATGGCCGCTGGGAGCATCGAGCCCAGGCTTGATCTACCCTCATCTTCCTGGCTTTATATTTGCTTATACGCTAGACATTGATGTTTTAGGAGATAGTAACATTGGCAACATCGCCACCAATAACTTTTCCCTAGACAACAGAAAACATACGTCACTCATAATCTATTATTACCCATAAACAAATGGCAACAATGTAATAATAATTGAGCCGCACAAATCGCAAGCTAACCGATGATTGCCGTCAGTAGATGCGCAGTCACGTGCGCAGACTGCATTATTCTGTCTGTTGTCCAGTCCGCGCGACGCCGGCTCGAACCAGCCGTGAGCTCGTGTTGTGGGACAGGGAGGACGGTCGCTCGAACCTTCTTCGTGCTTGTTTCCAATATGTGTGTGTCATCTGAAGCGACGGGATTTCACCGCCGTCTTGCGCGACATACTGGCACAGTTTCACTCGTACTGGCCGTGACATTGCACAACGTGCCAAAACAAACGAGAAACAGTGACTGTATGGGTTTACTCGAGGGGTGGAGAAGCGACACACCCGACCGCTAGTGATATGGGATAGGGGGGCGGTCGAGCGGAGCCTTCTTCCATGGATAGACACATGGGAAACGTCCACTAAGGTGTTGATAAATACTTGAATCCTCGAAAGAAGGTCGTTTTCCAACGAAATATTTGTAAAAACTTCAGTTATTCAGTTATTTCCTAATCTCGCTGCAACTTCAATGTTCAATGTCCTCGTACTGAAATATTGAAGAAGCCCAAACATTTCACGGCTACAACAATGTAGCCGCTCTCGTTGCATGGAGTTGTTCTGTTGGTACACGACTTTCGTCTTCCGTGGACATACAAGGATATTTACATTTTTCAAAGCTCAAACAAAACGAACGGATATATTTTCTCCTTGTTAGTTGTTACTATATATGTGTCCGAGGAAGATGATGTCTTTTCTTTGTTTGTGTGCTGTGATTTTACTTCGGATGAGAAGAAAAAAATATCCAACTCATTTTATAGTGTTCGGCGAAGAAAAGAAGTTGAAGTCTAAGAAACTTTTGGTTGTAGTCAACAGAAACTTGATAGCAATGAGCCATATAGCAATACAATCTTTCGAAGACAACCAACAAGAAAATTCCCATGTTGCATGAATTTATATTCACATAATACTCCCTAATCCGTAATTCACTACCATAGGCCTGGCCTACCTCAACATAGTAACACGTCATAATAAAGCTGATAATTATGTGTTTTCATTAAACCGGTAGTTTGTACACCATCAATGCTTCGATCCGTTGGACTGGTGGAAGGAGGCGGTCGTCGTCTAGCACGATACCCGTTCTCCCCGGCTGTATTTTCCTCCAACTAGGTACTGAGGGAAACCTATACGGAAAACCTTATACTTCAATATTACCTATACGACATATAATTAGATATACGTATTAGTTTGTATTATGATTGTAAACAATAATCAATCGATTATATGATCGATATTTTATCGAACGATATACGATAATCCATTCAATTTCTTCGATACGATCATCGATATCATCAATGTCGATAATCGAAACGATCTTGTGGTGGTTTCAAAACTCATTTCTGTGTGATTCAACCAGTCCTTGTCTTCGTATTCTACACACTGGAAGGCCAAGGACATGATGCGGGAAGTCAACAGAAATCCAGCCAGGCCTATACGGTACGATATTCGAACACTCGATACGATTAATTACCGATGTGTCGTATACGATTGGGGATGGGCCTAGAAGTTTCTACATCGACGAACAACGCGAGTTATTACTGTTTGCTTGAAGACCCCAATCACAACTGGCTTATTTGGGGGTACGAACGATTGCGTGAAAGATCAATGACGTCTATTTGAACCAACGAAATAGACTAAAACATTCTATTAGACTGTTTCGGAGATTTCAAGTAGGCCTATATACTAACATGATCTAGCTCTCCAACCAGGCCTGAATGAAGATTCAATGCCAGGATAATCTTCACGTCAATTTACCTATCATTTAACAAGATATACGAACATAATGTGGGAGATATTTAGCTGATTATATTATACAAATGACGAAATACATAATGACTTTTTCCTTGATCTTTTAACTCGACACGTTATAATCATCGAATTTCCGCAATGCGGATTAAATTACCGATTAGAATGAAAAGAAACGCATACAATGTAAATAGACGGTCTGTACCGTAATTCGAAGGAATTCGCGATTTCCATTGAACGTAATAGGTGAAGAAATTACCGTTATCAATGCCGAAGGATGTTCTTATGCAAATTGCAATATAATTGTGTAGTGGCTAGAGCCCATAGGGAGATATAGCAGGCATGAAATACTAGCTAGACGAGAACACAATATGGATCGACTAGAGCCAGCTCAGTAGAAATGTTTTCGCTTACATGGAATGATGCTTCAGAAGAAATGAACCTTGGCACCATACCTGCGTGTTCTAAACCTCAACACTGGCAACAAAACACTGCTACAATTACATTGGAAACAATTGAGTATTCAATTTAAATCATTTCCTTTGGGGTGGTAAGATCGCCCTTGTTAGCCTTGATTGAGAAACAGTTGTAATGAGATTCAGATGAGGAAAATAATAAAACAAGATTTCCCATCTTGGATTGTTTTCCCCAGGAATCGCTTAAAACCTTATAAACTTGATCACCTCTGAATTCCTGTTAAACTGAGTGCGGTTGTTCCACGTAACACACGCGATAAGTCCTGCAATACATCAGAAGTTGCATGTATTGTTCTCCAGCTCAGAGAGTTGACCGGCATTTGATCAAGTCAGCAGAGGAGGACGCATCTCGCATGATTGAGGACGGCCCCGAACGACCGTTTCGCCTGTCTACTAACACGAACGATCGGGGTTTCAATCCACACACAAACACCCAACACATGCAATAACAAACTTTTTATATTGTTAGAATATTAAACAGAAAGGAAGGTTTTTCGTCATGAATTGAATAACTTTTAATGAAATTCATACACGCAACTAAATCAAGAATGTAACGTTTTGAATAATTAATAATTGATGTGAATGTTGCTGAACATAGGCCTGCTATAATCACACGTTCTACCATCAGGTTGATCATGTTCACGATACGTCGTTTCCTTGTTTATATGCATATTACGTTGACCCAGATCATTTCCGAATTGAGTCATTTTATATAGAGTATACATGTATACAATAAATTATGTTTTGAGCCAAATGAAGTTTTGAAATTGTTAAAACATTTCCATAAATGTGGAATAACATCCGCGAAAATTATGGCTGAATATCCGAATTGGGTAGATATAATTAGATGAGCGTTAGCGAAAATTTCCATGCAACTCTTACGGAGCTTTGTCTGTGTGTTTTTTTTCTTGTTCGTTTGTTTGTTTGTTTCTTTGTTTGGTCGCAGGGTTTGACCGATCGACATCCAACTTTCTTCTGTATACGCTAACTCATCCAACTTGGAACTGTATAGTTTTTGGGTCAAATCGGTTGGACCATTTTTCTGAAACATCATCTCAAAGTTTCTAAAAACTCCATAAGATTAGGCTGAGTGGAAAAAAATTGAAAAAAAATGTAAAAACGGAAGTGATACACATAATTAAAAAATTGTATCCGATTCGGACCATCCGTTTCGAAGAGAATAATGCAATGTTCTTTATTCATCGAATAAATAGAAATAACAGCAGAAAAATGTCGCAGTGTTGTAATAGTTGACAAGAAAACTCGTTTGTATCGAATGAAGTCTATTCTATTCGTCAAGGTGTGTAGAGTTTTCGATTACACTTTATCTAGACATCTCGCTCATCTTACAACGCATATACTGCGTTTATTGCCCAGTACTAAATTTCAAATGCAATGTAATAATATTACTATTTACAGTTTGTTCTACTATGATCACCTATTCCCCTTGGGGTCGTGAGATCGCCCTTGGGGTCGTGAGATCGCCCTTGTGGTGTCCGGCTCGAACGATTGTTTCAATTGTTTCCGACTTCAAGAAAACTGTATTATATCCAGTATCAATAGTGGTATGGCTGCTACAAGCCATAATAACATAATATTGTTTCAAGATCATAACAGAAAAATGGTCATAAAAATGTGAACACCTGTGTATTTTCCATATCCAATCATTTATTTGGAAAATAATTTGAAAAAGTTTGTGAAAAGTAACAAAATGGGGTAACAAAGTATATCTAATGCAACCTATCGGTGGCTGTAACAGAGTGAGCACAGATCTATCTACCACGAGTACCCATTGTGCCACACAACAAGACAGCGTTCTACAGGTGACAGTCAGGGGCGTACTGGCAAGTATTAGGACCACCGGCCAGCACTGAAATTAAGGGCTTAATCATATGAAACCCAATCCAGGACAAGAAAACAAAAGATTTTTTCTTCATCAAGGATTAATAGTTTTTATCGAAGTATTCTGAACGTAGCTAGGATATTAAGTCAGGGGGAGGGAGGTAAGAATTTTGAAAGAGCGTCATGCATAAACCTTCGATAAAAATGTGCATTAATGCGAAGTCTATAGAGCAAGTCACATAGATAGTGAAGTATGCATTTATATGAAAATACAATGAAAAATGCCATATAAGAAGAGTTGTGTTACCGCGAAGTTGTGACCCACGGGGAGCAAGCCCCCTTCTGGCCCCCCAGGGAATTTTTCGAAATGATACACTTTTTAAATATGGTTCAACGTGTTTCAGATGAGATCAGGATGCAAGAAATGTGTTTTCTTATAGAACTAAAGGTGCTCAACTGATATTTGCCCATCACAGTTATTGTAACTGCATGGTCGTTCTGCGTCATTTATCGCTCCGGGCAAGGACTCAATAGTGAGCCCCCAAAACCAAGTGTGCAAGGGAGGACAGAATTAAGCCCCGCAGGGCCTTTTTCCGAAATTCTATGTTTTTCAACTCGATTCTACGGGTTTTGGGAACCACACGAAATGTCTCGAATACATAGGCCTAACTGTGGGGGCCGGTGTGGCCTTATGGCCAGTACATGCCTGGTGACAGTAGAGGCCTGTACAGTAGCGACGAACAAGAACACGGACATGAAATTCACTCTTCATCACACTTTCTCTCGCTCCACTGTGTTGGCGGTCCCGATCGACCGTCCTCCCTATCAGTTAACTCTAGCGGTCGGGTGTGCACAGCCTGCACGAGGTGGCAGAAGATTATCATGCACTTACACCCAAGTCGGTGAGATTATTAGAACTGATACTCTTGTTTTTTAGTTCGAAGTTGTATTTTTGTTGTTGTTGTTTTGTTACAGAGCAGACCAATAATATTCCTGTACGTAATATTTCCTGATTGGTAATCCTTACTTCCACTTCCTGTACAGCAGAGCTGAATGAACTGTGTGGTTTCCATGGTGACGGCTAGCGGCCAATCAAGACCACCGTTATATTGGTATAACTGTGCTATTCAATGATTTCTCAGGACGTGAGGTTTACGATTAGGAACACAGCTACATCTTTCAAACGTGATGACATCTAAAAGTTGCAGTTTTATGCAGATAGGCCATAATGTTATTTTCGATTTTTTTACAACTATTTAGTTGGTAAACGACATTTTCTTTCGTGTAAACATACGAGTATCTAGCCTGACCTAACTGAGCACTGAATACTGATTGTCCAACCATTGCCTTTTGGTCCCCCTCCCACTCCAGCTCACTCTTCAGCTCACTCTTCAGCCCACTCTCATGGTTTACCCGAGGGGTGAACAACTAATACTTTTTTGTACACTTGATTCTTGATTTTCTTGTTTCTCGTGATTTTTTTGATTTGCGTGATTTTTTTGATTCGCGTGATTCCTGCTTGATTCGGGTAATTTTTTTGATTCATGTGATTTTTTTGATTCGCGTGATTTTTTTGATTCGCGTGATTTTTTTTGATTTGCGTGATTCCTGCTTGATTCGGGTAATTTTTTTGATTCATGTGATTTTTTTGATTCGCGTGATTTTTTTGATTCGCGTGATTTTTTATGATTCGCTTGATTTTTTCTTCGATTCGCGTGTTTTTTTTTATTCTCGTGATTTTTTTCGATTTTTGTTCAAATGTACACCTGATTTTTTTAGTTGTTCACCCCTCGGGTTTACCAAACATACAAGGATTGCATACAATATTCTTAATCAGAAAGATAAAATCAAATTATCGATAAACGGCAATTAATATTAATATGTGTACAGCTATAAAGCGTTTAAATAGATGAAACTAGGCCTATGTGAAATTAAAATAATTGTAAGACTATAAGATTGACGGGAAAACAAAAAATATGTCTATATTGATACTTACTGTGACCTTTCATATTTTCTCTATATGTCTATAATCAAATAGTTTTAGATACGTTGGTACAAATTATCTACCGTATAAAATAAAAGTTATAATCTATATATACATATTCGCGGCCTTTTGTAGTTTCTCCGTAAAACGGACATTTGGCAGTAATGGTGACAACCCGTAGCTTTCTGTGATCTGTATCCTCAATCTTCGATCAACTTGCTCTGTTTCCCTCTTCTGTATTACAAGGACAACAGTCTCTCTCCCTCGCACGTCTTCCAACACAGAGCAAGGCGTGGGTTCGATCCCCGACGAGGCCAGGTTCATCGGATCATCTCACCGAGATCCAGTCAGGCCTGCGCATGATCCGCACGGCCATTGTATCACAACCATGAGGGTAGGATCGTTCGGACCGGACACCACCCCGAAGGAAATAATCAATTATTAGATGAGCGTCAGCGAAGATTTCCATCTACTCATATGAAACTTTGTCTGTGTTTTTTATGTTTTTTTCTAAACACTGCACAGGTCGCAGGGTTTGACTGATCGACATGAAACTTTCTGTATGCATGCAGACTCATCCAACTTAGAACTGTATAGTTTTGAGATCAAATAGGTTGGACAATTTACAAAACTGATAGGCCTAAGTTAGGTACGAGACATCGAACAATGCAGTCACTTGCTATGGAGAGGGAATATAAACTTCGATCGTTTTCTCGCTTCATCTTCCTCAAGCCTGAATTACACAGTTCAAGTGATTCTTCAATTGTACCAACTCAACTCTTGAGTTCATCAAGCTGAACTGTCTGAATTTTAGAACTGAAGAAAACAGTTTCCTCAAAATCATGAAACACGACTTTAGCTCAACTTTTGTGATCGAGAGCATGTTCTATTTTCCCTCATGACATGAAGGAAACGAAATTTTCGATGCCGCCATTTTCGCTCACTTCGAAATACCAATTACCAGTTTGCACTGATATTGTGGCTGAATTTGAGAGAGATATTTCCAGTCATTAAAAAGTATAAAGTAAATTTTAAAATACTGAAATAATCAATTCACGTATTTTTCATAAATAATCTATTGCGCGAAATTTCGCACTGTCTGAATGGTCGAATGCGTAGAACGCCGGTCTGTTAGTCCGGACGTCCGTGGTTCAAATCTACCTGGGGTCATTCCTTTTTGTTTAAATCAATTGGATACAAACACAAATTAAAATCAACGTCAGACATGAATTGAATTTTTAAAATACCATTTTTGTACGGACTCCATACTGAATGCAACATACGCTTGTTCAGGTAAATCCTTATCACACTCAACACCTTTCAACTGATTCTCTTCTTGATCGGCCTTTACAACCCTGGGTGGGTCTTAGCCGCGACAACTATTTGCCTCCAAGAGTCTCGGAGCTGGGCCTCTAAAATCCAGTTCTGTACTCCCAGAGTCTGCAGGTCCTTCTCGATGTTACTCTGCCATCTGGCGCGTGGTCTTCCGAGTGGTCTTGAGCCAGCTCGATGTATCAGCCGATCGTCTAGTGCTCGGACAACATGGCCAGCCCACCTCAACCTCTGGGCCTTTACCCACCGCACTATGTTCTCCAGGCCATAGACTCGCCACTGACCGCTCCCAGCGTCCACAGTCGGGCCAAACACTTTCCTCAGGACTCTTCTCTCAGAGACCAGGAGGGCTCTCTCCTCTGCCTTGGTCATGGTCCATGTCTCGCAGGCATACGTGGCCACAGGGCGAACCAACGTGCGGTAGAGCCCAACTTTTGTAGCTCTCGAGAGGTCACGTGACTTGAATAGCGTCATAAGGCTGAAGAGGCATCTGCTGGCAGCTTGAATCCTGGCGTTGATCTCAGATCTCACTGTGTTGTCGGACGTGATGGTCGTTCATATATACATTTTGATCAACACGTAGTCGCCCCTCTCGGCTCGCTGCCATATTGTTGGTCTTGTCCTCGTTAACGCGCAGACCCACTTGCTGTGCTGACCTGTCAAAAGCCGAGAACATACAACGTACATCAAGGGTAGTTCTGCCGACAGCGTCAACATCATCAGCGTATGCTATCAGTAGCTTTGGCCCGGTTGAAGTAGCGGCTGACATCGGCGAGCACACCAGTCTAGAGCGAGGTTGAAGAACAAACCCAGTCGAGATCCCAAACTCACTCGATAGATGTCCACCCACTCGTACCTTGGCGCAAGAGTTCTCCACGCACATGCGGGATAGGGATATAAGCTTTCCCGGAGAACCAAATTCCTCCATGACGCTCCAGAGTGCCACTCTACTTACACTATCGTAAGCCTGTCGGAAATCCACAAAGAGTTGGTGAACCGCAACATTAAACTCCCAACTCTTCTCGAGTATCTGGCGCAAAGCGAAAGTCTGGTCCACAGTGCTCCTAGCTGCACGGAAACCGCACTGGTAATCGCCAAGCACCTCTTCTGCCAGAGGTGTCAGTCGGTTCAAGAGTACAATAGAAAACACTTTGTAGGATGTGCTAAGCAAGGAAATCCCCCTATAGTTCTTGCAATCGAGCTTACTTCCTTTCTTATGTATCGGGCAGATGATACATGATCTCCAGTCCCTAGGCATGCATTCCTCCCTCCAGATCTTAAGAATAAGTAGGTGCAGCCAAGCCGTCAGGCACTCGCCCCCGTACTTCCAGAGTTCCGATGGCAAACCGTCCTCTCCAGGAGCCTTCCTGTTTTTGAGAGAGGTTAACGCCTTTTTAACCTCGCGGCCAAGGTCGGTTCTTCTATTAGTGGTTCTGCAGTCAGATAGGTTTGCTCTTCAAGTACCGCTTCGCCTTCTACATGGAGTAGGCCCAGGAAATACTCCTTCCAACGTTCAATGACGTCAGCAGGTGATGCCAGCAACTGTCCTTCCGCATTGCGTACCATATCCAATGACCTAGGGCGAAACCCAGCTCGTATGGTATTTACCTCACGGTAGAATTCGCGCACCTGATCCATTCTTCTATTACCCTCTAGCAACCTCATTTTATCAATCCACCAGAGTCTCTTCTTCCGTTTTAACATCCTCTTTGCCTCCCTCCGCGCTGTCCGTCGCCTCCTGGGATCTGTGGGCTAGCATCTTCAGCCTGGCTTCATTTCTGCGCCCCAATGCTTGCTCGCACTCCCCGTCAAGCCACCGGTCTTGTGACGCCTAGGCCTGTGACCTAAGGTTTATTCGGCAGCATCTTTCAAGGCGTCCTTAGCACTCTGCCAAACTTCCTCAATGTCGTCAGTGAGTCGTCCCAAACCCTCGAATCTGTTAGACACCGCGCATTGGTACTTCAACTGATTGAGCAGTGTAAATGGTAGTTCCAAGATTCCTGTCACGAATTCCTGAATTCATAAATTGAGTTGATACACTTGAAGAATAAGTTGAAGTGTGAAATTCAGGCTTTATTCAATTCAATGTTGAATTCAATCTATTTGCGGAGAGGACAATTTCTACCAAGATTAAAGGAGCTAATAAGTTGAGAAATCAGAGTGGGTGTTTTTACTGATTCGAGAAGGACTATGAAATATACATAAAGGATAGGCGTATCTTTTTCTCGGTGATTTAGAATGCAATTACAGACTCATCAGAAATGAGCTATTTGCTGAGGTCATCGAGGTCCCTGGCATGGGAGGCGATTCAGCAAATCACTTTCAAACTGCTGGTTTATTTATTTGTATCGTGTTTTACGACGTCGACGAATGAGGTGACGGCACGATGAGACGAACGGGTATTCTGAAGATGTAGCGGGAAGGAGTCGGTCGCGTCCTGTTAGGGAGGAACCGGCCCACTTTTCAGGTAACCAACCATCGGAATCCAAACCAACGACTCCTGAATGACAGCTCAGCGAGCTACCAATGAACCCATAGAGTGACTTCTTTTGGCAAATACATAACCCCCTTTTTTATTGTCCATTCCACAGCCTTCTTTATTCAGATCATTCTTCTCTGACACTGCCCTTTCACTCGGGGTATGCTTCCCGTGTTGACCGATGTCCAATTATTATAGCTCACTAAATCGCCGATGGTGCCGTTGTTTCCAGACCATGACGTCACTTTCCAAAGAGATTCAAGTATATTAGTCTGTTTGAAGTGTCATATCTGCGAAGCTACTAAAAACTTTGGGAATTCCCACAGAAGAATTTGAACTAAGCGCGCATTCTATTTGGCCGTGATTGCGAGTTTACTACCTTTGTTTATGACACTAATATGAACGATTAATCCCATAATATGATGGAATATCGCCAAGACCATTTTTTGATTCATGTTTATTGCTTGAGCTAACATGAGTATCGTTCAAGTCCAAACCTGAGTAAGTCTTAACTAGAGATCAGTGGTCTAAAGGTCCTAGATGGTCCTAGCTAAAATGTAGATATGACATAACCTCAACCTTTTCGAAGTTGTAAATTTAGACAACCAGAGTTCAGCACATACCAGACCATGACGTCATTTTTGCTTGCGCGAGCAAAGATGCGTGAACCCGTCAAAATAGCCTGAGTGAAAGGGCAGTATAGAGACGTCTTCTCTAATAAAGAAGGCTGTGGTCCATTCTAAACATGTAGGCATGTTCATGTTTTATTTACATGCCAATGTGAATTATCAATTTATTCCATCTTTAACTAAGAATGAGCAATTCGAAGTTGTAATAGCACGGGTTGTTTGGCAAGAAGATCAGAAGGGCCGGTATCACCGAGACCAGAGCCTTGATCCGACGGCTGGTGACTACAAACAGCATGGGTAGCCACGGCGCTGCTGATTCGTTCATCATATCCTGTGTTTGCTGCTCTCATCGAAACCGAGCGATCGAAACACTTGTTGATGACCTGAGGTGGGCAACGTTCTTCTTGTGAACTTGTCCCATTCTGCCATCTTTCACCCCACGACCGTACGTCTGAACCCATCTCATACCACTGCAGATCGGGAGTTCCGAGACGTCAATGTGGTCGAGATTATTTCAATGCATGCAATTGTAATACTCTGCTTTGTGACAAAAAAGACAGCGGAAACAGATGGTGAAAAGAGACTTATAGACTACTGTTATTTAGTGGGTCTTAATTTACTATAATTTAGAGTCGTTTGAACAGTTAAATAAGTGTATCAAAAGGTTCAGTTGAAAGGTATATTTAATATAAACAATGGAGAATTACCTCAATGTAGGCCTATTCATGACCAACAGGGAGAAAAATATTAACAAATAATAAAGCTATGATTTGAACAAATATTCGACTCACATGTATGGGAATAAAATTTAAAGTTGATACAGAAAATCTTGGTATGCCTACTTAAATGTTTTCATTTATTCAAGTTAATATACTTTTCTTTAGATTTGTAAATAAATAGTTGAGAAAAAGTATTCTTCTAGCCCGTGTTGAATTCTGTTTGCTTGTGTTTGAAGACAGTGGTCTATTAGTTCAACATCTCAGCCCCACATCGCTAGAGTCGCTGATCAGCTGATTCCTCATGCACCATGCGAGAGAGTGAGAGAGCGCGCACTAGTTCAGTCCAGGCCGCAAGCAATAACGCCAGTTACCATACAACAAGTTGTGCACAAGTTGACAGTCTACTCTGGGTAGGCAGGTAGTATGACAACAACGGACTTTTCCTGCCAACTCATCTAGCAGTCGAATAGTCGAATAGCAAACTTGAATGAATTTATTTCGTGAACGAAAAAAAATCCGAAACGTAAATCAACTCACTCCGTATTTCAATGTCTCCTGCCATGCCAGTTTATCAAGTTGGTGGACAGGGTCAACTTACCTAAAACAGACAGAAAAAACAATTCATTAATATAACGGAGACAAGATTTCGATAGAGACAGAAATATTATACAAATCAAATTTCAGCAACATCTCAAGAAATTATTCGAGTGGAAGAGAACAAATGTTCGAAGACTGGAATTAATTTTCTCCAAACTTTCCAAAGTCGACTCAAGGATTTGTCTGGAACTAGAGTTTTCAACCAATCAGAAACTTTATAATTAACTTAATTCAGCTGATTTTGCTCTCAGTCATTTTCTCGTTGCGGTTGAAATTGTTAGGATAGAGGAAGCGGGGGCTGGAACCGGGGGCTCTTCATTAAAATACCGCAGTGATTTATCTATGTAATAATTCACCAATCATATCCTTCGTCGTCTACTAATTTCTGCTCAATGCCAACTGTCATTATTACATCATTTCTATCATTTCAAAGCGCGAAATATTCAAATTTGGAACAATCATATCTAGTGTAACCAATCAAATACTTACGTCTTCACTATTTTTACTTCCTAATGTCAAATATCATTACCACTCGACCACAGACAATATAACCATCAATCAATGCATTGCAATATTCAAAACTCGAACGTTTTGTCGCGGATAACATTTGAAAATCGAACGAACGAGCTATTAGTACCATGATGTCTCCGGGGCGCATGTTAGTTGCGTGTTTTCTACCGAGAGATAGCGTGCGCGATCGCCCCGTACCTGGCACAGATTGAACACACACACGACGTCAACATATTTATACAAGAGAAGAATCTAGGATATTGATGTTGTATTTCAGACTTTGCTGGAAGATTGCTTGAACTTGATTGTGTTATTAAATCACATGGAAAGAAGTTCCGAGAAGTTCTTACATCGGTATGAACTATAGGTGATTTGGTTTGACCTTAAACGAGGTACGACGCTCAAGCTATATGCTGTGACACGACATTTGGCAGGCATATTTTATAAAGTAATATAGGGCCTAATTGAGTAGGAACAAAATCTCCCGTCTTCTGACTCGAAACTCCCTGCTTATCTTCCCACCTCACCAACCCCCACAATTCTCGTCTTGTTCCCGAGCTTCCTCCTTTTACATTCCCACCAACACCTGACAATTGAATCAGGAGGAAGGCCTAAACCATTTATCGAACACTCATCGATTTCCATCCATAACAACATCTCATGACGTATGTAAACCCTGATTCTTTACGTCAATGAATGTAATAAATGTTAAACAGAGCGCATCAGGTGGCCGCGTGAAGAAACAAAATGGCTACTATTATTAGCAATACGCGAATATAATTCATTATATAAATAACTTGATCAAAGGATTTCTGACCCGGTAATTAGCATGTAATTATCACGTAGCCTATTCAACACGAGTGTTGCCGTGTCGAAACCACTAATCGCTAGCGAAAAGTAATAGGGAAGACGGCTGATCGGGTCTTTCAGCTCTCTATAATGAATTATCGAAACTGTCGATCTGTAATGTTGAGACAGTCAAGAACTACCGATCGAACAAGTCAATAAGACGTACCGTGTTTCTTGGTAGAGGTATGTTTATTAGACGGTGATAATTGTTTTGAACCACAATAGATATGTTGTGTTTGCTGATTGTGAAGGATTCGACACAACAAACTGAACTAGTCCTGAGGAAGACGAGTTCTAGGCTCCACGTTATCAGTGAGAGCCGCTTGTACAGGTGATCTGGTACAGTTGTGGTAAGGATTTGACGCATGTAATTGTACAATATGCCAAAACAATCGTCCAGCTCGCTCGGTCATCTCATGAGTACCAGATCTTATAACACATCTATAAGTCGATCCAGAGGCAGCTACTTGTTCGACTCCCCAATCACGTGATGGCGTATCGTACACTTGCGGTCACATAAACTAGAGAAGAGCCTACACATACGCACTCTCAACGAATGATATGCACAAATTAGCGGTTAAAATATGTCTAGATTTAATCCAAATTTCAAGTTTCAACTACGTCTATTAATCAATCAATTTAATTGTTTTCGTGTTTTAGTTTTCGTGAATATGTCCATTTATATCGCCATATCGATAATAATCGATATAATAATAATAATAATAATAATAATGTATTTATTGCCCGATTGAATCATACATGATATGGGTTCGTCAGTAAAACAATGTTTATAAGTTATAAAATACAATACATACAGATTGAACATCCTTCGATTCACATAACTTTATGTATAACCTCTTCATCACAATTCATCCATACTCTAAAAACAATACATAAAATGGATTCGTCAATAGAATAATATTTGTGATTGATAAAATACAACACATAAAAAGTAAAAAGTATTGATGTTTGTATCTCTACATATAACCAGTCAATCATTCATAAATTCATCTATACTATAGAAACATCTCTGTATAAGAAACTCTTTCACACTTGTCTTGAACTTATTTCCTGTTAGCGTCTTTAAAAATATAGGTAGCTTGTTATAAAATGTTGACCCTGCATATAATGGAGAATTCTTGAACTTATGTAATTTATGTTTAGTAGTTCTAATATCATTGTTACCCCTGGTATTATGGTAATGTACAGAATTATTTGCTCTCGTAAGATAATTGTTCTCTATCACATAAATAATTGTGTTATAAATATACAAGCATGGTAATGTCAAAATATAAAATTCTTTGAAAAACGGTTTGCAGGAATCCTTATTGCAGGAATCCTTATATCATATAACTGAACTATAACCTAGATATATCAAAAGACCTGGCCTAGATATAAGCTTTAATTATACATCAGAACGGCTGGCATCACAACATTTAAAATACCAGCATCAACTATTGTTATAAACATGACACTAACTTGCAGATCATTGACTGGTACTATTTTCATACTCCATTTAATGAACACACATTCGATCCAGAGGAGAATTCAACTCTTTCAACGCATTGTTGTGATGCGAGGACAACAATGTCCCCCAACTGTGTTCTCCAATCACAGCTCAACTTGTCTAGCTGCTATGGTAACCTGACAAATATATCTTCTGTGCACTGCAGTAATATTCAGTGAAGAACCAATAGCGTGCGAGGTTGATCGATACTTCGAATCCTGGTGTATAATAATGAACAACTTTTATCACATACAATATAGGGAAACTTCCGATTGGCAATATGCCACATAGACTTGAGAGAGATCGACTGTCTATCGTTAAAACAATATATATATATATATATATATATATATATATATATATATATATATATATATATATATATATATATATATATATATATATATATATATATATATATATATATATATATATATATATATATATATATATATACATTTATATATATATATCTACATGCCATCGACTAAACGTATATACATAACATATACAGACTTTGGCCGCAATGTACGACTACGAGAAATCGAAATGTGCCAATTAAGCTATAATTATTATTAATACGTGTACAAAAATAGCATTGGTAACAAAAGGAAGTAACAAATTAGCCGTTAATTATTATCGTTCACTCCTCATAATTCACTAATTATTATTTCGTAAAGCCATGTCAGTGTGTTATGTCAATGATCGAATGACAAGCCAGTGAACCGGGGACTAGGCAAGCAAGGTTCATATCATTGGACGGACATGTCATCTTCCTCTTTCAACAATGATTCAAGTCCATTGTTCGGAACCGTGCTAAATAAGCCACTTGGAGACCAAATCACAACAACGAGGACTTCATGTCAAGGTATCACGAGAGCCGTGGAATGGGACACGAAAGAAGAATCGGGCACCTACCAATATGAAAAACAAAAATATCACCGTTCAATTGTTATTGCTAGCCTATGTTATTCAAAGGCTCGACGACTTTTCACGACGAGATTCACGATTAGAACCACGACTACGCCTTCCAAAAAGCTGCAGTGATTTTGTTTACCATTACCCTGGTGTTTACAGTTGGTACTATATAACGTTCTCGGGCTCATTTGACTAATACTGCTTTGCCCTAAAGATTACTGTCAATCACGCTAACCAACATTCCATTTTAATAACGCAAATGACCAATGGTTTTATCGCCTATAGTTCACGTATATTAAAGGAACGAAACCTCGTGTCGGCAATGTTGATTGCTAGGGGGGACAGCCAATCGTTCCGCCACACTGGTTTCGAATGTAGCCCATGGTCGGGTTAGTGTGTACGAACCATCGTCACAAGGCATGTGAACACTGCCATCAGCTAGCCTGCACGCTGTGTGGGGGGAGGAGGGCTATTCGAACACAATGAGTCCGACTGG
Source organism: Brachyptera putata (assembly GCA_907164805.1). Lineage (NCBI taxonomy): Eukaryota > Metazoa > Arthropoda > Insecta > Plecoptera > Taeniopterygidae > Brachyptera > Brachyptera putata. The sequence goes on along the minus strand of OU015473.1, from coordinate 14,817,418 downwards.
AAGTTTTGTTTTCATTTGGGGAGAAAGAATTGTTTTCAATATTGATGTCAAAGGCTTCAGATTACTTGAAGACAATCATATAGATCAAAAGATTCAATTTGATTAAAATTAATTAGAAAAAAGGTTTGAAATTTGTCTGTATATAGCATGATCTTTAAAATGGAATAAACCAGAGAAAACCTACTCCAATCACCTTTCCAACTTCCTTATTCATCCTTATTGCATATATGTTGGAGCAATAATGAATAGAGGCCTTTACGTGTAGAAACTGAAATATATTGATTTCCAGGCTACAACGTATATTCACATTGATGAAAGTGTATTTACATAATACGTAGAAAACTCGAAGAATCGAGAAAGGAGATGAATTGATCAATAAGTAAATCAAAGACTCTTTCTTCACAATGAACAAAAGATTGGATTGTTCTTTATACCACTCATTCCTTCACCGGCTTTTATCGCCCTTGTGGAGCCCCCCGCGTCCGAAGGATCCTACCATCTCATACTTAGCCTTAACAGTGTCAAGTTGCACAAATAATTATTTATAATACAAGAATAAAAACATGCTCAAAGTATGAAGTTGTATAGGGCCTACTTCGCCTAATGTCTGACATAGGCCAAACATTTTTAAAAATACCAATAACATTTCTCTACTAAATTTACATTTGTATTTGTGTTGCACAATACAGAGTGATAAACGTCAATGAAGTAAAATACAAGTAAATGCAACTGTGACAGAGAAACGCACTAGTAGCGACGGTCCGGGAATCGAACCCAACACTCCACACCTGCCTAATGTTGACCTACTGGCTGCATCCACGTTCAGCCGCGATGACGTCACGCAAGTCTTCGGCGCAATGCCGCGCACCCTGTCATTACGGCAAACCCCTCGGACACTCGATCGTGACGTCACTGCAATGTCTTTAGCAACGGTGACCAACCTTTGAAATGCATGACTTGGAACTCAAAATAGAATGTAACGAATTAGATCTGTCATTGGTGTCACCACATGCGGACGTTGTTGTTGTTGCGCGCGCAGCCTGAACACACCTAGACCAGTCCGATCTCTCAATCGACCTAACCTAACCTAACGACACACAGACCACGACTGATTTCAAATGAACTACCCTATACTTATGAATAGCTAGGTCGATAAGACTGGATAAGACTCCTGAGTCTCTACCCTCCCCACACCCCTTACCCTGTGGTACCGTCGTTCACCGCCGAGGGGCTTACAACTAGAACATTTGGTGTACACCTGATTTCAGATTTCAAGATTTCAGGTGATTTCAGGGATTTCAGGTGATTTAAGGGATTTCAGATATTTCAAGTGATTTCAGGTGATTTCAGGGATTTCAATGGGATTTCATGGGATTTCATGGCAAGTGTACACCTAATTTCAGGAGTTCTTAACCCCTCGTTCTCCGCTAAGAATGCTTAGAATCGTTCGGTGATTGTGCTCCAGTAGACGTTAAGACGGATGCTTGCCTGGCTTGACTGGCAAGTCCTCCACTTGTAGCGATGGTTGAAGTAACTTGAGGTAATAATGGAAGGGTTTTGAACCCCATGAAGTAACTTACGTGGGACGTCTTGAGTGTCTCGCTAGTCAATGCTCACGTTCGTACACCACGTGACCCACCTGTTGGTGAGGTCGTGAACAGGTACTGGATTTCAGCACCATTCAATGCTACTTGGAGTAGATTTTGTTCAAGAATTGGATCAAGTTTGGCAGATTTTGAAACATGTGTAAATTATCATTTGAACTTAAAATTCGCATCCATCTTCAAAAGATATTTAAAATGTCATAATTCTTCTCTGAATATCTATTCCAGTGAGCAATTACTGCATGGTGATGGCCAAATGAAGTTTCACCGCCCTTAAAGGACGTTTTGACTTCATTTTCTTCCCAACACATCAACTTCACGAGGTTGTCCTGCCACGGGTTGTTCAACTCAAAGCTAAACCAGGGTCGATGAGATAGCTTGCTACTTGATCGACCGTCTCTGCTACCCCACACCACTACCGCACGGGTGGTTCGAGCACGCATCTCTCGTGTATGCGTGCGAATAATGTTCTAAGGCTACACTGATGTGTCTAAGCCTTGTGGAATGTGAACATAATCCTGTGAGGGGATTCCAAGACTTAGAGGTGGCCTACAATGCTGTTCTACTCCCCTACTACCTCCTAAGCGCAGAGAAGACTTGCATTGCATTTATTGCAACAAATCCAAATTGCAATTCATGTTTAGTTTACGCGGCATGTCACTCCATTTTCAATTCAATATTTGTCTTCATTAAGCCTATATTTATTCACGTTGACACAGTTTCACTTGTACACGGTCACATACATGATTACATGTAATACAATGTTTGTGCAATTCTCGACGCCCCACCAGTCTTGACGAGCAGGCACGCGAGCCAGGCTGTGTGTAGAGCGTGGTTCACGTTGCTGGCATCAGAACAGACCCCGCAAGAGCAACAAGGGTAGAAAACCACACGACAATAGCGCTAAATGAATGTCACATTTTCATAATGTTATTCTTATTGACATGAAATTTGCCCGGAATATTATTACCGTTGTAACAGTCATGTTTATATACCATGCAAGCTCGCAGACAATTAGTTCGGTACATTAGATTTTTTAAAAATAATTTTGAAAACTGGGAAATATTGAGATAGAATATGAATTACAGCTGGATAAGTATGGCACTGGTTGAGTTAGTAGTTTCAGTATCAAGGCATGTAGATCTTTCTGTTTATTCGTCATACGAATATCGCGCTCACTGAAGACGCGCCCGCAGTTTACCTAGTTTCTAAACCATGCACAAGTCGAGCCCACTCGACAAACATCAATCAGGTGGCTAGCCTAGAGTCAGCCTAGAGCCTAGAGTCAGCCTAGAGCCAGCCTAGAGCCTAGAGCCAGCCTAGAGCCTAGAGTCAGCCTAGAGCCTAGAGTCAGCCTAGAGCCAGCCTAGAGCCTAGAGCCAGCCTAGAGCCAGCCTAGAGTCCAGAGCCTAGAGCCTAGAGCCTAGAGCCAGCCCAGAGTCAGCCTAGAGCCTATAGCCAGGCTAGAGTCAGCCTAGAGCCTAGAGACAGCCTAGAGTCCAGAGCCTAGAGACAGCCTAGAGCCTAGAGACAACAGTATCGCTAGTGGCTTACGCCTGCTCGAGAACGTGAGAATAACAACAACTTATTCTGATTTGCATTTTTCAACGAAAAGCTGTGATCGAGGGACCTACATTAATTCAACCGCTGAAACAAGAATGTTGTGGAAGTAATCAATCAATTAAAGGCATGCACCACCATTACGTGTTCTTCTGTGGCGCGTGTATCTGGCAGACATTTGTCCAAGGTTCACGATATTGCTTTTATTGCAGAAACCGCCCCGCCGACAGAGCTGTAAATAGTTTCCACGCAGAGCCATTTTATGCTCTTTTATGGAGCATTATATTACAAGCTGTGTATTGCTGAGAACGTAGTTGAACTATTTATTATCATGTGCATCAACTGAGATTCAGCACATTCGTTGGTTGAGTAATATTCGAGCTGTTAGCGATAACAATCACAGATCTTGGCCTGGAATCAAACACTTCCGGGTGCCTGGAGAGCATATACCGGAATAGAGTATACTCAATCGTAGTGATGGGTAAATTCACGGAATTATCAATTTTGGGAATTTTCCCGGGAATAACAGAGCAATCTAATTCAAAATGAGTTGATCAGGTTTTTTAAATTAGGCATAAATGAAAGGGCAAAGAACATTCATTTGAAAAGATATCAATCAAGTCATGAATCACGATGATGTAAACCATTTAAATAAGACAAATAATGAATATTTGCGATTTCTTCAGTGGGCCTATACGTCAAAAACTCAAAACAGTTTGACTCTTTCTTTTCTTGGATATTGAAAAATAATAATGGTTTAAACTGAATGTTTATCAACTGTAGACGGTTTTCATTCCTACTACCGGTACATCAATCAGTTAACTATAATTGTTTTTCTTTAAAAGCATCCAAATGAATAAAGCACACCCAAACTGCTCTGACATAATACAGATGATGGTTGAACCTCTCTTATCTGGTACGAAATGACCGCGAAATCCAACATATCCCCCCCCCCCTCAAGCTATCATACCGCCCCCCCCCTCCCGCCTTATCACTCGTCGCATATCTAATCCACGTAGATAACATCGACAACAATAGATTATTTCGAATACATATACAATTACACACAAATATCAAACAAAAACAAATGAATATTGTGTACACAATAAGATTAGGGGTCTAAGCCTATAGCGAGTAGACTGAATGGATGCTCATGCTAAGTTTACTCCTCGGTCGTGAACGGGCCTTTAATGCTGTTATCAAGCCTGAAATGCTTGCCCCTCTGATGACGCGTATGTGGTACTAAAACGTGAGTCATACGTCATCACGGTGTTAACGACCGGGGGGCGATAAACCGACAATCACTCATTAATCAACAAAAATAGGCCACTGAAAATGTTTTGAAACATTTTAATCAATTTTCCGACAGTCAAAAATAAGGGTAAATTTTGATCAACCAATTTTTTTGAGTTGATACGCTTGTATCTATAAGTTGGAAGTTGTCTATCAAAATGACAAAAATAACTGTCCCTGTGTACTTGTGGTATTTTGATAGTCAAATGAATTTCCAGGTCGAGATTTACGATTGGAAACAGCACAACATCTTTCAGAAGCGTACAGCTGGAGGGTTTGATACATACACCGGTGTTATTATTTGTGAGTGTGGTTAGAACATATAAAATGAGAAGTACTGAAAAGCAAAGTGGCGACAGGGGTGGTGGGTAGACACCCCTGCTAAAGCTAATGGCATGCGTAATTCAACTCAGGAATGTTGGCAATGCTGGAAGAACGTTTCCCCTAGTGATATTGTCAACCAGTAGACCGAGTCAGCGATTCCAATACATTCTCGTTTCCACGACACGAAGCGGTCGCTCGTCAAGCAGAAGAATCTCGCTGCAGCTTGAAACTTGAATTGCGTTAAATTATTAATTATTTATAACTGAAATGCTATGAAGTTTGTTTTCGCGCTGAGGAATCACAAGACACCCTAAAATACCACACCCATCCATCCGTGTTCATCCTGTTGGATCTGCAGTGGATACCACTACAGGTACAGCAACAAGTCAAGCAGAGAAATGTCTGTCATTACAAGACTAATAGAGTAGAGAAATAGACCAGTGGAAATGTGTGAACCACATATCACAGCTGTTCTGTGACCTTGAGACATGTCGTCTCACTTCCAGACATGTCGTCTCACTTCCAGACATGTCGTCTCACTTCCAGACATGTCGCCTCACTTCCACACATGTCGTCTCACTTCCACACATCTCACTTCCAGACATGTCGTCTCACTTCCAGACATGTCACTTCCAGACATGTCGTCTCACTTCCAGACATGTCGTCTCACTTCCAGACATGTCGTCTCACTTCCAGACATGTCACTTCCAGACATGTCGTCTCACTTCCAGACATGTCGTCTCACTTCCAGACATGTCGTCTCACTTCCAGACATGTCGTCTCACTTCCAGACATATATATTTCCGTTGGACAGAGTGCACAAAAGTGCATTCGTGTTCGGTTCGCCTATGCCGGCTCGGAACGCCCGAGCTGTGGTAGTGGGGGATAGAGGAGACGGAGGATCGGGGTCCAGCAGGTAAGGGGGTATCGCCTACGCATCGACACCCTCCTTGGTTCAATGTCCGCGCTCTATGGGCCGGTATTAGAACGTGGGAAAACGAGAACAGTGGTTAGTGGTAACGGGGGGTGAACGACGAAACAAGGCAGCCCAACAAATACTAGTGGAATATTTCCGGTCGATGGTGAAATAAGCAGATGATTATCTGTCGAGCATTCACATCAGAAGGAAGAACAGAAGGCACCGGAATGCAGGCCAGCAGCACGCATCGAGAGGATTACAAACATTTCAAATTGGTACACATTTGAATAGTCGTCTTAGATTTAACGTATTTCTTGCAAGGTGGTTGTAAAAGGACCCCGGTGATTGCTACGGTTATTTGGGGGTTCGAATGAGCGGGCAGTAATGACATCGACTGTCTCATGCGGGACTCGAACCCACGCCCAGGCAATGCGATAGTCGAGTGAGCCACGGGGGGCGCCGCAGGTCTCACTTGATGGAACACGTCAGAATTGCACACTCGAGTATATACGTGAACTCACCCCTCGATCAACAGATGTGCAGCGTTTTCCCAAGTTACATATATTCTATTCCTACTCCCTTCCAGAGCACTATTTGGCAGTATAACGATCAAGCAGTACATATAAACAAGGGTAAGCGGAGAGACACCCGATCGTTGGTGCTGGAGGATAGGGGAGACACATGCACGCATTCGAGTAGAACCATTACAGTAGAGCGAGAGAGACAGAGAGATTCACCAATAATATTCTATCAACCTGATGATATTGAAGGTCAATGAACCTGCTAGCGATGCACAGCTACCTAAAAGCAAACAGTACAAAGCTGCTCTCGAATCGCCACTAATCGAATGCGAGTGAGTCGATAATCGAACTGTCTGCTGTCTGTATCGATACCAACAGTTCCAGCACGACTCGGCATTGCACGACGAAAACATATCACAACTTGCCTTAGACGGGACTCGAACCCGCGCCCAACGGTGAGTTTCTGAAGCGGTGCCTCAACTGACTGAGCTACCCAGGGCGGTATTTTCATCATGTCTAAACTCAAATAAGCTATACAGTTCTCATTATTACACAATAAAAATGCAGTTTAAATTCGTGCTACATCACATATTCTATGGAATATTCTTGGCAGGAATCATGAAATAATAATAGGTCTATCATATAATTGTAGGCCTGAATAAGATTATATTATTGCTGATACCAAACTTCATTTTCAATACAAAATAAAAAAGTACTGGATCTTATTCTCATAGATTTTCGCGATGGTGATGTAGATATTCTCAAAGCCAACCCCTATTTGAAATAATACCAATAATAACTGTCGTAATTCGAGTCTGTCATGTCGCTGCCAAATAATTAGACTCCAACTTGCAATCAGAAGCCAACAGAAATTCCAACACTATTTCGTAGTTTTGTGTTCCTCTTAGTCGGTAGTCGGTGACAAATGGTTGGGGTTAGAGGTCAAGGTTGGTGACCTAAGCGTCAGGTGCCTTTTTCAGAACACCATTTCCAGGGCAAAACGACCGAGTAGGACGAATTTACCCATGCAGTGTTAACATAATAATATGTATGTGTTACACATACTGGTCATTTACAAATATAGTTGAGACCACGAACAGTTACACTGAGATCGCCTAAAAGGAAAATACACATGAATTGAAGTGTACATACCGGCAATGAAGAGTGAAGACACAATTATTACAAGTCTAGGTAAATAGCTGGCTTCGCGCGGGACTTGGCTCCCGTCGAGTTACCGCTACACTAGATATATGGTCGAGTATAACAAAGTCGAATGACGACAAAAATAATCATTGGGTTGGGTGCGACAATTTGGTAACTTTTTAAAAGCGACAATTTGGTAACTTTTTAAAAGCGACAATTTGGTAACTTTTTAAAAGCGACAATTTGGTAACTTTTTAAAAGCGACAATTTGGTAACTTTTTAAAAGCGACAATTTGGTAACTTTTTAAAAGCGACAATTTGGTAACTTTTTGAAAGCGACAATTATGGTAACTTTTTAAAAGCGACAATTTGGTAACTTTTTAAAAAGTAAGCAATTTAAAACTTGTCAAGCAATTCTTTTCCGTATGACGCAATGGCATTAGCATTCAGGTTGTTGGCAGTTGGTACCTCATACCCACGAGAGTAGGACGTTGTGTGCCAACCGTCTGCAGACAGCTTATCAACTTGCTATGCGGATAACGGTGACCGAAACACGAGAGGTCGACTTGTAATTATACATCGAGGATTTGACGCTTTTGAAAGATGTCATTGCGTTTCTTGTCGTAAACCTCGCCCTGATTCTGAGGAGCCATCATCCCTGAAAACTGATCACAGCGATAACTTTGATATTTTGTGTTTGTAAAAAGTATATACATAGGGCGAGGTTTACGACAAGAAACGCAATGACATCTTTCAAAAGCGTCAAATCCTCGATGTTGCATGACAAGGTGTCGACCTCTCGTGTTTCGGTCACCGTTATCCGCACAGCAAGTTGATAAGCTGTCTGCAGACGGTGACGTTTCTGCTTGTCATGTTGGCACACAACGTCACAACCCGAACAGCGGGGCCAATCCAGGACTAGATTTACAATGAGAAACACAACTACAACCTTCAAACCGCCACAAGTATCAAGGTGTTGGAAGTTTCTCTGCAGCGACTCGTCATAGCACACGAGACACGCGAGCGTCCATGTAAGAGAGGCCAGGAACACGCCGCGTCACTTTCCTTCAACCATTGGCTACAAGCTTGACAGTGTCATAGCACACGGCTTTATACCACGAGACACGCGAGCGTCCATGTAAGAGAGGCCAGGAACACGCCGCGTCACTTTCCTTCAACCATTGGCTACAAGCTTGACAGTGTCATAGCACACGGCTTTATACCACGAGACACGCGAGCGTCCATGTAAGAGAGGCCAGGAACACGCCGTGTCACTTTCCTTCAACCATTGGCTACAAGCTTGACAGTGTCATAGCACACGGCTCTATACCACGAGACACGCGAGCGTCCATGTAAGAGAGGCCAGGAACACGCCGCGTCACTTTCCTTCAACCATTGGCTACAAGCTTGACAGTGTCATAGCACACGGCTCTATACCACGAGACACGCGAGCGTCCATGTAAGAGAGGCCAGGAACACGCCGCGTCACTTTCCTTCAACCATTGGCTACAAGCTTGACAGTGTCATAGCACACGGCTCTTATACCACGAGACACGCGAGCGTCCATGTAAGAGAGGCCAGGAACACGCCGTGTCACTTTCCTTCAACCATTGGCTACAAGCTTGACAGTATCATAGCACACGGCTTTATACCACGAGACACGCGAGCGTCCATGTAAGAGAGGCCAGGAACACGCCGCGTCACTTTCCTTCAACCATTGGCTACAAGCTTGACAGTGTCATAGCACACGGCTTTATACCACGAGACACGCGAGCGTCCATGTAAGAGAGGCCAGGAACACGCCGCGTCACTTTCCTTCAACCATTGGCTACAAGCTTGACAGTGTCATAGCACACGGCTTTATACCACGAGACACGCGAGCGTCCATGTAAGAGAGGCCAGGAACACGCCGCGTCACTTTCCTTCAACCATTGGCTACAAGCTTGACAGTATCATAGCACACGGCTTTATACCACGAGACACGCGAGCGTCCATGTAAGAGAGGCCAGGAACACGCCGCGTCACTTTCCTTCAACCATTGGCTACAAGCTTGACAGTATCATAGCACACGGCTTTATACCACGAGACACGCGAGCGTCCATGTAAGAGAGGCCAGGAACACGCCGCGTCACTTTCCTTCAACCATTGGCTACAAGCTTGACAGTGTCATAGCACACGGCTCTATACCACGAGACACGCGAGCGTCCATGTAAGAGAGGCCAGGAACACGCCGCGTCACTTTCCTTCAACCATTGGCTACAAGCTTGACAGTATCATAGCACACGGCTTTATACCACGAGACACGCGAGCGTCCATGTAAGAGAGGCCAGGAACACGCCGTGTCACTTTCCTTCAACCATTGGCTACAAGCTTGACAGTATCATAGCACACGGCTTTATACCACGAGACACGCGAGCGTCCATGTAAGAGAGGCCAGGAACACGCCGCGTCACTTTCCTTCAACCATTGGCTACAAGCTTGACAGTGTCATAGCACACGGCTTTATACCACGAGACACGCGAGCGTCCATGTAAGAGAGGCCAGGAACACGCCGCGTCACTTTCCTTCAACCATTGGCTACAAGCTTGACAGTATCATAGCACACGGCTTTATACCACGAGACACGCGAGCGTCCATGTAAGAGAGGCCAGGAACACGCCGCGTCACTTTCCTTCAACCATTGGCTACAAGCTTGACAGTATCATATACTTTACATACTTTCTGAGGGAGAAAATGTCATTGTAAGAAAGTGAGGCTTCACTGAGAATGTGTCGTCGTGTGTCACGTGACCCGGGGGCGACAATTTGTCTTCACACAACCACAACATTAGTGTGGATAAGTTCAATTCTGCGGGCAAATTGGAAAAACATCAACCTATAAACCATAAGAGCTCGAGTCAACACTTGATAGTAACAGCGTCGGCAGTCAAACCATGGACCCTAAGAACATGAAGCAGCTCTGCTACCAGTAGCACCACACCGACGTATGCTTGCCTACCGCTACTCCATCATACCATAGCACGGGTCGGTAACCGAGTCATGACGTCACAAATCGTGACGTTCCCAGCGGTCACTTTTAGTCCCATTCAGAAACAGACTTGCAGATAAATTGTCACAAGAAATGACGCCATTCAACGACTAGTGACAGGCGTGGCTTATCAGTAGCCCGCGTGGCGCTCCGCACGGAGTCTGGTGGAACTAGCGGCAAGTGCGTCAGTCGAGCCGAGGAGTAACGAGTCTGATGCCAGGCCCCACAGGTAGGCGATACACCAACAAAACAGTTCCAAGAACACATTACAGTAAGTCATTATCAACATCCTTGGAATTAACATTTTCAACAATACCAAGGATTTCTCACACGATTTTTATCATTGTTTTTCCAATTTAGTAGACAAAAAGTGTATTTTCTCGGGCGTCATGGAGAAGTACACAAAGCGTTTTGCTTTGAAGTCATTTTAAATTGTGGATGATGATTGAACAAAGTACGATGAGAGTGTAATTGGTTCGAATTTTAAAGTTTACTCATCTCCTGATATAATTTACACTTTCCTATTCTGTTATTAGTTTTACAAGAGTTAATAAGTTGACCAGCTTTAAACCATTGGAAGAAGCATAAAACAGACCGATGCCAGGTCGAATTAGAATAAATCCTGCATCAAGACTAGTATCTTAATACTAGAACACTAGAATAACTATGGTCTCGAGCGGATACCTTGACATTTCTCATTCACATTTTAAATAGGTAGCGATATCCAGAATTGTATTTTGTAATTAGATCAGTTCTTTAGCAGCGGATGTTAGGTACATATCTGTCACTGAATACCTTCGCTCTGCTGCATCAACTCGACACAACGACTTTGTGCGCACGGTAGGATCGTTCGGACATCCCACCTTCAACCAATTGTGTATGAATACTGATGGGCTTATACAATGAGCTACAGATATAAACTCTTGAAAATTTTGAAAATTTGTATCGGGAAAAATTAATTTCATATATTTTCATTGATCAATGATCACTACCTTCCTTTTATTATACTCTTCATCTTCTTCCCTTGAAAATCTGGCTTCCTCATTCACTCGATATTTGTCTTGGGCCCGGTTTCACGAGTTGATTAACTTGTTATCACCCTTGGTCACATAGCCTATGCTATTTGCGTACCTTTAACTAACAGTTAGTCGTATGAAGCTCGCCCTAGTCAGTGTAGGCGGGATCAAACTTCTTCCACAGAATCCTGACTTGGCAAACACAATGCCGCGTGCCGAATAGCTGCTAGCCACTGTCGACCCCCGGGGGCAATTATTTAGAATGATTGTATAATTATTTGATGTATATGCCTTGTGGTATGATTTTATACATATAAAACATGATAAATTATAATTTAAAGCAGAAAAAAATTAATGACTTGGATAATTCATAATTTATCAAAGTGTGCTATGATTTAAATGATATGAAAAATGGTTCTGACGATTTTGCAAAAAATGAATGAATGATTTGTGATGGTATAATTCAGGAGAAACTAAAATACCAAGATGAAATTGTATTCCAAGACATCCAGTCCCACTTTTGTCATTTCCAAGTGATTCGACTTCAATCTTCAAAACTTGCTTTTTCATAATAATATACCTAATAAATATTTTCCCAATCTTCAAATCGATCACTGCGAATAAGGAATCATCAACAGAGAATAGAAGGTACTTGGATAATATATTCTCAAATTCGAAATTATTTGTGGAACTTTCTTTTCGAGAAGCCATCTCAAACAAATACTAACACACAATAATAATTATTGCATGGTTCTTCAGATCTGTATGGTTGTAAGCGAATAGGCCGAACTGCCCGGTATAAACAGTACGAACACAGAAGACCAAAGAACATATTACTATATAGACAACCATCTAACTGATCACATTATTACATCGTTTCATATTTTATTAATACCTAGGCCTACATGAAATATTTTTCACTTCTACTTTATTTTTCTCTTTCGCTTGCAGATGTGCATGAACCCATCCGGCCAGTCGGTTGTGCGTCACTTTCTCCTGCTAAATCATCACACTCGAGAACTTGTATGTTTCTTCAAGATATTGTTTATAGGCCTACCTATCAAGAGGTGAATTTGAAGATCATTTTTTCTGTCCAAGCTGCCTTTGTTTATTACACATGTCATTATTTTGTTTTGATAAATGTATTTATTCATCTCATGTGAATGAGAAGAATGCGAAAGAAGGAAACTGCGCGAAGTGTAAACTTCTTTGACTTGTCAGCGTGGCGGTTCCGATCGGCCGTCTCCCCTATCAGTCATCATCAACAATCAGGAGTGTCGACCAGCATTACCATTCACTTTTATTACAAAACACTCGCAGGTAAACATTTCCCTTGAAAAGAAACAAAGAAAAGCACTTTCTTAAAAAGAGTATTAAAATGTAAAAACAGACATTTTCAAGTCATAAATAAAACAAACTGTCTCACTTTTCCTAGTAAGTAATAATTACATGGTTTTTACATTCAGATAAGCACCTAGTTGTTTTATGAGGAATAGTATCGAGCGCGAAACAGAGCGTGAATCGATCAATGATGCGACGATAGATCGATTTCTCTTCGATTGGAAGATCGATAGCCAGCTTTGACACGCACATTGTTCCGAGTTTACTCAAGCCAATCACTGCATGGACAGTTTAATTGCGCGCTTTTCCCCGAGGCAGGCAGGCAGAGGAAGAGAGAAAAGAAGGGAAATAAAGTGCGAGGAAACGATGACAACGTGTGCATGGTCCATGGTCACCGAGCTTAGAATCACCCAAACTTGATGATCCACTGCCACCTAGATATGTGTTACGCTCTCAGCGCGTAAAGCTCGTCGTAAGACGTCCTCATCCTGCAAATAGCTCACATCCAGATTTACGAGTCCCAGTTAAGTCCTAATCCGCTAACTATTGCTTTAATCCGCTAGCTGGGCCTCAGATGACCTCACATCAAGCTTGATCAAGTTGTGGACCAAACATATAGCCTCGTGCAGCGGTCAGGAGCACAGTGGCTGTAGCCACGGCAGCCGTCGGTCTAGTAGCTGGCTGTTGGCATTGGCAGGGCCCGGCTGAAGTCGCTCAAAACTAACATGTACACTCGAATACACTGCACTGTTTATAATGGTCATAATGTCATGAAAGATACGACTCGACCGGGACCTTCTGTTTGCCAGTCAGCTGCTCTCCCACTGAGCTACCGAGATATTACTCTTATGACATGGCTATACTTAGAGTGACGACACGTCCTGAAGACGTCACCTCGAGACGTATATTTTATGACATGGCTACAACATCCCATATATATATATATATATATATATATATATATATATATATATATATATATATATATATATATATATATATATATATATATATATATATATATATATATATATATATATATATATATATATATATATATATACATATATATGAATTCATTCTTTTGAGAAATGATCTGTGTACTGATATACAGATATTTCAGCTCGATGAATTATAGAAAAATCAAGTTATCTGAATATATATAAATTAGTATACACATATTAATCGGATAATTCATAGTTTTTTCTATAATTCATTGAGTTCAAATATTTGTATGTCAGTAGCAGTACATAGTTCATTTCTCAGAAGAATGAAATCATATAATAACTGAGAAAGTTTGAAAGAATATATATATATATATATATATATATATATATATATATATATATATATATATATATATATATATATATTTGTGTATTACAGCAAATGACTACACAGTTACGGGGTCACAGGCCTCTTATTGACCCCGAAGTGACCTCGTGCACACCTTGCAAGGACACGGTCATACGGTGCGAGGATACGTCATCATATCTCGAGAAGACGGTCAGCTCGACAGGTCAGATGACGTCACCGATACCTCGATGTGAACACGAGACTAGCCTTGCGTGGGCGTGTTGTTTCTACCGGTCAACTATCAGTCCATGCACTATCGCTAGCGGTACAAGCTGGAGTCACCGTCGGGCGTGGGTTCGAGTCCCGCATAAGGCATGGGTCCTTTCACCTATCATCACTTCATCGTTCCATTATCACCCGCTCATTCGTATCCCCGTATAACCTAGCTGTTGGTGGGGTCGTTAAGCAACGTTAAGAAAATGAGCCGTTAGCTAGCCTATATCTACAAAACAAATGTCCTTGTTCATCTGTGGAGGAGGGGGTCATGTAATGCTTAGATTGGATTGAAGTAGCCCTAAGAACTATTGGCGTCGGTGAATCATGATTGAGATGACAGGTTGAGAGTGGGAAGGAAACGGTCGTAGACTGAGGATAACCATCAGAGTCCTCTCAGCATCTACACCTACAGCACACACAAGTGCCATCTTGACGTAGTGGTGTGTGTGGTTTGGTTGCGAAGTGGCTACAGACACTATAGTCCTGTTGGTCCCTCCACTATATGAGCATCCACTATATGACACTTGTCAATTCAATTGTCTTGGTTTTAGGTTATCTTATACATAATAAGCTTGTGTCACATGTTAGAGGATGAACTCCTCCGAAACGGCTCGACCGAGTGTCGTGAAATTCCTCACGCACATTCGATAGGGCTGGTAGAAGGTCATAAAGTATACGAGATCTTCCGCCGAGCTTTCTCCTATGAGCAATATCCAAAAATTGGCAGTTCAAGGACAACACCAGTAATGGCGTTGTTGAATGACATTGACGGCCTTAGTCAATGTCGGCCGCGCTCGCCAACATTTGCGACACTACACGCTAGATAGCGCCTAACCCGCCTTCCGGCACCTTACTTTTACATTAACAACCAACATTCACTACAAATCACTTCGATGGCAGAACAACGTTTGCCGAGTCAGCTAGTAATGTATAACTTTGGGCTGGTTGAATCAGTGGCAACAACAACAACAACGCCTAGCACGGGCTACGACCAACACGAGTCTAGCCGGCCGGAGATTTACGCTCCTCATAGGTACGTCGTTCACATTACAGAACTTAACTCAAGTTACATTAAGCAGTTATGAGAGAGTGGGTGGAGTTTTAGTAACTAAAGAACTCTGTTCACATACTCAACTGTCGTTAGTGACGTAATTTCATAGCCTCCTAAACAGAACTTAGAGTGGATTAGAAGGCTGTGAGCTATTTGACATTCACTGCTGTCACATTTACTTGACTGTCACATAGGAAAATTACTAGTACCTAAATATGATACTAAATTAAACTTTTGATGGATGGAAAGGAAATGACACGAGAACAAAACTTACCAAATCCATAAGGCGGTGTGTTGACACCTCAGAATGAGAAATTCAAGAGGCTGTAGCTCTCTTGATCGCAGTTAAGCTCTGAGTTCTAGAAACTTAGTTAAGACATAACTAGAGTTAACTACTAACCAAGTTCCGTTCATATTATAACTTTACTGACGTTATCTACATAACTGTAGTTAAATTCTGTAATGTGAACGAGGTATTAGCCGGATTCTGCCCAACATCAAATGGGCCTTCATTTAACATCTCGCTGTCTCTCTTACTCTTCCTCTGATTGTACCTCCCGGCTCGTCTTACACACGTGTGCTAGTACCGAGTGGATATTGATGCCCAGCAGGTTGACTTGTTGACGCACCCTCGAGGACAATATCAGGACGGTTGTCCGTGGCGGGACACGAACCCCGGTGCCCATACAACATGAGCATGCTACCGACTCGCCGTGACGAACAAGGGAATCCAATTTACAACAGTTAAAAAACCACATTCGAAACTAATTAAAATCTATTTTATATAACAGTTATTTCCACTTATTACATAACGATTATTCGAACGAAAAAATATATATCAGTAAACGCAGTTATATTTCCACCGGTCAACGCACATGTGAAACGAGTGTCTGTTTGTTGTACGATAAAGTGTTGCCGATCGGGTGTTTCGACCCTTCATGCACCGTGAATTACTCTGATTGCTTGCGGATGTTGCCAAGTTAGTCACGGATCGAAGCGCTTTCATAGAACCACTGAAATAAGGGTGTATAAATTTAAAATAATTACAGTATTTTCAAAGGTGAACGATGTTTTTCTTACAGGTGGAGTACGGTACCGAATGTTGTCTTGAATAAATATATCGCATGAAGACGGCAGTTTTTGAGAGATGTTCCGTGTGGCTGGCAACTGAGGGCACTCGCATAACTTAGACACCCCACGTCGGCCACGTGCTCAGATTGTGAGATAGGGAGAACACCATAGTTGGTTACAGTTGTGCTCGTACCGCTATCGCTCTTTTCCAGGTGGATCAAGTTGATACTTTATATATACACTGGCGTCGGAAAGGGGGGGAGGGCAGGGAGGGGTATCCCCCTCCTCAACTTTTATCCAAGGGGGGGGCAAGAAAAAGGTTTTGCAAGACTCAATTTTTCTCGTTGTTTCCTGTTGAAACCCACTTTGTTCCCCCCCCCCCCCCAATCTTTCAAAGTGTTCCGACGCCCCCTTATATATGTATATGTTATCTCGCAGGATACACGGAATATATAAATATATATATATATATATATATATATATATATATATATATAATTTAAATCAATACATACCGGTACTCTACTTGAAGTACCGGATCTGGATCAAGGAATCAACTTCAACCATACCATATAGTATACTATCATGTATAGTTCAGGCCCTACTCATTGAACGCATCTAGGGCGCTGAATAGCGTATACCGGAATAAAGTCTTGGTCGTGTGACATGTGCTTACGGCACCCAACCGAGTCGACTTTATTCCGGTATACGCTCTTCACGCGCCCCAATCTGAAGTGTGGATTCGATAAACTCTCATAATTCCTCTGATTCGTTCATCTCGTTGTAGTGAGAGTACTTAGTACCAACTCACCCGCAAACCCAAGATGCCATATTATCGTTTTCCTAGTCGCCATATTCGCGTGAGGCCACTGGCCCGACCGACTAATTGATCATACGGTATCCGAATGGCTTTAATCGGCTGCTGAAAATACTCCCTCACTTTATACCGTATTGCATTCACTGGCGATCTGGCCATGCGTCCGCTGCTAATCCCACGCCGTTAATTGCTCTGGCCAGCTAACCTTATGGCGTACAGTAGTCACAATAGACACTCTGTCGGGTGGCCGAGTGGACAGCACGCCGAACCGTCGTTCAGGACAGCGGGGGACGACCGGTCGTTGATTGAGGGCATGGACTGATTGTTTCAAAATTCGCTGATATGTACGCTTCTTATGTGTTCTTATTCTATGTTATTACAGTATAGCAATAATGGTGACAAGAGGAATAATTTGATTTGTGTTCATATATATTCCAACTGTTTGTTTGGGGTAAACAACGTTGAGTTTATCATATATAAATATATCTCAGGGCATATATATATATATATATATATATATATATAGGGCCTATATATTATATATATACATATACTTATTTTTCATTATATATATATATATATATATATATATATATATATATATATATATATATATATATACAGTACAACCTTGATAGTACGACGTTCAGGGGCGACAGTTAAAGCGTCGTATCATCGCGATCGTCGTTATAAATGAAATTTATCCCTTTTTTTTGAATTATAGGAAGATGAAGGATTTAGGAATATTAATTACAATAAGATACTGTATTGTCGTCAACAATTGACATTTATGCAGTACAGTTATAAATATAACAATAATTATTATTATGTATTAGGTTTGTCGGCGGGTAGGATTTTTCCTACCAGCTGGAGAGAGGAGAGCGCGTGAGGCGAGTCGTGAGCTTGAGCTTGACTGCATCTTTGCAACGAAGTGTACATATTATTATAATACAGTATTTATGTTGGAAGTTTTGCAATTAATTCGTCGTAGTAATTGCATTTTTGATACTGTGAGGACCATTTTAATCGTCGTATTATCGCGATCGTCGTTATAATGAGCGTCGTACTATCAAAATAAAATAACATCGAGTCTTATGGGTATTGGCCGGGACTATCTCAAAACGACGTTCTATCGCGATCGTCGTTGTATCGAGCGTCGTACTATCGAGGTTGTACTGTATATATATATATATATAACTTTTCTATCACATTCACATATATGAACACATTTTCGCAATCGATCAGATACCGTAACTAATTGCTTACTCGGGTATCAGTGCAGGCGTTGTCGCAACACCGCGTCACCCATGCATGTACCAACAATGAGATGTCACACAAGACTGGTACAGTAGAAGTCTACAGCACCGACTTCCCATTCGACCGCGGCGCCTCGAGTCCGAGTAGCGGGACTTCTACCAACCCAACAGCCACGTTCATGTTCCCCACTGGCGGCGGTTGTCCGGCAACACTTCAAATCAGTCTCCGCCCTCGTAGCTCATTCAACTAGATGGCACTGTGCTAGAAACTGAAGTCAGGTCGGGCGTGGGTTCGAGTCCCGCATAGAGCATGGGTCCTTTCACCTATCATCGTTCTATTATCACCCGCTCATTCGTACCCCCGTATAACCTAGCTGTTGGTGGGGTCGATAACAGCATTAAAAAAATTATATATATATATATATATATATATATATATATATATATATATATATATATATATATATATATATATATATATATTACATTTTTCAAAATGAGGTAAATGATATATATGATGAGGTATATGATCCGTCACACGCCTACAATAAAATGAAGCCGATACCAACGGATAGAACAGGTAACCGAAGTGAATGTCGTCGAAAGTGATTGGCTGTCGTGTTGAATGACGACATTTCCGGCATCGAGCCCAGCTCTGATTGGTTCTCATGGCCGACAGTCAAATCACCGACTAACATGCGACCACGATCAGTTGTAGGCCTACATGTTGCGACATCGTGAGGGTGTACGCTATACGGCTTTTCACCTGAGAAAAGGTCTCTGCTATGTTTATATAGCCTAGTGATATAAAATATAAAACGGCAAACTATAATAATATTTCAACTATGCTATAGGCCTACATTAATTTAGTATCTAGATAGACCAAAAATTTAGGAAGGCTTCTCGATTTATATCATTACTTTCATTTAATAATACACAAGCAATGACTGAGACGGGTGGAACAGTGGTTAGCGCGCTGAACCGTCATTCAGGAGACAGGGACACGATTCCTGCTATGGTCGACCATTTGATAACTGAGATTATTAGTGGTTTTCCTCAGTGGTTACAGTGAACACTGGGATGTTTCTTGACAGCAGGCCACAACCGTTTTCTACCCACTATAAAAAGTATGCCTACCTAGTGAACTGATCTTCAATCTCATCTTCCTATACGACGACAAGCTTGATCGAGTTTTTGATGGTGACTACGGTCACACAGGTGATTATCAACTAAACTTCATTATTCAGTCGTCTAGGCTATATGATTGGTTAAGCTTCCAAACTGAAAATCAACCGAAGGAAACGACAGGATTTCAATTGACTTGATATCACCAATCAGGGTGTCTCCATGGCCTACTGCCAAGCCACGCCTATAACTAGAGTGGCCTCTCGCACGTCATCAGCGAGGGAGTTTCCTACGATTGCTGTTGTTCATATTGAGCGACACGTACACTTTACTGAAGGGTGACTGGGATCTATTGGCGTCGGGGAATGATATATGAGACGATGGGATGGTGAGGTGAGGAGTCGGCCTGTTGTTGATGAATCGCGTCGGATTGACCTGAACACGAACCCTGGTCAGGAAGGTCGACCACGGCGGGAATCGAACCGCGTGCTAGCCGCTCGACCTCAGTGAACTCTTCAAGACTTCATTGCAGCTCAGCTCTCATCATTTCACGCTATCCAAAGATGCAGTTGTGTTACTGATGGTAAATCTCTCCCCGAGAAATCATAATACCCTCTCAGTAGGCCTAGACATGAATGACGTAACATGTGTAATTGCAGACAAGCCCGACGCAGCTTTGAACAAGGCCGTGCTTTTAATACAATATTTAGTTGTGTTTCTAATTGGAAATCTCGTTCTGCTAAATCATATATCCTCAAAAAAGTAGACCTACAGCTATAAAGAGTATTTTCGACTAGACGTTGTATTAGCCTATAGGAGAATTTAGGTTGTAACCCAATGCCCAATGCGTGCGTTGTTGCGCGTAACCTAAATCAAACTGCCTAACCAACCCAAACCTATCCCGATACAAATATAACGGTTGTACTCGCGAGTTGATTTAGCGATTTTAGCTTTGTGAAAGACGCTATATCCAAGATCGTGAAACTCTATTATGAGGGAAACACGGACATTTTTAAGAGACCACCAATGACAATTATTCAACTACGCATAATTTTCCCAGGTATACAGCCAGAAGAAGAATCAAGCTGCGTATCTGTACAAATGCCAGAATCCAGAAACAATCATTTCGTTTCAAACCATTGTGTGGGTACTCGAGTGGCTAGCACGCTGAACCTCATTCAGGAGACCGAGGTTCGATTCCGGTGAAGGTATCTGCGTTTCTCCTTGAAACGGTCATTTCACTAAACCGACTTCAACCACTCTGGAAAGTTGGTAGATAACTCCCTTGGAGAGGTGACCTCTAACGCACACACGATCGATCCGGATCCCCACCGATCGGGGGTTTCTGATCGCCATTTGTTTTCAGGACTAATAATAAATCTACCCCTTTTGTTTCCACCCCGGGCCCTGCGTGTTAACTTCGCGTTCCGGACTCGAGAAACACCCCTTTTCGCAACCTCTACGAGAAGATCATTACGCTACTGCTTTAGGCCTATCGTTGACTGCTGGCGAATCGACACCACTGACCGTTACTGATTTCAAATGGTTAAAACAGGCGATTGGAACCGTCCATAAATACATGTCGGAGCATATGGGTGGTGATATATATAGTCCTATACAGGCCTAGGCCTATAGATATAATTATAATAGTTGGCTACCTTCTTCAAGATGAACTTCTGGAATCGATCAGACAATATTAGGCCTACATCACAATGTTAGTATAATTTATAGTTATTTGACATGTATTGACTTTTATAACGGTTGTAACACGGAATTGAGAGAGGATAATAACAGCTCGATTCATGCATGAATTAACATTATACTAAGGCGATGCGAACTCCTTTTGTGAGCTTTTGAAACGAAGGAATTCCTATCCAGCGTAATATCGTCAGTTCCGCCACGTCTTGTTCTGAGCGCCGGGCAGACGATTCCCGCGCTCGTGGCTCAGGCAACTATCGCTAGCGGTGGACACTGAAGTCAGGTCGGTCGTGGATTCGAGGCACATATTGCCAACTGTGTCTAGCTTTACTAGCTCTACTGTGTTTTGTTTGATTTGTGTTCCAACAGTTCGCGCACCTGACGGCCTGTGCTAGGAGGAATAGAACCAGAGGCCTCGACCGAAATTAAATCAGCAGAATAAATTACTAAAATCGCCCTGCAGATAAGACAACTCATCTTATAGTTCAGGCAACACATTCCACGGAGCAAGTTCGAACTACACTCAAAGTCACCAATAGGCCGAACACACTGAAACGTGAACAAATTTAACCCATTTTAAACATCTTTACAACCTCCTTAATCTGTGGTAAAATATCGATTCTACGTTATTGTAAAATCGGTGTTACCTGCATTGGAATATTTCTTCTACGAACAAAAGTAGTTAGCATAGGCCTACACTGGTTTATACGTCCTTTTAAAATATCTCCATTGTATCGCTTACTACCGTGACGTCAGATATGACGTAAGTCATGATAAATCTAGGAAGCCGTGACAATCGTATCGTGACGTCACTCACTGCAATCAACAATGGCAACACAAGTTACAGTCTCATTTCGACTTGCTGTCCAGCCTGCAATGCGACAACGGTGTCAACATAACATATAAATAGGCCTAAATTAATAGCCTATAGGCATTTTTCAGTAATCACTCTGTTATCATAGTATTGGGTTTTAACGACGGGCTGTACTGATGACCACGATCTATTGGCGTCGGTGAATGATGAACGAGATGAGGGGATGAAAGGATATTTCATTGCGTGTTTTCGGATAGTGAAAGGAGTCGGTCGTGATCGCAGTATGAACCTAAACGACATCTGGAGGAAAACCACGAAAAACATCTGTCACGATGGTCGACCATGACGAGAATCGAACCCCGGTCTCCTGAATATCCAATGACAGTTCAGTATGCTAGCCACTCGACCTCGTATCAGACACTCGTTTGTAAGCCTATCAAACATCTTTCACATTCACACCAAATACATGACGGTAATTTATGCGTAAAGTAAAACTAATAGCATTGAATTTGCTAATACATTTGCATGGCATGCAGAATTTGCCAAAGGCCCTACTTTTATAATGTTCTGCAATAAAACATACTTGTGCGCAAATAAAATTACATATGAATATTTAAAAAAATATATTAAAAATCAGATAATAAATTGGTTTACTCACGACCCTGATCGAGTACAGCCCAAGCCGGCACGCGATTCGAATCCCAGACAGGTCTCTCTACAGTAGGCCTACATTAATTCAATTACGTAATACAACCGAGCATAGAATCAATTACTAATGCTTTTACATATTCTCTGCCGGTAAGGTAATGAGTTATCGTACAAGCTGATCAATGTAGACTGGAATTATTAGGTCAATGATACGAGTAAAGGACGTGGATGACCAATAGGGGCTAACAACTCAATTATAACGACTATAGCGATTATTATCTTCAGATTAAAATAATTACAGATATGAATTTTGAAGAAGGTGGCATTCTAATTGGTAGATAAACGGAAGCTAAGTAAAAGTTGGTATCCGGGATAATGTATTTAAACATAGAGGATAGTCAAAAAATATTTAAATTGGTAATTATTTCCAGTAGTAATTTAATTTGATGCTCAGAAAACTATTTTAATGTGTTGCGTAAAAACAGTATAATAATTGTATGAAAGAATTGAGATGAGGTGAACCTTAAAAGGCTTGTTTCCACAACATTGATTCTTGATTCTCCTTACACGGCATGCGTTCAATTTAAAACCAATTACGGTTTACAACATATTGTTTACTCGGGATGAATAATCATTTTGTTTTTAATTGAATTTAGGCCTATTTTAGTATTTTCGTAACGGTTTGATTGTGCAGTGTATTGTTTTCGTTCTATTTTTAAATTTGTACTTTTTGTTTGTGTTCGTACCAAGGTTGTGTAGGCACATACGATAGGTCTAAACTTGCAGTGCATTCAGACAGCCACTTCTTGAAGTGTTTTAAGAAGAGAAATACAATTCAATGTCTAAAAGACTAGAATACATGTAAATTGATGTAATACGTTTCAACTAATGAAATACTACGATTAGTTAGGGTAACCATTTACCAGTACTACTTTCATAACGTCTAACCTACGAGGCTACGATATAATATATAGAATGAAATCACAATTAGGCCTACTTGTAGGTAGGTGGTACACTGCCATGAGAAACAATGTATTCTACGTCATATTATTATTATAGTGATTAAGACAAAGTTACCTAACCTAGCTACGTCAGCCAATAGTACAAGCACAGAGGTACAAGCAGACGTGATCATGAGAATTTCTTGATTAATTGTTACAATTAAATATAACTTACCAAGTAAAGAAAAGGTGCGCACGGAACGTAAAATCCACCGCTCATTGTTGCAGTATATCAAATCCATTTCTCACCCACATTTCTGATAAGAACCATCACATTTTCGTAGCACCGTGAATGAAAACACGATCGTAGACATAACCATTACTGCAGCAGCTGTCAAAACTGAAGCATGCCAAAACGGAATACATTTCCGATATTTTCAGCACAATAAAAATGACACTTGTACTAATTCTGCGTTCAAATTGTGTTGGGAAAGAAACAAAGTTGTCTATTCCTGTAGGTTTTAATATGTCACTTGAATTTAATACGGTAAATACGTGTATACCAGGCAATTATTTTTGTAAAATTATCACTTTAAATTTGACGGCCTACTTTCGACATAACGATAAACTGAGTTTCACGGCGTATACGAAGAATAAAAACACTACTAAATGAACGACGACGACGAATAGACTGTTCAAGACACTAGTAAACAATTAGAAATCGGTTTAAAACGTTTAAATAAGTGTAAAATGTATTTAAAAGCGGTATTTTGAGGAGTACGTCCTCTCCCCGTAGCGATTTAACAATGACTCACACCCAAGGCAAGTGGCAACAGCGGAGTTCATCCGGGTGACGGTACCGACACCTAGCGTAGTATTCTGGTACTAAGCAGAATGTGCTCGATGGTTCAGTCGAGTTGGTAATAAAAACATTCAAAGAGGTGGCAAATTACTCTAGTAGCGAAATGATTTTCTCTACAGTTTAAACGATTTAATCAGGGGCGGACTGGCCTGGTAGGCAGGTTGGCGGTTCCCGACCGAGCCCCTGTCCTACCTGGGGCCCCTAGGTGAAGTATAAATCCAAACAAGATCGTATAAAAGAAATGCAAAAAAAGGTGGAAATATAAATATTATATAAGTTCCGATTTTATTGAAAAACGAACATTTTATTCCACTTTTACACTTGCGGTCACATAAATTATTTTTTGTAGAAAATTTTAATTCCAAGTTTTGAATAATCTACGCACAATTAATCGTTGATGTCGTCCCAGCATGTAGGGTGTACGTGCAGGAGTGCGTGGGTTCATTGTCTGCTGGTTTGTCTGGCAAAAGTCTCGGTTCATTTCGTCCCCCCCTCATACAATCTGGGAGGAATGATTCTGACTACGCACGTCTTGCGATGTTCTGATTTTCCTTCTTTGAATATTGTCACCCGGCCAACATTTGCGTGATATTGAACATAATTATTCACCAAGATCGAGAGAACCAACACCATTCATATTCACATTTTCATCCAAGGTAATCTAATCATCTACGCCAAAGATGTCGAGTAATTATAATCTCTGTAATGTATCTTATTGAATATTACTTGAAGAAATGATGAGGGTATGCATAATAAGCATCCTATATCAGGATAATAGCATAGAACCCAAGGGCCCCTGCTCGTGCCAGTCCCGACCGGGCCCTTCACCCCAGTCCGCCCCTGGATGTATCACTTATATTTAATGGAGATATATTTGAGTGTTTCAATTTTGTGAAGCTAAATTTTCATAACACATTCAAAACTCTTTGTATGAATATATATTCAACTTGAATAGGAAAAGGTTAGGCATTACAGATTTGGATGGAAACAAAAAATTGCTGTCAATCCTGTATTATAAATAGATGGACTGATCCAGAGATGCGGAAATACCAATGCTGTAAGTATAATAAAATATATGTAATGATTATATCAATAAACGGTAGACTAGTATCTAAACTGTGCAATAAGCTGTAACCAATCATATTTGTTACATAAGTACGTTATCTACCTAGGATTGCACTAACACGAGACACGACCTGTGATATTAACTAAACCTGTTTAACGCAACGACCAACGACATCGGGGTTAACCTATCAGGTCACATTATTCAAGTGAAGACTGATGGTCCGGTTACCAAGTCCAGTTAGCCTTAGCCTGAGAGTTAGTGGGGACAAATAGCATGGGTAACCATAACAACGCCCAATGCGACTTGCTCACTCCAGACAGAACAGAATATGATTACAGATCTTTGGAATACACAGTTTAACTGTCAAGCTTTCTCGTCAAACGTTAAACCGATTGTGCCCGAAAATGTGCACTGTGCTATTAGCTACTTCCAAGTGATCAAATATTGTAGTAAGAAGTGGACCAATCAATCACCGTTTCACGTATTGCTATGGTAACTATTATTGCTAGCAGCATATCATATCATCGAAAAACAAACCTTCGAAAACCCATTCCATCGACAGCTCGAACTTCTGGTTTTTCGGTGAAGTGGTACGTAGCCTCATTGGTGATTTATTTCTTGGACGAAGCCTATTCTGGTGTGAGTCTAGAGGCATGACAGTGTCGCATCAGCCAAGCGCGATATAATTGAAATAGTTTATGCAAAATGAATATATATTGCTATAATTTGATTCCTCTAGAGATGACCCTTACGCTGGAAAATGTTGGAAAATCTTATTTTTTGACAAGGCAATACAAAAACGTAATCTGTTTTCTATTTTCCATCCATTTGACATTCTTCAGTATTTAAATGGAATCATCGCGCCACTCAAGAGCTATGGGTTTCATGGGGGTACGAATAAGCAGGTATCATATGGAATATACACTATACAGCTTACTAAATCAATAATGTATAGTTTGATACCAGTAGGCTAATTGAAGCATCTTTGTTAAATAAGCATTATAGATATTATGCTATTTTAAGCGCATATTAATGCATTTTAAGCGCATATTTTAGTATTTTTTTAGTGCATAAGTGCAATACATAATTGAAGGTTTTTTAGTGCATAACTTCTTAGCCCTAATTATTATGATCCACAGGAATCAATGATGAATGCATTACCTTCGAACAAGGAACTAATAGAATGTTCCAATTGTGTCAGTATAAAAGATTTCAACAGGTATAAATATCCGTGTGGAAATTTAAAAATTTTGATTTTTGAAATGTTGAAATTGTAATTGTAATGAAAACACACAGGATTAATGTCCATGTCCACACGACGTTTGGTGAGAAGAGAACCGAACATCGCTCTTGAGGCCTGCTCTCATACCAACCTATCGGTAACAATGCCTCTCAGCCGTGCAACAAAGCTACTGCTATCCAGTTACCTGTAATGTGATTCAACTTGTTCGCGGAGGAAATTATCAATGCTACGACGAAACACGTTGCAAAACTCGCTGGCATCAACTTTATAGTAATTACATTATAGGCTTTACGGTTAATAAGTTTGCCGTTTCATTTTTTAATACATGATATATATTATTATCATTATTATTATTATAGGACGTCTTTATTGCTGGCCAAACATTCAACCACATTCTTACATTCAACCAGTTTAAAACATAACTTACAACATTTCGGAAACAAAATTGAATACCTGAAAAATATAACAAAATATATATATATATATGTGTGTGTGTGTGTGTGTGTGTGTGTATAAATGAATACATACAGTTGTTGTAGGCCTACACACAGAGATATTATCATTCATGTTATTCAGTGAGCGCACAACACATTGATTATGTAAACACACAACAAATTCACTGAAACAATAGGTACTTATAAGTATAGCAAAATATTTCCAGTGAATTTACCAAAGAAAAAATATCTTTTGATATGTAACATTCATAGAAGAAAAAAAAAGCAGAAAAGAAAAAAATAATAATGGGAACTAAAGTATACATGTAATAAAGAATAAATAAATTGATATTATTATGGTCCAGCGTTATAAAAAATGTTTATTGTCGTTTTGAATTTGTAGGAGAAATTTTTTACATTCAGTCTTAAACTTATATTTATTTTGAATTTTTATTTCATGAGGTAACGCATTCCGTGCTCGAGGTGGCAAACTTGAAAACAGTCGATTCAGAAAGAGATTTTGCGTGTAGTGGGATAGCAACTGATCACTAAATAGTACCGTACTTGGACTCGAGTAAACTCTCTTGTGGAATGTGTGATTAATTACATGGATGTCGAAGTTAACATCAATGAATGCATTAAGTTGCGTAGAAAAGATGTGCATTTTACTGGATTGGCTGACCGTAGCGAGGAATTAGATTCCTTATAACAGGATGTGCTTCTATAGATTCTAGTGCTTTGGAGCGCAGAGAAATATCAACTGAGAGGAGAAACAGACGTGACGGGGCTTTAGTTGGAGCAATTTTAAATTTCGAATCCTTATAAGTACACTAATTGAAATAACAAATACCGGTACTCAAAAAAGATGTTTTTGCATTTTTCATTGTAGAAGTTGAATCTGAGATGATGGATACTGTCCAGCATTAGGATATAGAAGAACACGTGATTTAGAAAAGGCAAATTATGTTGGTGAGGAAACAAGTAATTCTAATAATTAAAATGGAGATTTTCACTTGTAATAAAGCTTGGAAAATATTGATTTCTCGATGAATACTCTATGTTGAACTAATTTCCTAATTTTTTAATTGAGGATATTTAAATATTCAAAACTTGTTTTCGTTCATTTTATCCATATCTATTACCGTATACACCTGATGAATATAGGCCTACTCTGGAAATAGCGTGAACTTTTTTTGAAGTTCTGCAACAGTCAGTTTAGCTTGCCGCTTCCTCGCTACATTGTCGCCAACAATGGACTTTACTCCATCATTGCAACACAACGGCAGTTCCGCCACCGCCTTCTGGACGCGGGGACGAAATGCTCGGTGTCGACAACAAGGACAAGAAGAAGACGTGACTCAACGACCCCACCAACAGCCAGCTTAGTCGGGTTCATGCGGGGATCGAGCTCGCGCCAAGTGGTGACTTCAGATTCTAAAGCGGTGCCTCAGTTGACTGAGCTACGGAGGGCGGAACTTCGAAGAGGATTATAAGTTTACGGTATACTCGTTTTCACGGAAGAAGAGATTCGTCTACCAACCAAACAAACATTAAAGTTACCGTATCGTTATTTTTTTACAGGACTATATATATTTATTGTAGTTTTGGGATCTTTTTTTTCAGGACGAGATTCACGAGAAGAGACGCAACTACATCTTTCAATACAGGAAAATCATTGAAGTTTCAAAGAGATTATCAAAGAGAGCTTCAAAGAGATAAAAACAGATGTTTTTCCGGCCCAACTTATCTCGTGTTCATGCGACGCTTTGTGACTCGAATAATGTACCGTACAACCTTCATACTCGCTCACTCCAAGTGACGTCACCTCTTCAGCGGACTGGCACCTGGCCGTGACGTAGTTTGTCAAAAACACGACGGTATAATGACACTTGTTCCTTCCTGACAACACAATGACGAATTATTGATAAATAAGTTTTTAAATGTCGTTCTAGTGGCGTGACGCAGTGAATCGCCGCGTTTCGTTTTCATTCAAGGTGCTATGACGTCAGTCCCCCACTAGTGCGCGCGCCACATAGGCCTGAATAACACCAATATTACTGATAATATACTATCTTATATATATATATATATATATATATATATATATATATATTGTGATGACCCCAATCCTCCGATCACCCTGCATGCCTATCTGGTCCTACCCCTTTTCTGTTTCTTTCTTCTTGTCACGAACTCATCCACACAAAAGACATAACCTTGCCAAAAGTTCGCTTCCTCCCCATCCCTTTTATATTATTGCATCTCTACTTGTTGTCAGATCTAAGCTTCAATTTTTCCCGCCGTTTCAGGTTCTGTTTTCTGTGTGTTAATTATTTCAACTTAATTATTTCAAATTATTTCAAGGTATTTAGTATATTATGTTTTTCTCATTGATGTTTGTTCTTGTAATTTCATTTTCCTTTTACACTGTTTTGACTTTGATTTCTTTCGTTCTATCTTTGACAGTGTGGCCTTCTTATAACACGTAAGGGTAGGAGTGGGGGTGGTTTCGTGTGAAACCCCCGCCAATAACTTTAGTTAGTCTACGGACCCTCATAGAGTAACCACCTACGGGTGCTCTGCTCCTCGTGTATTGTGTGTTGCATACCTACGTGAATAAATAACATTCATTTAAATTGTATTATATGTGTTACACATTTTACCTAAGACCCCTAATTCATCAGTCGGGTAATTAGGAATTCTTACAATCCCTATCCCTATTGACTTCAAACTAGTAGTATACCCCTATGTATAGGCCTATTATGTGAGATTAATTTAATATGGGTCTAATGTAACTCAAATAACTAGAAAGTGCATTGCGAATTTCGGTCGTAAATCTATATATATTAGAGTGTAGATGGAGATGATTATAAAGATGATGAAAATAATTGATGCTATCATATTATTTGAATTAATTACTTGGAAAGATGTCACAAAGACGTGTAAAATCCGTAGAGTATGAGTTTGTCATTTTCTTATAGCCTATATAGTAATGTAATAATTGGCTAATCAATTATTATATATTGATTTATATTATTCAAAACTACAACTTCAAAATACATGTATCAATTTGTCCTTTTGAAAGTATTTTATGTACGAAGTTATATAGCTATTAGGGCATAATATCTTTGATAATAAAGAAGGCTTTGTTTTAATAGTTCTTCAATAATTGGTGACACTTGTTGCTTGGATTTAATTGGTTTTCTTAATAGCTCTGAATGATGTATAAAAATGTCATTAAATCATTTTTTATATCTAAACGACTGATTGGATTCCAGTGAAAGTTTGGAATCATGTGTATCATTATTATATTGAAATTCGGTGAAAATTTCAATTTTTTTGAAGGACATTTTTTGTACGAAAATTTTTCTCCGGCTTATTCTTATGGGTAATTTGGAAAATGGAAAATTAGTTTTCTCAGAAGTGGTGCAATCGATTGCGCATAAAAATCAATGAGATTCAATCCAGATGATGACACTTGGGCTTGCCAAGTTTCAATTGAATTTGAATTTTCGTTTGACCTGTAGAGCGCGAACAAAAAAAAAAAAAAAAAAAAAAAAACATGTACATTTTTTTCGGGTCAAGTGTAATTGAGTCTTCGCTTCGCTCATCCAATTAGTGGCCCTTTTCAAGAAAATAAATATATATTTTGCCTCCAGTGATTAATATTCATCTACAACGTGCAAAATATTCAAAAAGTATTTTCATATTTCAATAATATATTCTGACTTCTTATGTGATTCTTCTTCTGCCTCCATTATGGAAGAAAATCCATTTTTCTCAGCATGTTACGCTATATTTGTATTGTAAATTCATTGAACCGTGGAAAGGTTTTCGGTGGAGAGGATTGAACCCGCGCCCTCCGGATCACAAAGCATACCAATACGTGATCACACTAAGAAGGTGCAATTGCAAGTTAACACGAAAGGTGCCGTTAACTCTGGTAACTGGACATTGTGGGTAGGAAAGTGAAACGTGGGTCAACATTTGGCGCAGTCAAGCGCTATACGTCATCCGTTTGCCAATGGTTCGTGGCTCTATGCAGTGGCGTAACTACCGCAGGGGCAGCTGCCCCGGGGCCCATGCTCAGGCTCGGGCGGGCCCACCGGATACCGGGAAATCCCCCTCGAGGCCTCGACCGTTTTGCAGTTCTGTGATCCCATTTTAAAATTATATTCATGTAAAAATGACTTTAATTATGATCCCATAATTCCAAAGTAGTTTCAGGAAAAAAAGAAGAGAATGTGGATTTTCTTCTGTGCTTGTATGAAGTGTGTAAATCCTAACATACCGTACTCTAAAGATGATGAAAAATTGATTCCAGAATACGCAAGGACACTCCATCTACCGTTATTCAATTCCCTGCGAGGCTGGAGCCTCTTTACCCTTCTCCGTGTGTGTCAAGTTTTCTTCATGATATTCATTGTGGTTATTGATTCAATCATTAAATTCCAAAACCGCTCGTAAATCGTAAAAATCACTTCAAAAATGACCATATTTTGAACAATTCGCTGCTTAGAATTTTGCTGGGAGAAAACGTGGAAATGAGTGCAAAAATGTTCATACCATTTGAATTATTAAAAATAACTTCGGAAACGTCCATAATGATTAAATTATCAAGACTCCAAAACTGCTTGTAAATCGCAAAATTACTTGAAAATTTGGCATATTTCAACAAATTCCCTGCGGGGCTTCTCTGAAGGAAATCGCAGAAAAACTTCGAGAAAGAATCCATAGTGATTCAATTACCGAAAATAACTTCGAAAATGTTCAAAATGGTTCACTTCTCGTACTTCAAAACTGCTTGTAAACCGCAATTCAAATCACTTGAAAAATGCTCATATTTCAAAAATTCTCTACAGGGCTCAGCTGGGGGAGTTGTGGTGTTCTGCTGAACGGTTATTCTCTATATATTAACGGCACCCCCCCCCCCCCCCATTCAATACACGAATTATAAGGACGTCCCTGGACAGGGCCAGCTGAAAGTACTTACAAATGCTAGTTACGTATGCCTGTCAATACTTTCAACAGTTAACACATCGTATGAAGGTACAAATAATGTGATGTTGATTATTCAATATATAGTTTTTTTGGGGGAAGGGGCCCAAGTGACTCCTTTGCCCTGGGGCCCAAAATTCATAGTTACGCCACTGGCTCTATGGTCCAATTACAGATTGATAATGCAATGGACGTACAATGGATTGAGAAGATTTAATTAGTTATTGAATAAAAATCCAAAACTTGCAGCTAGAAAAAAGTGGAACAATACATTTGTTAACTACTAGGAAAACGCCATATATGCGTTGTTAGACGAGTGGATAGTAATAGTATGGGTAAAAATGGGTAAAAACTGCTTCGAGTGGTACCAATTTAGCACATTGTATGTTTTTTCTTCAAAATGGCTGACCTGATCAAGCTGAAAATTTCCAGAAATGTGTATCAAAATGTAATTCAACTTCACGCAAAATTTCATTTTTTTGGAAAATGAAAATATTTTCTTTTTTTTCCTCTGTGTTATTCTATAATGGGTATTTTTGAAATTTCTAGAATTCATAAAAAAAAGTAAAAAATACAAAAAAAGGCACAAAACTATCAGATCTAAGTTAGATGAGGAACCATATTGAAAAAAATTTTGAATTTGATAGCTGTAGCCGTTTGACATGTGAAGAACCGACAAAAAATCAGAAAAAAAAAAAAAATTTTTTTTTTCAGTATGCCAAATTGAATCCTCGCTAAAGCTCGTCTAATAATAAGCCATGAAGGGGTATAAATAAAAAATATGTTACCGGTATTTAAAAAAAGAAAAAAATCGAAATAAGTACTGATCTTTTCCACATTTTCTACAACAATAGAGATCTATTAATTTGTATGGCAAATTACTTTTTAAACACAGTTTTTAAAAGAGAAATGTAATGGTTCCTCTTGACCCTAACATTAGAGCTACCATTAGAGTGGAGGTCGTACGTATTTCACTTGTTTTCCTTGTTTTTCAAACTCTGTTCTAGCGTGGCACAACAGGTCTACTCAGAACCTTCCATATTGATTTGGTCAAATGGCTCGTAGACAGCAAACCATTTTAAAATTTGGAATATAAAGCAACATATGAGACAGCAATTACCTTGCACTCTTTATTATAGGTTATGTACTGTCGTGACGTCACATTGTGCTACGTCATAAGCCGGTCGGTAAACGCGTGGCCGATCAAGTAGATTTACCGAGAAACTACCGCCTGTATTTTGTTTAGGAATTGGGATTGTCTCAGAGCTGCGCCACTATCCCGTAAGAGTATTCATTCACTCAATTGTTACGCCACTGATGTTCAATATTTTATATATTTATAAAAGATATATTTTTATTGAAATATTTTTACACAATTTTCATGGCAGTTCATCCAACTGAGAAAATCACTATAAAATGACTACATTTATCAGTACAATGGACTAAAACTCTGCCAACAATCTGACATTACAATGTGTCAGTCACTCAGCTAGCAACGGCACCCTCTATACGCCGGTTCATTCAGGTAGTTACTGTCGTCGCCACCAGGTGGTGATAGCGGTATCAACGCCGTCTCGAGCGGAACGATCGCATCACAACCGCACGAGGGTGGCGGTGGAGGCGGCAGCGACATGTCCACTGCTGAAGAACCGCACCTCTGGCAGCGCCCTCTGATCCCGCCGCGAGGATCAGGAGTCTACGGGATCAGGAACAAGGAGCGGAATAGAACCTGCTACACGTACGGGTAGCATCTCTAGGCGTATGCGATTCGCAATACGGAATAATTCCAATATCGGTGGATGAAAAGAACAATCTACCCCCATAAGATTTAGCAAAAAGCATCTATATGAAATGAAGAGGGAAAAGAAAGTGGCGCATGGTAAGGATTAAAACCTGGATCCTGGCATAGTAACCAGACGCCGTAGCGCTGAGCTGTTCAGACACTCGTCCTTGAGGGTGGTTATAAGATTGTCTGAGAGGAACCGTTCAGTGCGCATGATTGTATTCCTGTCGCGACTCACTCGTTTAATGAGGACAATAAACCTGGATATGGTGGGCCTAAAGAAAACATTTTTTGAAAACAATTAGAACCAGTGTTCAGGGGTGTATTCCCGATTTCGGGTTCTTCACATGAATGCGTTCAGCATCTCTGGAGCATCCTGGTGAATCTGATGGATAATTATAACGTAGCTTGCATCAAATTAGAACCCCTTTTACTCACAGTCTCAGCCAGTTGATCGTGTAATATATCAAAGGGTTTATCGAAGAATAGAAAACGGACTTTTGATTCTGGTTCAAGTTTTAAAAAAAGCCTTCCAAAGCCTAGAGACCATGTTCGTCTTCAGAGAACGGTCGAAAAACAGGAAACCATGATGCAGGTGCTGTCACAGTTGTAGAGCAGCACGTTTGTACCCTTCAGACAATCAGAAGCGCCCTGATGACTTGCAGGGCAGTGACCTTGAGAGTTGGTTCGTGTTCATATTGTTGCCATAAGGGAAGTAGGCGAATTCGTCGGAAAGATTCGTGCTATAACTGACTCTACTAGGTGGGGTTATATTGTGCGCCCGTGGCACTAGGAATGCCCACAGAAATGATTGAGATACAGATAACGGAAGAACGCAAGTTTTCCGTTTCACTATAAACGTACATGTACGTATATGTCATACCGTGTTTATACTTCTTCGCGTTGACGATCCGGCTCCGCATCGTGGCTGATGTCTCGTTTCCCTGCGTCGACCCGACATCGCTGGCAAGTCTGATGAGTCCGCGCACCCTCCGCTGTACATCCTCCGCTCCCTCACCCCACATTGGTCATACGATGGTCCCGACGAATCACTCTCTGCGTTAGATGGGAGCCTGGATCCGTGAGATGAGCTCCTGGATCCGGTCCGATCGTTGGCAGGCAGTCCACAGATCCACGGCTGTGACAACGTTATGTACATCTGCGCTAACGGCGAGGTCGGCTGAGCACTCGATCCCGAGCGCTGTCCACCACACGAGCACGCGGGACGCCCGAGAGGAGACTGATCTAGACGTTCGTTACAGTTCTGATGCTGCGGAGACGATTGAGCTGGGACAAATCTTCGCGAGGAAATACTACCACAGTTACATTGGGAATGCCGTGCACGTTGCTGTGGTTGACAACGGGTGTTGGAGGATCGTGGGCTATTGCCTCTGTGCTTCAATACTGAACAGTCGGATTCTGAAAATATATCCGAATCAACCAAGTCTACATACGGTTGATCGGCAGGCTCTCCGAGACCTGCCATTTCCAGCACGGGGAGTCTTTTGATCTTCTCGCATATTTCGTCTAGAAGATTTTGCATCGGTTGTATACCCTGTTCGTATGTCGACAGAGCATCGGCCACCATCTCGAAAGCTCTGTCCCGACAATAATCACCGTCCGACAAGCGATCGCCATCATGTGGTATCAGAATCTTGGCGGTCAGACCCAGATTCTGAGGAATGTCCATATGTAAAGGCAAACCACCAGGTTGAAGGGATTTGGTGAGCTCCGTGCCCAGGATACCACTATGGACAACTTGACATGAAACCGCTGTACCTTTTGGAAGGTGAGAAGCTCGCGTGGGCGGTGGGTTTAAAGGCTCTGTGCGGGGCACAATCAGCAAACGAGCGCGTACCATTCCCTCGGCCATCGGCAAGAAAAAGAATATCGGCTCTGCGGCGTCTGACCTTTCCTCCATTATCTGTTCGAACGTCTCGCCTGGTACTCCGTTCGTAATCACCGTACAGCGAATCGGCTTTGGTGGAATAGGCTTCACTACGGGTTCCTCCTCTCCAATCGGGATTCCTCCAATGACTATATTGGCTGTCACAGTAATTCCCATCGTACCATCACCAACTGGTATGTTTATTGTGACTGGAGCACCAGTGTCTAGAAGTGCTATCGATTCCCGATTTGAATCATCACCGTCCTGTATTACGACGATCCTTATCAAACGGAAGGTCTCGGGTTTTGAATTGTTATCCTCAGTCTCTGACACTCTTCCAAGCATTCGATCTCTTCTGATTGGTATACTTAACTCGAAGGGTGATTCTCCGAATATTATCGGTCTTGTCTGAGCTGTATTACCAGCGGAGTAATGTACAAGTGACGTGATCTCACCGCTCTCCGATTCTTCCAACTCAACAATAGCTACGAAAAGAGAATCATCTTCATCACTAGAAGCTTTTTCCTCATCAATACCTGGATTCTCCTTGTTTTCCGGATCGTCATCGGTTGGATTGGTTGGATGTCTACCATATTGTAATACGAGTTTAATTTTGTTTTTCTGTCCATTGGAATCTTCACCTTCCTTTGTTCTCGTCTGAAAAGACATTTTATCCTTCACGATTGATTTGATATTATCGAATAAAAGAGTTTCTTCTGACATTTTCTTCATCTGGAATATGAATCTTGATCTCACTGCTTCGTCTCCTATTGATGAGGAATCATCTGCCTCATCTAGCTGAGAGCTATCAATGACCGATACAACACTCTCGTATCTTGTATTGAGGGCATGCGGGAAACCCCAATGCTCATAATCAACATCCTGCATGACCAGCAATGTTGGTGACTTTTTCGGATTCAGAGCAGAGGACACCCTTCTCGCCGAACTGTCAAGCAACAATTTGTCTGAGAAACGACGATTTTTCCTCCACTTTCCTCTCAAGTCCTCCACTGATTCACAGTTATCATCATTGAGTGGAACCAAAGTACTGATATATTGTGTTGGGATTTTGTCCTGAGGAACAAGCAAATCAGTTTCAAGCATTGGAACCATTTCGAACTGATCCGTTGAGGGCGTAAACATTTCTGCTTCTTCGTTCTCTTCATCTCTGAGTTCCGGTTGTACTGGCAGCAGTGTATCAATCGAGTCAACATCTTTATCCGTACTATCTCGTCCAAGCGCCATGTTTGTTTGAGCTTCCACATCCCTCTTATCACTTAGTTCTGTTCCGTCTGGGAGTTCTTTAATAACTGCGTCAATAATTGTGGATATCACTTGTTTCAAATATTCTTTAGGTATACCGAATAAAGTATCTTCAGATCTGACCTGACCTCCTGTTGGATAATTATCTCGACTGAGTGGTCGCACAGCGATCGCGATGTCCATGTTCATCGGTTCTCTATCCTCTCCAACAACAATCTGAAGTTTGAGCTTAATCGTTTTAGGTAGATCAGTAGTATCGCTGTCTACTGTTTCGTTCATAGGACTGTGGACGTCAGTAACAGATTCCAGTGGACTTTCAAGTACATTATCATTTTCCACATCAATCAATTCGTCGTCAGAACTTTCGCGAATAGGACTTTGAGACGCACTATTCTCTGTATTGCTTTGTGACTCTTCAATAGATTCGTCTACAGTGACAACAAGTTCTTCTTCATCGCCTAGTATCACTTCTTCATCAGCAATTACATCGATATCTGCAGCTTCCGGTAACCAATCTTCTGCTTTGGAATGTGTTGCGTCAATAAATCTAGTTTCTAGTTCCCCTTCTCCAGAGCTGACAGACCCTTCTGGAGCTACATCATCTGGCTCTACATCATCATCATTTGACTCATCATTTT
Source organism: Brachyptera putata (assembly GCA_907164805.1). NCBI lineage: Eukaryota > Metazoa > Arthropoda > Insecta > Plecoptera > Taeniopterygidae > Brachyptera > Brachyptera putata. The sequence goes on along the minus strand of OU015473.1, from coordinate 14,779,502 downwards.
GTTGCGCATCGGTATTGTGCCGTGGATGTTTCCTCTTCAATTCTTCTTGTATTTGCGTATCGGAATTATTCATGTCGTACGTGAACATGGTTTGTACATCCATGGACTTGCGTGGCACCGAGTTATACGTCAGATCGGTTTGTACACCAGTTGACCGGTACTTCGCTGGTAGCTCACCAGCACTATCCACGCCGAGCATCATCGAGGTCTGCACTTCGATCTCCACAGTCTTCTCTTCAGTCGATGTTGGTACGTCTCCACCCTCTTCATCCTCAGGACTTTTCTCGTCTTCCTCAATGGGTGTAACCTCTTCTTCAGTAGGGTCAGCTTCGACAGCTGCTTCCTCAGTATCGGTGAGCTCAGGAGGGTCTTCTTCCCAAGTAGATACAGTCTCAACTGCCTCTTCATCGGCAGAAGGAGGTTCTCCAACTTCTACTTCCGTCTCTAAAGCTACATCCTGCAGACGCTCGTCGGTGCTGTGCCGTGGATGTTTCCTCTTCAATTCTTCTTGTATTTGCGTATCGGAATTATCTACGTCGTAGGTAAACATGGTTTGTACGTCCATGGATTTACGCGGCACCGAGTTATACGTCAGATCGGTTTGTACATCTTTTGACAAGGCCTCCAAACGGAGTTCACCAGTACTATCCACGCCGAGCATCATTGAGGTCTGCACTTCGATTTCCACAGTCTTCTCTTCAGTCGATGTTAGTACATCTCCATCCTCTTCATCCTCAGGACTTCTCTTGTCTTCTTCAATGGGTGTCACCTCTTCATCAGTAGGGTCAGCTTCGACAGCTGCTTCCTCAGTATCGGTGAGCTCAGGAGGGTCTTCTTCCCAAGTAGATACAGTCTCAACTGCCTCTTCATCGGCAGAAGGAGGTTCTCCAACTTCTACTTCCGTCTCTAAAGCTACATCCTGCAGACGCTCGTCGGTGCTGTGCCGTGGATGTTTCCTCTTCAATTCTTCTTGTATTTGCGTATCGGAATTATCTACGTCGTAGGTAAACATGGTTTGTACGTCCATGGATTTACGCGGCACCGAGTTATACGTCAGATCGGTTTGTACATCTTTTGACAAGGCCTCCAAACGGAGTTCACCAGTACTATCCACACCGAGAATCATCGAGGTCTGCACTTCGATTCCCTCCTTCTTCTCGTCATTCGTTGTTGGTACGTCTTTATCCTCTTCATCTTCAATGGACGTTGTTTCGGCTTCAACGTCTTTCTCCGTTGGAGCTGTCTCGGCCACTTCTCCACCAATATCGACTTCCTCTACATAGGCTTCATTGTCCATGCTGTGTCTAGGATGTGTCTTTCTTAATTTCTCTTTCACGTCCGTAATTGATAGGTTTCCGTCGTATGTGAAAACAGTTTGTATCCCTGCTGACTGACGATTTAACGGTATATTTACTTTACTGTCCACACCAAACATCATCGAGGTCTGCACTTCAATTTCTGCGGTATTCTCATCTTTCGCCTCTACGTCTTCTTGATAGTTCTCGTCAGTAGCAACAGGAACATCACTGATTGGCTCTATCTCAGGTGAAGTATCCTCCTCAGGAACAACATCTACGACCTCATCCGTCTCGACATTATCAGCTGCAATGCTGTGACGAGGATGATTGCGTTGTAATTCTCTTTCTATTCTGGAATTTGATTCTGAATTATTTACGTCAAAAGTGAACACAGTTTGCATGTCCATTGACTTGGAAAACAGCGGAGGTGATTCCTCTTCAACCTCTGTTCCATTAGGCGTCACCTCTTCGATGCTGTGTCGCGGATGTGTCCTTCTCAACTCCTGTCTTACTTCCGTATTGGAATGGTCAGTGTCATAGGTGATGACAGTTTGTATGCCGGCCGAATAGCACCTCCCCGCCAGTCCACTAGTACTGTCAACACCTAGTATTAAATCCGTCTGCGTTTTTCCAATTCTCTGATTATCCGCTAGCAGTACGTCGTCGTCCTCGTCATCCACCTCTTCACCGGGTGAAACTTCTACGTCATCAGACGCAGGACCTTCGTCACGGACAGTACTGTCAGCGTCTAACTTCTCCTTGAATAAGGGATGACGTGGATGTGTTCTTTGTAATTCCCTCTCTATTTTCGTCACTGAATGATCTAGGTCATATGTGAACACAGTTTGTATGCCCTCCGACTGACACTGCACAGGTGGTTGCGTTATTCCAACAGTGCTGATTCCGAGCACCATATCGGTCTGCACAACGATTTCTGCTGTGTTCTCCTCTTCTACCGCGGCGACATCTTCCTGAATAAGATCAGCATCTTCCTCAATAGGAGCAGGTTCTTCCTCAGTTGGGGCCGGTTCTTCCTCAGTAGGGGCAACATCAGGAGAGTCTTCTTCCCAAGTAGAGACAGCCTCAACGGACTCTTCGTCGGGAAGAGAAGATTCCTCAGTTTCTGCTTCCATCTCAGCCGCATCTACCTCCTCCGTCATGAAGTCATTATTTCCCTCATCCTCTCCTCCTTCTGGATAATCTTCTGGTACTGCATCTGGGGTTAAATCGGACACTCCAAGTTCTTCTTCCTGTGCCTCGTCTTCAGCTTCCAGCTCAGCTTCTGCTTCTGGCTCAGCTACATCAATATTATCTGCACTGTGTACCGGGTCTTGGGTTTGAATCTCTGCTATGATCTCGCTGTTGGAGAGTTTTGGATCGTACGTAAACTGTGTTTGTGTTTCTGTGTCTTTAGTTGGACTCTCCGGCGCGTCTTTTTTAACGCCGCATATAATTTGTGTTTGTATGTCGGCATCTTTCTTCTTCGACGGCCCAGGATCGTTCGCCGCCATGCTTCTTTGAAGATGATTGGTCTATGTTCTTGTCAGTTCCTTTTATAGCTGCTCTGGTTTACTGTCTGGATTTTCAACCAAGTACAATAAGTTAAGGTCTATAACAAAGATCATTTCAAAGAGAATGGTTTTCTAGACGCCCCGGTGGCTCGGTCAACTATCGAAAGCAAGCGGTAGAAAATGAAGTCACCATTGGACGTGGGTTCGAGTCCCGCATAAGGACGTGTTTTTGGAAACATCCTTCCGCATGTCATCACTTCATCGTTTCATCATCACCCGCTCATTCGTATACCCCGGTATAACCTAGCTGTTGGTGGGGTCGTTATGCAGCATTTAAAGAAAAATGTTTGTAGTCCGTATCTCGTACGGATCTATGTATCTATGATCGTATCTCACTCAATATAGACTATATCATATAGACATACATTAACAATAATGCTATATATAGACATAGGCCTACATTAATGAGATTCGAATATTGAATGATTAGACAATTACAATACTGAGTCCATATTGTAGGTTTAAGGTCGAACGTTATGTTATGATTATTAAATGATCACAAAAGAAGAGAAAATAATGTGTCAAGATTTGAAAAAAATGGTGATTTTTATTTGAAAATTGATAATTATAGGTTGAAACAGAGCCAAAATACAAACGGTACTTACAATTTTAGTAAATAACACATCTGAAGGAGTTAAAACTCATTCGCATCATTGCAAAATCCTCGCACTTTATACACCTTTGGTTTAATGTAAAATTTAGATTAAAGATTCGGAAATATATAAATTACACAGAAATTTTGATTACAGAAATTATTCTGTCAATTTTCTAATTTATTCTGACGTTTATTCACCAAGCCTTCTTGAAAAATCTTCTCAAATAATCCCGAGCTTTTCAGAGGGCCGTGTCATTTGCACAATACTTTGACATCATCCAGTATGCCGCGATAAAGTTGTCCAATAACCGGCACATGTAGCGCAGTGGTAACGCGCTCGCTTCGTGTGATCCGGGAGGCGAGGGGTCCCCGCCTTCGTCCATCTTGACAGGGGTTTTCCGTGATTTCCCTCTGTAGTCTAGGCTTATGCCGGGATGGTTCCCACAATATAGGTCATGACCACTTCCTTTCCACTATCCTTCCCATTACCCAAGAACCTTCATCTCATCATCCCGTCATCTCATCAATCATCCATCCGACGCCAATAGATCTGCGCTATCATAACAGTGCGGCGTCGTCAAAGCGGTGTGAAGTTGCTGCCGAGACCCCCGTGAAGTTTGTGGCACTAACCAGCACTAACGAAGACTCAATATTTATATGCCATAAAAACGCTATAATTGCTCATGTGCGGGGCTGCCCCGCACATGACTTAGGTCGTTTTTGCTCCGAACCAGTACAGCACTAACGATAAAATGAACGGCACTAACGAGCACTAACACAACATAAGATGATGACGTCAAAAAATTTCAATTTGCGATCATGTGCTGGGCCAACGTGAAGTTGGCCCAGCACATGTATTTGTTGGATTAGTGCCAGCACTATAATAGCACTGACGGTTTTATTTGCGGCACTAACCTGCACTAACGACGCACTAACGAATGACATTTGACAAAATTTGATTTCGCACATGTGCGTGTCTAACTTGACGGGGACGTTACAAATATGTAACGTTGAATGACGTACCATCTCGATATATCTGTGATTCAACCTATCCCAGCTAATATCCTGCATTTAACGATAGATATTCCCTATGGGCTATAGGGCTCCGTCAAGTTGGCTCCGCCCTTTTCGAATTTCAGATTTTTTTTGGGTCAGGCGTTTTGAGCCCGTTTTGAGCCGAATTGTGCTGCCCTCTGTTCGTTTTGAGCTCATCCCCTAACCGAGATATTACAACTTTTTGAGGGCGGAGCCAAGTTGACGTGCTAATCATATGGGTTTTGGACTTGAGTCGACAGATCGGAACCGGACCAAGACCATCGTTTTGAGCTCGTTTTGAGCCGAATTGTGCTGCCCTCTGTTCCTTTTAAACTCATACCCTAACCGAGATATTACAACTTTTTGAGGGCGGAGCCAAGTTGACGTGCTAATCATATGGGTTTTAAACTCGACTCAACGGATCGGAACCGGACCAAGACCATCGTTTTGAGCTCGTTTTGAGCCGAATTGTGCTACCCTCTGTTCGTTTTGAGCTCATCCCCTAACCGAGATATTACAACTTTTTGAGGGCGGAGCCAAGTTGACGTGCTAATCATATGGGTTTTAAACTCGACTCAACGGATTGGAACCGGACCAAGACCATCGTTTTGAGCTCGTTCTGAGCCGAATTGTGCTGCCCTCTGTTCGTTTTGAGCTCATCCCCTAACCGAGATATTACAACTTTTTGAGGGCGGAGCCAAGTTGACGTGCTAATCATATGGGTTTTAAACTCGATTCAACGGATTGGAACCGGACCAAGACCATCGTTTTGAGCTCGTTTTGAGCCGAATTGTGCTGCCCTCTGTTCGTTTTGAGCTCATCCCCTAACCGAGAAATTACAACTTTTTGAGGGCGGTGCCAAGTGTACGTGCTAATCATAGGGATTTTTAAACAATTGCGTGACTTTCCCTGGTCTTTTGTGCCAAACGCATGAGATCGAACTGTTCATTGTTAGCCTAGCCTTAACTCAAGTTTCTTCACGAACACATCGATACCACACACGATTCAATACCTGAAGAAGTGATCAAATGGTGTATTAAACGCGAGATGCATGTTTTGTGACCATTATCATTGTCAACATCTTGGATGTGATAAAACAAAAATCTCACTATACTGAATTGAAAAGCCTACCAAACCGTTTTTGTTCTAATTATTCATATAGGTTTTTGATTGACTGAAACACATATCGTCCCAAAACGAGCAGAAAACGTCCAATATATCTTTCTACAGAAATTTAATCATTTTTTAGCGCTATTACATGAAACCTAATCCATAGAGTTTTTTACTTTATACTCTCGCGATTATGCTGATAACATCACTAATTTTATTGCTATACACATCCGCTGTTTTGAGTGGATTCTCCCCGAATAACTTAGTTTCGTTCTACAATTTCTGAGATACCACAAAGTCGGAGAAGCCCAGTTCTCGGTAGGTGGATGAGCTCAAAACGAATGAAGGGCAGCACAACTCAGCTCAAAACGGTGATCATTGTCCGGTTCCGATCCTTCAAGTTGAATTCCATCTGTTTAACACGTCCACTTGGCACCACCCACAAGAAGTCAATATATCTAGGTAAGGTGGAGAGCTCAAAACGAATAGAGGGCAGCACATTTCGGCTCAAAACGAGCTCAAAACGATGGTCTTGGTCCTGTTGCGATCCGTTAGGTCGAGTTTGAAACCCATATGATTAGCACGTCAACTTGGCTCCGCCCTCAAAAAGTTGAAATATCTCGGCTAGGGGATGAGTTTGAAAGGAACAGAGGGCAGCACAATTCGGCTCAAAACGAGCTCAAAACGATGGTCTTGGTCCGGTTCCAATCCGTTGAATCGAGTTTAAAACCCATATGATTAGCACGTCAACTTGGCTCCGCCCTCAAAAAGTTGTAATATCTCGGTTAGGGGATGAGCTCAAAACGAACAGAGGGCAGCACAATTCGGCTCAAAACGAGCTCAAAACGATGGTCTTGGTCCGATTCCGATCCGTTGAGTCGAGTTTAAAACCCATATGATTAGCACGTCAACTTGGCTCCGCCCTCAAAAAGTTGTAATATCTCGGTTAGGGGATGAGCTCAAAACGAACAGAGGGTAGCACAATTCGGCTCAAAACGAGCTCAAAACGATGGTCTTGGTCCGGTTCCGATCCGTTGAGTCGAGTTTAAAACCCATATGATTAGCACGTCAACTTGGCTCCGCCCTCAAAAAGTTGTGATATCTCGGTTAGGGGATGAGCTCAAAACGAACAGAAAGCAGCACAATTCGGCTCAAAACGAGCTCAAAACGATGGTCTTGGTCCGGTTCCGATCTGTCGACTCAAGTTCAAAACCCATATGATTAGCACGTCAACTTGGCTCCGCCTTCAAAAAGTTGTAATATCTCGGTTAGGGGATGAGCTCAAAACGAACAGAGGGCAGCACAATTCGGCTCAAAACGAGCTCAAAACGATGGTCTTTGTCCGGTTCCGATCCGATGAGTTGGGCGGAGCCACCCGTCAACTTGGCTCCGCCCTCAAAAAGTTAAAATATTTCGGGTAGGGGATGAGCTCAAAACGAATGGAGTGCAGCACAATTCAGCTCAAAACGAGCTCAAAACGATAGACTTTGTCCGGTTTCGATCCGACGAGTTGGGCGGAGCCACCCGTCAACTTGGCTCCGCCCTCAAAAAGTTAAAATATCTCGGTTAGGGGATGAGCTCAAAACGAATGAAGGGCAGCACAATTCAGCTCAAAACGGGCTCAAAACGCCTGACCAAAAAAAAATCTGAAATTCGAAAAGGGCGGAGCCAACTTGACGGAGCCTTCTCTATGGATATATAAACGAAGTGACTATTAACTAACAGCCCTGTCAGTCACTGTTATAGTATAACTGGTGGTTTGGATTAGAGTATTGTGGTTTTCAGTAATAATTAATTAGTTTATGTTGGGTTGGTTAGGTTGTGTCCGGTTAGGTTTATTGGGTTAGTTAGATCAGGTAATCTTTCGTCAATTTAGATAACTCGCAACAGAGAGAATGTCATTTATTGACGGCTGTCCGCTATGCGGGATACCAAGATGGTACAGCGTAATAAGATCAATACATAGAAGTACAATGGTTTTACAAAAGTGATACAGAATTGATTACAAAAAATCATGGAATATTATAAAACTAATTTTAATTAAGGGTATATAACAAAAGTATGAAAATGGAATGAGGTGTTGAAAAAAGATGGTATTATTAAGATTATTACAAAGATTGAAATTATTTGAAAGAATATAAATGGTGCTATAAAAGACCTACTGAATGTATCAAAACTGAGTGTGCAATATTTCTTAATCTTAATAATACCTTCCTTGGGATGTTGTGAGTATTGAGAAAAGATAACAATAATGATTGAATGGTGCCAGTACTTGGCATCAATTTGGTATTCATTTGACATATCTTTGATACATCATACAGGTAATACAAATGAGTCTATTATGGTCTGGTTTGGTGGCAGTACATATCTTGATGAAATACTGTATTGCAATACCGGCATGTTGGAGTTGAACTCAGACGTAAGGAATTACATTCTGAGTGTACTTCATTTCCACATCAGGTGATTTCATAAAAGAATTTGATTATCGAGTTCACCAAAATATAGAAACTCACTTAATGCAGGCGTTCTTTCAATACCCATTTCACAAAACAAATAAGATCATAATATATATGAAAAATGTATTCATATATATATATATATATATATATATATATATATATATTTTACTTTTCTTTTTTTATGTTGCTTAACGACCCCACCAACAGCTAGGTTATACGGGGGTGCAAATGAGCGGATGATAATGAAACGATGAAGAGATGGGTGAAAGGACGTTCACAAAAACCCATGCCTTATGCGGGACTCGAACCCACGCCCAACGGTGTCTTCAGTTACTACCGCTAGCGATAATTGACTTAGCCACCGGGGCGGCCAATTTTTATATATATATATATACACAGGCGTCGGAACGTTTTCAAAGTTGAGGGGGGGGGGGGGGGCGAGCTCAACGATTGCAACCCGCGGAGGAAGGAAGTATGGGGTGACACATATTCGATCACATTCGAGTATTTTTCAGGACAGAAGAAAAATATACTAAAAATACCAAGATGGAGGGGATCTCAGTTTGGAAAAGAAAATGCCACATGAGAACAGTTGTACAAAGGCCAGTTAACGCGAAGCCTGCGACCCGCGGGGTTAAAGGGGGGAAGGACCCTTTCTGGCCCCGCATGATATTTTTTGAATTACCCCGTTTTTAAATGATCTAAATGTGTTTCAGATGAGATTTAGATGAACAAATCAACTGTTTTAAAGAACTATAGAGATACCCTACTGATATTTGCCAATCATAGATATTGTAACTGCAAGTTCGTTCTGGGTCATTTTAGCGCCACGGGCAAGGACTCATTTATGAGCCCCAAAAACTGAATGCGCATAGTGAAAGTGAATGCAAGTGAGGGAGGAATCAAGCCCCGCATGGAAATTTTCGACAATTTCTCCTTTTAAATACGATTCTACGGGTTTGGGACCTACACGAAATTTCTGGAGTTCATGAATTCTTTAGTGTGGTAAGAGCTAGTTTTGCTGAATGGCTGATCCAAGAAAATTAAACGCTAAATTAATCTCTCATTCGATAACAATGCGGTTCGAATAATAACATTCACTCCACCCAATAATGCATGAGTGAAATAGAATATGATCTATGGAATATTATTATTAATAGAATGTTACAAATGTGCGCCGATAGCGCCCCTTAAATTTGGCGCCCCTGGCAGTCACGCTCTTTGCCCACCCCTAGAAACGACCCTTATTGGAAGTTCCGTTTCTCCATTTCAATTCATTGTCATCGTTACGACTGTTGGAATTTTGGGAATTTAGAAATTTACAAAAATTGTAATAAATAATTCACATCTGGAAGAAGCATAGTGTTGCTTGTTGATTTCTGCTAACTCATAAACCACGTACCAGAGCTGTCATTTCGGAACGGTACATCAAACTCCTTTAAATTAGGCCCTACACCTTTTTCAATATGGTTCAACGTGTTTCAGATGAGATTTAGATGCAAAAATCAATTCTCTCCTGAAACTGAAGGTGCCCACCTTATATTTAATTTTCTATGCAATGCAATAATATGAATCTATATGTACGATATTATCTATATACATCTTTCCTTCCTTCTCTTTCATTTTTTTTTCCTTCTCTCTTCCTTCTCTTTCGTCTTTCCTATTTCTCGTCTCTTCAAATTGAGTCTTGCAAGACCTTTTTCTTGCCCCCCTTGCCCCCCCTTGGTCAAAAGTTGGGGGAGGGAGCAAACCTTCCTGCCACGGATACGCGTATATCTTCATAAATCACATGTTTCAATACGCCTGACAGTTGGGTGGTATGAGATAAGAGCTATTACTCACACCGTCTTGAAGGTATTGCAAATATCTGCGTTTCTTTCTGATCAGAATTACGATATCTCACAGCGTACGAAAGTTATCACCAAAAACATGATAAATCGCTTTCATATGGACTCTCAAGATGAAAAATAATGAATGTATATCACACATTTACTATAGGCAACGAATTGAAAAGTTTAATGATTTCTTCAGTACAACAAAATGTATTTGTGATGAAATTGAAGAGTACAGTGCATTATCTAATGCTTCCAATTGCAGCCATCAAAACTGGATGTACTGTAGTCGTTAACAGGTGGAGCAACAGGTTCGCGGAACCTCAGCACGGCCGTCTCGAACGGAACGATCGCATCGCAGCCGCACGAGGGGGGCGGTGGCGGCGCCAGTAGCTCCACCAGCGAGGAGCCACATTTCTGGCAGCGACCTTTGACCGGGTCACCGTAGGGATGAGGAGCCTAGGGGTCAGGGCAACAGGCCGATCAAGTCCACCACACAACTTGCTTGCTAAAAGGAGATCGAGTTATTTGGCCCGTATAGGCTTCTTACAAGTAGAACCTACAAGTGACACGTCTTTGTTGTGAGAAGTAAGCAACAATGTACATCCAATTATATTCTACAGTATTCTTGAGTTTCGCCGTCCATACAGGCCAATATATCATGTAGGCCTCTACACAATCAAGGATTGATGAAAAAAGAGATAATAATAATGCAAATTTCAATACAACTTTGTTTGCTCTTAACTTTTCTATTCGTAATTTCATTTCTTCCTTTCCCTTATTAATTCTATAATTCATTCATTTATTCATTCATTCACTGATTCATTCATTCATTTACGTGTCACGGCAACCTAACAAACATGCTAGATCTGCTTAATGCTTGACATCACCAGGAATGTTGTGATGGCCCAAAATGTGATTTCATCATTAAAAATGGTGTATGATTGTTTGTCTAACATTGCTAGAGTTCCTATAACAACGTCATAGTGAACATTGAGTAAGAAAATATCAGTATTTCTAATTAATAAAAGTGATAATATTTAATAATAATACCGATATTATCAACAAAGATGATAATAATAATAATAATAATAATATATATATATATATATATATATATATATATATATATATATATATATATATATATATATATATATATATATATATATACTAGCAGACTCGGCAAACGTTGTTCTGCCATCGAAGTGATTTGTAGTGAATGTTGAACGTACGAAAAAAGGTCCTGTGAATCGTTTGTGTTGAAAAAAAAGGTCCTGTGAATCGTTTGTGTTGAAAATGGAACGTTAATCGAACAGAATTATACTTGGTTTTATCGCAAAGTAGTGGAGTGAAATGAAGAAAGTCAACAGTAAATTCGAAGACTAACCAAGTATGAATAACAATATGTCAGTGTCTCAATTCAGTGTGTTTCATTGACGTAATGGACATGGTCAACGATTAGCTGGAAGGCGGATTAGGCGCTATCTAGCGTGATGTGCGCTATCAAATGGGTTGTCGAGTGAGGCCGACATTGAGTCAAGGTCGTCAATGTCAACATGAACTACGTAATAACTGGTGGCGTCCTTGAAGTGTCAATATTTGGATATTGCTCATAGGAGAAAGCTCGTCGGAAGATGTCATATACTTTAGGACATTCTACCACACCCATCGAATGTGCATGAGGAATTTCACGACGCTCGGTCGAGCCATCTCGGAGGAGTTCGTCCACTAACATGTGACACGAGCTTTTTATATATAAGATATATATATATATTGATTCACATGAAAGCGTTGTAAAAATAATGGATACTCTTGTGAGGTTCCACAAAACCCTCACGGGGTTTATCTGTGGGGATATAGAATATCAATACACATTATATTATTCAATTCAATAGAAAATAATATACAGTTTCTTATAATGAATATAATAACAATACAATGAAGTACATTGACGAGAAGCGTGTATGATATAAACAAAATAGGATGAATAAACAAAATAATATTAATAATAATAATAGTAAAAATAAATGAAACACGGATGAATAATCTCATGAATAAAACACATACATTCAGTCAAGGTATATGCATGGAGTTCGGGATAGACAAATGTAAAACTTGACATATTACACAAGGAAAGGTCGAGCATGCAGAGGAGTTCCAGCTTGGTAACAACGTGAAGATAGGGGTGATGGAGGAGGAAGACGTATACAAGTATCTAGGATTTACACAAGCCAGAAGAATAGAGCACAAAGCAGTGAAATTGACATTAACTGACACATTCAAGAAGCGACTAGAGTCCATCCTAAGAACACAGCTGAATGGAGGAAATAGGATAAAGGCAATCAACACATATGCTATTCCTGTACTTGCATATTCTTTTGGTGTTATCAAATGGTCACATACTGAAATACAAGCTTTGGATACGCTTACTCGCACTACACTCACAAAACATAGAATGCATCATCCAAAGTCAGCAGTAGAAAGAACAACCTTAAGACGAGAACAAGGGGGACGAGGACTAACAGATATCAACAACTTACACTACAGACAAATTGATATCTTGAGGAAATATTTTCACAAGAAGAGAGAGGTGTCAATCATACATCAAGCTATGATCTTGGCAGATAAGTCTCTGACCCCACTAAATATGTACGACGAGAATATGGAATTGAAAATCGTCGAAGGAGATTCAAAGCGGTCCAAATGGTCAGAGAAGGTGATACATGGGAGACACTATCAAGAGATGCCCAAGCAAACCTTTGATCTAGAGGCATCGAACAAATGGCTACAAGTGGGGGACCTATTCGGAGAGACCGAAGGATTCATGACTGCGATACAGGACAAAGTAATACTGATGAATAACTACAGAAAATACATATTGAAAGATTGCAAAGTGAATGATATATGTCGTTAGTGCCATGCGAGAGGCGAAACTATAGAACACATAGTATCGGGATGTCCTAAACTATGCCAAACGGACTATCTTCATAGACACAATCAGGGGGCCAATATCATACACCAACAAATTGCCATGAAGTATAACCTTGTCAAAAAACACACTGCGTATTACAAATACGAGCCTGAAAAGATACTCGACAGCAAAGACTACAAGCTTTATTACGATCGTGCTGTTTTAACAGATAAAACTATACACAGCAACAGACCAGACATCATATTCGTAGACAAATTAAAAAAACAAACAATAATCATGGACGTGGCAGTTCCATTATGCCACAATGTGGAGGATACATGGAATGAAAAAATAATTAAATATAAGGAATTGAATGCATGCAGAATTGTACGGAAGTTCATCAGCACTGACCAATAGCACGAGAAAGCAAATAGCCGAGTTTTGTTAGTATATTTCATTCTAGTTCCAGTTTTATAAGTTTTATAAGTTTCATAAGAGTTTCATTTTCTTTTTAAATAATTTAATATAATCAATTAAAAGTATTAAACATAAATGAAATACATCGAAGTACCGGTACTTGATATATATCCGTACGATATGTTGTAACCGGTTTTGACCGTGATTGTATTCAATGCATGAAATAAATAATAATAATAATAATTATTATTATTATAATAATAATAATAACATAGGCCTATGTTATAAAGTTGAACCCAGCAGGGAAACATGTTCAATTCGACGAAGACAAATAACAAATGATAACGTTTGTTCTCACCGTGTTGATATTCCTTCGTATTGGCAGTCCTGACCCATTACGCCGTGGCGAACCCGACCCTCCACTTCGACACGCCAAACCCGACTCGTCGAAAAATTCTTCGCACTCTCTCCTCACCGACATGGCAAACGTGACGTTGTGATCCATCGACGAGCCTCTCGAACCAGACACGTGACTCGACGGCTGCCGCGACCCGCTCTGCTGGGCGCAGACTCGACAGCACTGTTCGCACTCCTTCGAGTCCGAATGCTCCAACATACAAGACCTGTCGTGCATGGGACTTCGCGACCCACTGTGCTCGTGAATACCACACGGATACGGTTGGCCGTTTTCACCGTCGTCATTACTGCTAGCACGGCGAGATCCATGCGGTGAACTGTTAGATCTGGTCGAGTATCTATCCGTGAGTTCGCTGCAGCTCTGATAATAGGGAGACGATCGCGGCGAAGAAGAATTACTACCGCAATTACATTGGGGAGAGTCATAATCGCGTGAATGCCGCGGACTGTACGCCCTCCGCTGCGGTTGATGCCGTGCATTGTACGATCGTTGGCCGCTGCCGCTCTGCACTAACATCATGCAATTGCAATCGGAGAATGTCTCTGAATCGACCTCATCTAAATAAGGTTGATCGGGTGGCTCTCGGAGACCAGCCATTTCAGGAACATTGAGTGCTTTGACTTTACCGCATATATCATCCAACAGGTTCAGAAGCGGTTGTATGCCCTGTTCATAGGTTGCTAATGCATCGGCCACCGTCTCGAAAGCCCTGTCTCGACAAGAATCTCCGTCTGACTGACGTTCTGCGTCGAAATGTAAGTCGGGTGGAATTTGAATTTTGGCTGACAACCCAAGGTTGAGAGGAATATCGAGGTGTAACGCTAAACCACCAGGTTGTAGGGACTTGGTGAGTTCCTCGCCTGGAACGCCACTGTGTACGACTTGACACGATACTTCGGTGCCCTTTGGAAGAAGAGAAGCGCGAGCAGATCTGGGCCGATTCACTACTGGCTCCAAGTTGTCCACCGAACGGGGCACCATCAACAATCGTGCTCGTACCGGACCCTCGGCCATCGGCAAGAAGAAGACCATCGGCTCCCGAGGGTCTGAACTTGGCTCCATTATCTGTTCGAAAGTCTCGCCTGGCACACCGTTCGTAATCACCGTACAACGAATTGGTTTTGGTGGAATAACCACTACTGGTGTTTCTCCCTCCATCATCGGAGTCAGTGAATAATTAATACCTTCATTTATTATATTAGCTGTCACAGCAATTCCCATACCACCGTCGCCAACTGGTATGTTTATTGTGATAGGTGCACCCCCTTCCAGTAGTGTTATCGATTCCCGATTCAAAATATCACCCTCCTGTTGAACGACGATACGCATTTTGTGTACTGAAATGGGTTTTGAGTTGTCGTCAACCTCTGATATGCTTCGAGGTAACCGATCTCTCCTGATGACTGGCACGCTTATCTCTAATGGTTCTCTTCCATGGATCAGAGGAGTCGACCTTGGTTCATCGCCTTCGTTATAATGTACATGAGGTTTAATTTCGCCCGAGTCAGATTCCTTCAACTCAACCGTGGCTATGTGGACAGATTGTGCATCCTCGTCAAATACCTTGTCCATATTGCTTGCATTGACTTCGGTTCCATCTTGTTCCGGAGGGCTACTAGAAGGCTCGTCATCGACTAAATCTTTATATTGACCATATTGTAGTATAAACCTTACTTGGTTTCTCTCTCCCTTCGATTCATCGTCAACCGGGATCTTCATTTGGAAAGCTATTTGATTCTTCACGTTCGTCTCTCTACCATCAAAAGAGACTGCCTCCCCAGTTGTACTCTGTATCTGAAAGATAACTCTCGTCTGCCCTGAATCTTGGGATGCATTCAGTTCTGGCACATGTTTGTAATAGGACGATGACGCGAGAGAAGGATCGCTGTCAAGTTGATCCAAGTGAGAATGTCCATCCTCGTGGTGAATTGGATATGCAGATTCCCCACTGATCGTTGATATCTTCGATTCGTATCTTGCATTGAGAGCCAACGGGAATCCCCAATGCTCGTAGTCAACATCCTGTATAGCAAATCTTTTGGGTGATTTCTTCGGATCCGAAGACGATTTTCTACCTGTTTCGTCAATCAACAATTTATCTGAGAAATTACTATTTTTCTTCTTCTTCTCCGCCAAATTCTCCACTGATGAACAGTTATCATCACTGAGTGGTATCAAAGTTCTTACATATTGCTGTGGTAATGTTTCCTGAGTAACAAGCAGATCAGTTTCGAGCATCGGTACCATCTCGAACCTCTCCGTGGACGCAAACATCAACAGTTCCGCGTCTTCATCTTCGAGTTCTGGCTCTTCCGACGGTGGGGTTGGTAACGTCTCTGCCATTTCACAATCATTCTCATCGTCGATACTGTCTCGTCCTAACGCCATGTTTGTTTGCGCTTCCACATCTCTCTTATCACTTACCATTTCCGTTCCATCTGGTAGTTCATTAATCACTGCATCAATAATTGTAGAAACCACTTGCTTCACATTTTCTATGGGTACCCCCATCAAAGTCCCCTCACTTAAAGGCTGTGCTCCAGCTAAAGCAGGTTCTCTTCTCAGTGGTCGCATGACGATCGCGATATCCATATTCATCGGTTCTCGATCTTCACCGACCACAATCTGGAGTTTGAGTTTGATAGTTTTCGGTAGATCAGTAGTTTCAACTACTTCGTTCGAACCAGACTGTGCAGGACTGTTCGTTTCTACAGGACTCTGTGTCGACCCTTCGCGAGCAGGACTCTGTGACTCTTGAACAGTTTCCTCTGCAACAATGTCCTCGTCATCGTTTGGCTTAACTTCGTCATCAACAGACGCATCATTGTCTGTAGATTCCGGTAACCAGTTCGATGCTTTGGAATGCGTAGCGTCTACAGATCTAGTTTCCAGTTCCCCTTCCCCTGAGCTCACCGACCCTTCAGGAGCGATATCCAGAATCTCATCTGGCTCAACACTCTCATCCGGAGGCTGCTCGTCTGTACTGTGACGTGGATACGCCTTTTTTAATTCTCTTTCTATCTTCGTGTCGGAATGCCTCACGTCATACGTGAAGACGGTTTGTATGTCCATCGACTTGCTTCTCGGTGTTTGTGGTTCTTCTCCCTCCAGTGGCTCATCATCATCATCATAATAGTTCAACTCGTACGTAAGATTAGTCTGTATCCCAACTGTACGAGACCTGCTCGGAAATTCATCAGTGCTGTCCACACCGAGTATCATCGCAGTCTGCGTTTCCATTTCTGCAGACTTGGGAATATCTTTATCAATTCCATCCTCAGGAAACCAGCAAATTTGCCTCTCATTGTACGCATCCTTCATAGCATCTTCATTATCAGTTACAACTTCAGCAGAATCTTCATCAACGGCAACATCTGCTGCATCTACCTCATTAGTAACTGCCTCATCTGGGGCGCCCTCGTCTGTGATTACCTCTGAAACATCTGCATCAGCAACATCTGCGTCATCGGGGGTATTCACCACATTGTCTGCTTCGTCGGAGGTACCCACCACATCGTCTGCTTCGTCGGGGGTACCCACCACATTGTCTGCTTCGTCGGAGGTACCCACCACATTGTCTGCTCCATCTGCAT
This sequence comes from Brachyptera putata, assembly GCA_907164805.1. Taxonomy (NCBI): domain Eukaryota; kingdom Metazoa; phylum Arthropoda; class Insecta; order Plecoptera; family Taeniopterygidae; genus Brachyptera; species Brachyptera putata. The sequence continues at coordinate 14,762,260 of OU015473.1, read as the reverse complement.
CAGGAATCACGTCCAGGTCGACAATCTCTCCATCTGGCGGTGACATGTCTTGACTGTGACGTGGATGTTCTTTTTTCAACTCTCTTTCTATTTGCGTATCCGAATGGTGTGCACCGTAAGTGAAAACAGTTTGAATATCCATCGACTTCGAGCGGGGTGACGGTGGCGCTTCCATCGTCTGCTCGTCGAGGCTGTGTCGAGGCCGTGCATTTCTCAACTCTTTATCTACATATGTATCGGATTGGTCGATATCGTAGGTGAAAACAGTTTGTATGCACATTGACTGGCACTTCACTGGCAGTTCTCCAGTACTGTCCACCCCAAGCATCATTGCAGTCTGCACCTCGATTTCCGCAGTCTTCTGATAGACTGCAGGTAATTCTTCTTCGCCTCCTTTATCTTCAGAATGGTTCTTGCCAGCTTCAATGGGAATATCCTCGGCAGGTTCTTCATCAGTTGGAGCGACCTCAGCAGTATCTTCATCATCGAGAGCAGTCTCTTCTCCAACAGGAACTGTCACCTCAGCGTCGTCTTCATCAACAGTAGCTTCATCCAGGTCTGATTCATCAGCAGGAATATCTCCGCCATCATCTGCCTCAATGAAAGCAGCTTCAACCACGTCCGACATGATAGCATCATGTTGAGGATGTTTATATTTCAATTCTCTCTGTATTGACGTATCAGAATTGTTGATGTCATACGTGAAAACGGTTTGAATGTCCATTGACTTACACGCTAACGGTTGTGGTTCCTCCAAATCAGTGCTGTGCCGTGGATATACATTTTTCAATTCATGATCTACAATTACATTTGATTCGTTGATGTCGTACGAGAAAAAAGTTTGCATTCCTGCTGAATGGCGCTTCGTAGGTAGATCTCCAGTACTGTCAATACCAAGCATCATCGATGTCTGTACTTCGAGTTCCGCAGTTTTTTCTTCATTCGTGAAATCATCGTTTTCATCATCAGGACTCTTCTCGTCATTTTCCACAGGAATCTCCTCGGTAGGCTCATAGGCCTCATCTACAGGAGAGGTCTCCTCATCGGGAGCAGCCTCCTCAATAGGAGCAGCTTCCTCAATAGGAGCAGCTTCCTCAATGGGAGCAGCTTCCTCAATGGGAGCAGCTTCCTCAATAGGAGCCACTTCTTCGGAAACAGGAGCATCCTCAGAAGTTTCTCCCTCAGTTGGCAAAGAATCATCTACCTCATTTGATATTGAGCCATGTCGAGGATGTGTAAATTTCAATTCTGTCTGTATTTTTGTGAGGGAATGTTCCAAGTCGTAAGTGAAAATGGTCTGCATGCCGGCTGACTGACATTTTAAAGGTGGTACCGATTCAGCGCTACCAACTCCCAGCACTATCGAGGTCTGCACTTCTATCTCTGCCGTCTTCTGCTCTTCAACGGGGGCGGCGTCGTCTCCGTCCACCTCCGAGGGGTCGACCTCATCCATCATGAAATCTTGATTCTCTTCATCACCCTCATCCGCTGTTTGATATTGTGTTTCATCATCTCCTCCTTCTGGCTTCTCCTCCTGGGCTTCATCTCCTCCTTCATCTCCTTCTGCTTCTGGCTCAGCTGCGTCAATATTATCTGCACTGTGTACCGGGTCTTGGGTTTGAATTTCTGCTATGATCTCGCTGTTGGAGAGTTTTGGATCGTACGTGAACTGTGTTTGTGTTTCTATGTCTTTAGTTGGACTCTCCGGCGCTTCCTTTTCAACGCCGCATATAATTTGTGTTTGTATGTCGGCATCTTTCTTCTTCGACGGCCCAGGATCGTTCGCCGCCATGTTTCTTCGAAGATAATCGGTTCAATAACTTGTCGATTTCGCTTGAGTGTTGTTGGTCAGTGGCTGAGTACAAAGCTTTGATTTTCTCGACCAACTACAATATGTGGTAAGAATCGTAATTGAATCAGATATAAAAATGAGTCACCCGTATTTGTAAACAGGCAGTTAGCCTTAATGATGCGGCCATCTCAGTCATGTGACGGACTTCTAACCCGATCAGTAAGAATTCTGACATTCTCTAGCATTGTTACCTATCCTACTAATTAATACGGTGAGAGCCCAAGTGTGAAATATTTTGAGGAAAAATAGGATGCTAAACTATCATATAGTAGGTATACGAATTCATGTGAGTATAGCCAGAAATTAAAGGGCACAAATCCAACAAAAACTTTCTTGGTAACCCGCATATTTACCCTCTCATTCCCTAAGAAGTAATCAGAATAAATTGTTATAATGGTTGTGTAATGTTTTATAATGATAGGTTACATTCCTACTTATACCCATAGTGATACTTTGATAACCCAACGGGTAAACTTACCCAATCACCTACGAAAGGAGATGTTGTCATTGACAGATTGCATCAAATTCAAGTATGTTTCATACCTACTCCCGAATCATGCTCTACACTATGTGAAAGATTTGCATCCTGATTTATTGTAACATTTCTCTTATTGTTTAGTGTATTCTGACGAGTCTGATATCCGGGTGGAAACGATAAGTTTTATGTGTTGTGACGTAACAGACACACGGATAAATGATGGGCCCAATCCACCCCATCCCTCGCTGTTCACAAGCTTCATGCAATACATCACTCGCATTCACGTGTTATGAACAATCAAATTTCGTTTTCACCAAATCACTGACAAGATAATTTACTAGTGTCGTCTGTCGATATTTTGAACATTTACTCTGATGTGAATGGCTTACCCATAATGTCGATTAGCCCGTGGTTTACTCTACTCTTGTTCCCTTATGGTAGAGGTTATATTGTTTTAGCAATCGATTTCTAATACATGTGCTTTTCTCATTTCATGTGAATTATTTAATTACATTTGGGATAAATCATTTACGTTATTTCCGTGTTTTCGTGGTGTTTTGATGAATATCGCGCCCGTAGACTTGATAGAGTTCACCTTAAAACATTTTGAAACTAACCCTAGAACTTGAAGCTAACTGTCAACTATCGTCCACTAACTACACAAGTACACATACGGTAACATGTTCAGATAAACACTCACCAAGAAGCGAGTACACAGTTCCAATGTGTTAAAACTCATTGTATAGTTTCATGTTAAATGTGCGGAAAATGTGGGAAATGTATTTATATACTGTAATTTTGAATATCTGATTGAAAAATGTAAAATTATTGAATATAAAATTAATTTTGACGTTTATTTCAAATCTGGTTGTTTTGTCTGATCACGGCCTTCCCATGTTTATTCCTCGAAAACGCTCTAGTTTCACAGCCCATTGAAATGATGGGGTGAACGTTTCACTTGACATCAATGCGCTTCTGTATAGAAAGAAGGCACTCATTTTGGACGGATATACAACAATGTCCCATAATTAATGTCAATCAGACACGAAATTCTTGTTTTTAGCTATTCTGGTCAAATTCCAGCTCTTATAATTATAGGGATGCCTGTAAGCTAGGACAAGAGCTATCTCCAGTGGATACGCAACTGAGCTAGGTCAACGTTGTTCTCGATCTATGAAACCGATTACAAGCCAGTTGAATATCACCATTATTAATTAAAATCTAGTTTTAGGGTTGTGATGTCCTTTAAGTTTTTATTTAAAAAACAGCACATTTCATTATCTTCAACTTCAGGCCTATTTGCATTTGTTTTGTGTTCCCATTATTTGACTTTGTATAGTATTCATTCCACTTCATGTGATTTATGATAAGTATTATGTATTATGCATAACTCTTCGACAAAAGCAATCAAATACACGGGTTATTCGAGTAGGCCTACTGATTACGGTAAAGATAAGTCAAAGTGCTTCCTTATTATGATATAACTAGCAGAAATACAAATGACATAAAACTACGAAGACGTCGTAAAATAACAAAATCCACTTTAATTTTGTTATGCCTAATTAATGTATGTAATCTGAATCTATGTTCCGACACTTTTCCGCAAATGAGAGTATACTAATCGTTTCTCTACTTACTTGTAACTCGTCAGTTTCAGTTAACTCTTGTGATCACCTTTCACTCTGATATTCAGGCTTAGATATAAAACAGCTGTCTTCGAGTGCTCATTACCATTCCACAGTTAACAATGACAAAATAGTAAAAGTATATAAAATCACGAAAACAAAATTATAAATTCTAGCTCACAACTTTAATACAAGTTATTACTCATTTTTTAATTTCTTATGTACAGCTGTTGTAACTGTTTGCGTTTTAAATTGTTTTTATGTGCATTTCAAAGTGTCACTTTTTGAAGCTGCCTGCAACCTGGGCCCGGAGATAGACATTACGACTCGGCCATTCGCAAACAATGGCTGCCGTCATTGACACAGAGTAATCCATCAGTGGATAGAATTACTGAAAGAATGGTTTACAATCAAGAAATGTAACTAATAGTAAAGAAACGAACAAAAACCTAAAGCTATGTGCAAGTGAAATAAAAAAAGGTTATGAACTACGATAAGGTAGGAATGAGTGTGAATAAAAATACTATTTCAAAAAAGGGAGTGGGGAAGGGGAATGTAAATGAATTATTTGAAAATAAATGATTTTTCTAAATGTACTGATCTTTTCAAAATGTCTGCAGCAATAGAAACCATCAATTCATTTGGCATATTTTTTTATTCAGCGAAATTCTTTATAAAAAGCGGAATATTTCCTCTTGATCCTAACATTCCCGAACATTCCCAAACAGTTGATTGATAACAGCTCGGACTGCTCGGTTATCATGGGTTGCTGTTTATCACTTCCAGAACGAATAGTGGGATCCCCAGTCTCCACGGGGCAAACCGTTTCCACCAGGCTGAATTACATACAACGTATCACGTGTCATACTGTGAGTGTTGATTATGGATCGACAGTATTCTAGCAGATCTCCTCTGAATAGTGTGAAGCAGTTCCACTACTATATGATCAGACGGCAAGCCACAGCGATTGTTTTGCTTCACTTGACACTGAAAATGTCACAAAATGTGCATCTCGCGTTACATACACCACTTGATCACTTCGTGATATACGTCACGAACTCATCGATACCGATCATAGCATGCACGATAAACAGTTCAACCATATGCGCTTGGCATACAAGACCAAGGAAAGGCACTGCATTGTTTGTAAATCAAGGTAGCAGTAATGATTTGCTTGTATCGGAACGGTTACAGGTATGCTGATGAAATGTAGATCGTCTGATAGAGGAAGGTTCACTCAACCAATGTGTCAGTTGCCATTCATACTAAACTAGACTATAGGCCTACATCTACTGGTGTTGTTGGCGGCTCAACGTCTTTTCCAACTAGTTGTCCCAAACTTTTCTTTTGTCTTTTAAACTTTTATTATACTATTTCAACATTGATACATCGAGAAATAACAGGAAATGTGATACATGTGTGTGTTCCCCTTGAACCATTCTATTCCTGCCTGTCGATAACACGATGTGATTATCCGTTCCGAACCACCCACCTGTTATCTCCAGTCTACGGCTAGGTTTCAGTAACGTAACCTGACAAAACTAAAAACTACACCTAATAGAAGTGAAAAACTAAAAATTGTCTATCCAAATAAAAAATTCAAATTTGAAAAATCAAACTCAAATATACGATCCTACAGAAAATATTTTTTAATAATCATCACAAAACGAAACTCGTTTACATTTACATTGACATTTTGTCGGTGATTTTGTCGGCTGGAAAGTGATTTCCCTCCGCAGCGAGCTCGCTCTTGAGCCTGGCTCGCAGCAGCTGCTCGCCTTGTTCCTGGTCTTCTGGGGCCGCGCGCAGCAAGGGCACGCCGCGCACGCGCACGAAGGGGGCGGGATCAAGCTGCGGGAACAACAGGCGTGCGCGCAGGCGCGGCTGGAGAAGGTGACCTTGTCCGGTGATCGAGCTTTAGGTATCGATGGGAAACGAGCTTCGAAAGATTTTTTATTGTTGTATTTTTCGAGACCTTGAATGGAAGAAGTATATTGTTGGAGATTAGTAACTATAGGCAAATGCAGAATATGCGTTGTAAGATGCGCGAGATAGGCCTATCTATGTTAAAGTATAGTCGAAAACTCTACACACCTTGATCATATCAAATACACTTCATTTGGCTACTATCGAATCTAGGGAGCCGTTAATCTATCTCTGCAACATTTTTCTGCTATTATTTATATCTATTCGATGAATAAAAAAAATTATAAAATATTTTTCTTCAAAACGGTTGTTCCGAATTCGCAGTAATGTGTATGATTCATGTGTTTACATTCGATGACAATTTGAAGTTATTTGAAGTGACTTTATTTCTTGCCCAGCCTAATGTTATGGAGGTTTTCGAAACTTTGAGACGATGTTTCTCAAGAATGGTTGAGTCTGCTTGTATTGGCCAAGTTTCGTGTCGATCAGGCGAACCGTGCGACCTGTGCAGTGCCCACAAACAAACACGCACAGACACAGCTCGATAAGAGTGGGATGGAAATCTTGGCTTCGCGCATCTAATTAGTTTCCATGGTAACGAATGACCGTCGAACCGTATGATAGTGTCAGGAGTGTTTTTGAAATGTGCCATTGATTCATCTATGATTATAATTGGTAAACATTCTCACAATAATAGGTAATTTGGGGATACCAATAGAGTGCGCCTGATGTAATTAATAATCTAGAAATAAATAATGAATCAAATAATCTAATTTACCCGATTTAAATAACTATAGATTAGATTCATTCCAATTGGATGTATTCAATGTAAGAAATGGGTTGATTATTTGATAGATTGACGAGACGAGATGAATAACGAACCAACTTAATGAATGAAAATATGAATATATAAATGATTTTTCATTTTATTTGATCAACATCGAATCCTTGATTAGAGTAATTGTTTCCCAATATTGATGATTGAATGCCTTTCAAACACATATTTTCTAAACATGGCACTTCCACCAAAAACTAAACTTGATAGCATCTCCCTCCCACCCTCCCTCCCTTCACCTGCAGTGTTCACGAAGTCCACCGACGAGCAGCTACACGCCGGCTGACTCCTCCCCCCGCTCCCCGCTCTCCTCGGACAAGGAGTGCACCGGCAAACCGGTACACACCGGCACGTACTGACCGGCGCCTTCACGCCCGGTTTCTTCGGGCACGGTTTACACGGACACTTCCTCCTCGCGCACGCCGGACAGCCACACTGTCTGCACTGGCACGTCGGCGCCGGCCGGACCGTGCGCTTGGGCCCCGGCGCCGGCTTGATCGCGCGTCCGGCGGGCTTGTAGGACGTCGTCTGGTACTTCACCTTGACGCCGCTGACACTGTCCTTGTCGCAGCAGCACTTCGAGCAACGCGAGCCAGTACTGCTGCTGGCGGAACACAGCTTGCTGCTCACACATAGCTTCACGCTCGGGACCGTACACGTACATCGCCTCGGCTTCGGCTTCGGACACTTTCTCGGCTTCGGACAAATACACTTCTCCGTGACTGTGTTCGAACGAGTCGGTTTGTAGCTCCCGTAGGAGCCATCAGGCTGGTTCACGACGAACGCGGACTTATTCCCGTCACAGGGATTCTTGGTGATGACGATTTGTTTACCGGAACCGGATCTCGACGGACACAGAGGTCGGAAAGGAGAGGATGCGTGCCTGGAGCTGGGGCACTTGTTACAGATGGGACACCGCGGAGGGGGGCACGACGACGCTGATTGGCTGCTGATGAACGTGATGCCTCTGATCGGGCAAGGGCATTGGTTGGACTTGTTGCGGGCGGGGTAAGGGCGTGAGGGGGGACATGGTGGGCAGGAGCGTGAAGGGGGGCAGGGGGGGCAGGAGGGCGGGTTTATGAAGTAACAATCGATTACATCTTTGATGCGATCGGAGAGAAGACGTCCCATGCCGATCGAACAACTACCTACATACACACATGCAAATTATTCCGGATATACGCAGCCCATATACGTATATATATATATATATATATATATATATATATATATATATATATATATATATATCTTATATATAAAAAGCTTGTGTCACATGCTAGAGGATGAACTCCTCCGAAACGGCTCGACCGAGTGTCGTGAAATTCCTCACGCACATTCGATAGGGCTGGTAGAAGGTCCTAAACTATACGAGATCTTACGCCAAGCTTTCTCCTATGAGCAATATCCAAAAAATTGGCACTTCAGGGACAACACCAGTAATGGCGTTGTTCAATGACATTGACAGCGTTACTCAATGTCCGCCGCGCTCGCCAACATTTGCGAGAGTACACGCTAGATGGCACCTAATCCGCCTTCCGGCACCTTATTTTTACATTAACAACCAACATTCACTACAAATCACTTCGATGGTAGAACAACGTTTGCCGAGTCAGCTAGTATATATAGGCCTATATATTTATATATATATATATATATATATATCATCTATATTCATCTATCGTATATATATATATATATATATATATATATATATATATATATATATATATATATATATATATATATATACCGGTATATATATATATATGGGATGTTTTGGCCATGTCATAAAAGATGAGTTTCGACCGGGATTCGAACCCGGGACCTTCAGATTGCCGGTCTGCTGAAGATCCTGGGTTCGAGTCCGGTCGAGGCGTATCTTTTATGACATGGCTAAAACATCCCACATGTCTCGATATTGGATCGTATCCAAGAAGTTTAATGATCACAAATATATAGAATATTACGATTTTGTGAAACTTACTCTGTTTCTCATAGAGTTTATGACGTTCACAAAAGTAAACAACAATTGTATTAATTTCTGTCCCTGTGTTGAAGAAAAGTAGGCCTATAGTATCTTAGTTCCTGCTCGCTACTCACCACTCGAGAGCGCGGAGTCTCGAAAGTAGATCTACATGTTCACTTGACTTTATCAACGTAATCGTATAAAATTGAATTTGAAAAAATATATAACTTATTTAGATTTTGAGTGTAGAATTTTGATGGATCGAAATTACAGGAATATAAAGAAGAATGTTTCGATGGATATTGATATTTTGTTTAGTTTTTTCATCTATTGTTGTACATTCTTGTGTTGAATCATTAATTATAACATTTCCGAGATTTGACAATTCATTGATCAATTCATTGAATTTGACAATTAATAAACTGAATAGAAATAAAGCTCCCGGTCACGATGGGATTAATAACAAATTTATCAAGTTGGCGGGAAAAGAGTTAATACCGTATTTAATGTTAATTTTTCAAAATTCAATAGATTCGGGAACTGTGCCCGAGGACTGGAAAAAAGCAATGATCACTCCAATACATAAAGGTTGAGAAAAATCAAATTTGGGTAATTACAGACCAGTTAGCCTTACCTCAATATGCAACATTATGGAAAGGTTAATTGATACAGAAATCAAATTAATTGTTGATAATAATGGTGGAATATTTGATGGACAACATGGTTTTCGTAAGGGTTACTCATGTGTAACCCAACTGCAAGGATTCACGCAGGAACTGTCTGATACTTTAGACAAGGGGGGTAAAATATCTGCCGTCTTTTTGGATTTTGAAAAAGCTTTTGACAAAGTACCTCATAAACTTCTGATTTCAAAGTTGAAACAAATAACAAAACATGAGAGGATAACAAGATGGGTGGAGTCCTTCTTAAAAGGTAGATCACAAAAAGTAAAAGTAGGTGATGAAATTTCTGATATGGTAAAAGTTACTTCTGGGGTACCACAAGGAAGTGTAATTGGACCCCTTCTATTCAATATATTTATAATCGATCTTCAAATCGGAATTCAATCAAGAATTCGTCTATTTGCTGATGACTGTGTGGTATATAGCACCATTAGGAGTGAGAGGGAGGAAAATCAGGTACAAGGAGATTTGGACAGAATTAATGAATGGGTTAAAATAAATTTAATGGGACTAAATGTTGGAAAATGTAAAGTGGTGCACTTCTCTAGCAGCAGTAACAAGAAAAAAGTGAATAAGATTTATAAAATGGGAGATTCTACACTTGAGGAAGTAGAAGCATATAAATATCTTGGACTTTACATAAATAAAAACTTGGGGTGGGGGGAACATGTTAGAAATATCTCAAAAAAGGGAATACGATCCTTAAACTTTATCATGAGGCAGTTGAAGGGGACAGGGATGAAAATAAAAGAGAAGGCATACATGAGTCTGATTCGGCCAAATGCTTGAGTATGCTAGTTCAGTCTGGGATCCGCATGAAGTTGGACTAATAAAGGCTGTGGAGAACGTCCAAAGGGTTGCTGCAAGAAGGGTATTGGGGAGAGAGAAGCGCTGGAAGATTATCAGGAACGATAAGGATGTGGTTGAAAAAGTTATAGAAAGACCCAGTAAAATGATTGAGGAAATGGGATGGGAAAATTTGGCGAAACGAAGACAAATAGAAAGATTGTGCAATTTTGTTAGAGTCAAGAATGAATATACAGGATGGGATGAATTAAGCAATAGAATTGGAAAGGGATTACAAAGAAGTACAAGGGGAGGGGTAAGAATGGAAGTGGAAAAAGTGGATAGAGAAGTGGGTAAATATGGATTTATACAAAGAACGACGCGGGAATGGAATAAATTGGAAGAAGATATCAAGAACATAACGAAGATTGGTGATTTAAGAAGAGAGCTAAGAAAAAAATGAAGTATAATTATATCGAGTATGTTTGACTGTAATTTCATTAGGTATAGTAACCATTACCACCTGTTTTATGAACAATCTGTCATGAATAAATAAATATGTAATTGATTCGAGAAATGCATCTCCCAAAAGTTGAAGAGAAAATATCGACAAATTTACAATTATTTTGTTGAAAGAACACCTTCAATTCTCTCGTGAATACAAGTACATATTTACTACATGTGAATGTAATTATTACAAAATGATTAGCAACATTTGAAATTGAGTTCCAACATTCGCCCATACATCAGTTCAAATTACCTGTGCAATAAGTCCCACTCTCTACCACTACGCCTCCTCGCGCCAGCCAGATCTAGTGGTCCAGCGAGTAACTGTCTTATCCACTCCGAGGCCCGTGCGACGTGGGGGAGCAGCTCATTCTGACAGGGTAGCATCAAAACCTGCACGCTCACAACTCAATCCCATACCTGACTCTTAAGAGTCGGCTGATTTCATTCCAATTTATTAATTGAAGTGTAATATTTGACACAATGTCAGTTGTTGCCTAACCCAGTCCCAGGATGATGTGGTAGGATCGTTCGGACGGGAGAGAAACGGCGATACTGATCTCATTCCCGGTGACACCACAACACCTATAGGACTAAATATTCGGCCACTTTTACCAAATTGTATCATTTTGTTTATGCATTTATTTTAATGCTGCTTAACGACCCCACCAACAGCTAGGTTATACGGGGGTACGAATGAGCGGGTGATGATGGAACGATGAAGTGATGATAGGCGAAAGGACGTTCACAAAGACCCATGTCTCACCCACGCACTGACTACCTGCCTTCAGTTTCTACCGCTATATGTTGTACAGTTGTTTGCTCTGTTTGCTACAAATGTCGGTGTGAAGTATAATAGCGCCAAACATAATTCACATAAGAAATAAATAAGTTGAGCTGTATATTTCTCAATATCACTCATCCACTAAAGTAACAATTATTGTATTCATATATAGGCCTTCATATATATACATATATATATATATATATATATATATATATATATATATATATATATATATATATATATATATATATATATATATATATGTATATATATATATATATATATATATATATATATATACATACATATACATACTATATATATATATATATATATATATATATATATATATATATATATATATATATATATATATATGTATATATATTTATATATATTTATATATGTGGATTTCAAGTGCTTTCATGTGATTTCAGGGATTTCAAGTTATTTCGGGTGATTTCAGGGATTTCAGTTGATTTCAAGTTATTCCAGGTATATATAAATGTGTGTGTTTCAGGTTATTCTCTCGGGAATGCCGCGTTTGTTCTTTTGTGACAAAATTGCGGCCCCATCGGGGACCTTGGCTCTCACTCCGACGTTTCGGCAAGATGTCACTTGCCATCTTCAAGGATTCTCGTTAACTTCTTTGCTGCTCAAAGCTCGTAGATCGAATGATTCGAAACGCACATTTTGTGTTAAGTTAATTTATCTACGGTAAAATGCAAGCCTACTGAGATTTGTATTATTTGTATTGAGAAATGTGTCTAGAAGCACGTTTTGCACTCCTGTCTGTTCGTCCCACGCGAGCGAGGAGGCAGGTGGAGGTGTCTGGGAGTCGTCGAGGTCAAAGGTCGCGTGTTGTATTGTTACAAGGTTGTCCGCCCCGCTGGTGGTGATTGATGTAATTAGGTATTAATTGAATGACAATTATTGGCAGAGAATCACGCCCGGTTGATATGGGTGTTACAGAGGGGGGGGGCAAAGAGGAGGACGTTTTGTAACTTGTTCGGAGGTGAGATGAAGTGTTGACCTGATCAAATCCGGGAACAAAATTTTCTAGGAACTTTCTGCTTTTTTTACATTTTTAATTTTTAGTATACCATGAACATTGATACCGGTACATCAATAAAACAAAAATGATACTTTTTGTGGGTGGGTGGGCCTAGACCTAATCAAACCCGAGGTCGGGTGGACTTTTGTTCGTCGATAATCACTTATTTTGATGTAAAGATGTTTCAATGAAATAAAACATTTTTGGAAAATTTCTTGAATTCTTCTAAAAACCTATTTACTTTTTCTAATTTGTTTTTTAAATTGTATCTAAAATTTTGTTCAAATGTTTTCGACATAGTCCCATTATTTTTATTTTTTTTTCAATATTCTTGGTGACATTTTTCTCATTTCTGTTTATATATTTTCATACATTTTTCTCAGGTAAGTTATTTCTCTTCATTTCATAATTTTGTTTTTCAAAAAAAAAGAAAGAAAAAAAAAATCGTTGTAATTCTTTTCTGAATTTTGTTTCAAAATTCATCTCGAGTCTATTTTGTTTTTGAACAAACTTTCCCACATTTTGATGAACATTTTTCAAATATTTCTCACAATGTATTCTTAATAAGAAGTTGAATCATTTATTAATTTCCGATTTGTTTAACATTTCCAAATTTCTCATTGAATCTTTGATGAATATTGGTGCTAAAAATGTCCTCAGACTTTTCTACTGTTCTAACAATTACTACTACTAATAAAAGACATGGTTGTGAATATTCTTCGTTCCAAGTATCTCATTATGGCAGCCGCTCATTATCGCGCGTCTGCACCCACCCGCCTCGACCCCGTGCAGATTTGACCTACCCGCCTACACCAGCCTCCACGCCACACACTGCCTTCTATTGCGCGCTCTGTGCACACTGCAGGAGGCGGTGCGTATATGTCACCCTGGCAGATTATTCAAATACGAACTATATTAAGGCGACATTGTACACGTATACAAATAAGTGAAATAATCAACTTGAAAGAGATTATATCTCAATCAACCGATATAATCAAATTCAAGCGTCTCTCTCTCTCTCTCTCTCTCTCTCTCTCTCTCTCTCTCTCTCTCTCTCTCTCTCTCTCTCTCTCTCTCTCTCTCTCTCTCTCTCTCTCTCTCTCTCTCTCTCTCTCTCTCTCTCTCTCTCGACATTCTAGAGGTACATCCTGAAGATCCTAGCTCCCTAAGATACCACCATTATCTTTCTCGTTTGGTTCCTTTCTATCCATGGCACTTGCCCTCTTAATACGGGTTTCGGGCGAAAGTGCATATGCCCGATTAGGGCAGAAGCCCAGGCAGGAAGATGGCGCGTGTTCAAGGTCAAAGCTATGACATGACTGAAACGGAAAGATGTATTCTTGTAATCGTATTGTTGGAGCGGAAATTACGTGTCCATGTAATGCATTAGTTGTGGACGACTGTTGAATACAGTTGTTTGTACTTCAACATCGAGACTTTGACGGAAAATCCTTGATCCCCGATTGTCAGCAGTTTGCAAGAACGCTTCTCTCGCATAACAGAACGTGAACACTTCTTCAATCAGGAATTGTCTATTCAAATGAAACATTTAACATTGAAAAGTCAAACCTAGTTCTATTTGTTTTTACAAAAATGTTTTGTAATAATCATCAAAATACGAAACTCTCCTTAATTTATTGGCATTCACACTTCGAACATGAATGTAGGATCGTTCGGACGGGGCATCACAAATGCGATATTACCATCCAAAAAAATGGTAATATTATTATGTCAACAGCGGCAAATAGTTCAATACATTATAAAAAATATTCACATTATGTAATTAAATTGAACGTAATTACTAATTATGGAGAATTAGAGGAGAAATATATTGATAATTATCTCTTAGAATTGAACATGAAATCCAATTTTTCATGAGAAAACAATTAATCACATTTTCACGGTCATATTATATGATTATTTGGTAGCTTCTGCCAAGTTTAGTAGCACGCATTGTTGTAATAAGTGGACAACAATGTCCCCCAAACTGTGTTCTCCAATCACAGCTCAACTTGTCTAGTTGCTATGGTAACTTACATTCATTCAATGGTTCTTACATTCATTCCATTTTTTTTTAACCCAAGTCAACCCTACCCCCCGGATAACTCCCGCACTCCGCACCCAACCATCCGAAGTCAGAGAACTACACGTCCTCTGTTAACTCCTTCCTGCCGATAAACAACTGAAGATCCAATATCTACTCTCCAAGAAGGCACTCTCCGCTCACTCCGTGACTCAAAACGTTCCTTCAACGATAACACCATAGCCTCCTCCGACAACAAATCTTGGTTCATAATTAAATCACAAACCAAAGCTCCTGTACCACCCACTTACCTCTCTCCACTCATTAATGGACGCAAAGAGAATGACCCTATCACACTCTCAAACTTCAAGAACTCCTGCTTCATACAATCCAGCAGACTTCCATCTGTCTGTACCACCTAACTCCATCACACGCACCATCGTACTCTTGCCCACCAACCCCGCTGAAATCATTCATAATATTCCCCGACAACTCAGTTTCAAGCATTCGAGTGGTGCAGATGGGATTCCTGGCTTCAATCAACCACCTCGCACTTCCTTTGTCACATATTATCAACTCATCCCTATCTACAGGCTCCGGAATATTTTATATTCCGACTAGTTTTTATTGTAGGCCTATATCCTATATATGTGACAAATGCATTAGATGTGATTTATTGTAGTATTGTTTGTTGTGTTTGTGATTATTGTTTATCTACTGCTGCAATATATAAAATGTATCATGTCTTATCCAATATCTGCCTGCAGATCAAGTTTCTGGAAATAAATGAATATTATATATGAATAATAAATAATAATAAATGAATATATTAAAAAAAAAAAGAAAGATGGCCGACGTGGCCAAGTTTTATTGTGGGGTTTGCCTCAAAGAATGTACGAATAAACAATATTCTGTGATGTGTGCGGGGGAATGTGGTATGTGGCATCACTTAAAGTGTATTCACTTATCATCAAAACAATTTGTAGAACTCTATCCTCCTGATAAAGAAGCCAAGTGGAAGTGTAAAAACTGCATGCAAGCAAGTGAGGTTAGAATGGACATTCCTTCCAACAAAGTGGATGTAGACAAACCTCAAGATATCAACAATCTCACCAATAGGCCTACCAGAGATACAGGTCTGGAAAATAAACTAGATACTTTGATTGAAATGGTGCAACAGTTAAGTTATGAAGTAACTTATCTTAAAAACGAGAATGGTGAACTCAAGAGATTGATTAGCCTAATAGACCTACCAAGGGCAAAGCAGAATGTACAGTGGCCTATTTTAACAAAGCCTAAGCAGGACAAAGTCAAAGCTCAAAACAAAGATCAAGAGAATAAAATAGTCGTCTCAAGCGCGTCCAGTGACACTGACCAGCAAGCAGCTAGAACAAGTAATCGCAGTAAGGCAGGAACTAGCCAGGGGCAAGATCAAAATGAAATTGGCAGCCAACAAAATCAAGTCCAACCAAGTGCATGTATTGATCTGGAAGATGGGTTCACCGTAGTCAACAGAAAGAAGAAATCTAAAACGGCAAGCATAACTGGTACGGGAAATGAAGGCAGCCAGTCAATATTGGAAGTCGTTCCGCGTAAAGCATTTCTTTGCATCAGTCGCCTTGGTAAGAATGTAACTGAGTCGAGAGTACTTGATTACTTGAAGATGAAGCACCCTGGAGAAGAATTCACGTGCGAGTCATTGTCACATCCTAACACAACATTCAACTCATTCAAGGTCACTTCAAACTTCGCACTATTGGACCAGCTGAATAAACCAGAATCTTGGCCAGCAGGCGTTGTTGTTCGAAGGTTTTTTCATTTCCGAGGGAAGAAAACAAACACTCACTAGCGGTCAACCTTCTCGACAACTCGAGGAATGAGACGGTATTCCATCTGAATAAAAGAAGCGTAGGAAACAAGATAGAAGAAATACCTTATAGGCCTAACACGTACTTTTTTAGAAGTATGGTTGGGCCGGGGGAAGAGTGTGGTATGAATGCAGTACGGATGCAGTACGTACAGACAAGTTATACCACGGATAATCATAACATACCCTGGGCAACTAGTAGTTCACTAGGTCAAGTTCAACTGATCGGTGAAAGTGAAAGGGATGAGGCGATCCATCTCAAAATAAGCCACCAGAACGTCAGGAGTTTGAGAAATAAAATTCTTCAATTAGAGGTGTTGTTAGAATGTGCCGAGGAAGATGAAAGGAGTGATTTTATAGTTTACACTGAGCACTGGTTAACGAAGGTAGAGACCGATATGATACAACTAAAAAATTATAAAATGTTAAATAATTATTGTAGAAATGATAAAATTGGTGGAGGCGTCATAATATATATTAAAAAAGGAAATGAAGCATTCTCTAGACTAGATTTTGAAAACTTGAATGAAGAACAGCACTTTGAATGCGCTATGATAGAAATAACGCAATACAGAAATACAAAATGCAAGAATATAATACTTGTAGCACTGTACAGGTCTCCACAGGGTGATTTTAATGTTTTTTTAGACAATATAGAGATCGTACTTAACAAGCTGTGCAGGGAAAAAAAACAAATTATCATTGTTGGTGATTTCAATGTTAATTTTGCCATAGATTCTAGAGAGTTACAAGAACTGAATAATGTAATAGTTTCCCACAATATATCTGCACTTATCAATGTACCAACTAGAATTACGCCCAAGACAGCTACAACAATAGACAATATATTAACAAATATTGATAAGAAAAACTGTAACATCAGTGTAAATGGAAACGGAATATCGGACCATACGGAACAAGTAATTAATATTAGATTGATGGAGAAAAATGTCAATGAAAACCTTTTAGATCGTAGAACTAAAGCACCAACATATTATAGGGCTATTAATGATGTGAAAATGAACACAATGATTGAATTGCTGGAAGCTGAGAGTTGGGATTTTTTGAAAGTAGAAAACGATGTAAACCTTAACTTTGATAATTT
The DNA here is from genome assembly GCA_907164805.1 of Brachyptera putata. NCBI lineage: Eukaryota > Metazoa > Arthropoda > Insecta > Plecoptera > Taeniopterygidae > Brachyptera > Brachyptera putata. The sequence goes on along the minus strand of OU015473.1, from coordinate 14,744,763 downwards.
TATAAGACATTTCATGAAGCTGTACAATCAGGCTTTTCCGCTTGTCAAAACAAAAAGAAACATGAAGAGGGAAAATAATAAGGAATGGGTTACAAATGAGATCAGAGAAGATAGTCAGAAACTGAAAGAATTACACAAGGATTCTAAATTCAACGACGATAATGCTGAGATGTACAAAAGATTTAAAAAGGTATATGTACGTAAAATTGCAAGAGCAAAACAACTCTATAATGAAAATTTGATAAAAGAAGCAGCAAATAAACCCCGAAAGTTATGGGAAATTGTAAAGCGTGAAACTGGCAGTCGGAAAAAGCATATAAATGAAAAAATTGAAATAAATGTCGGGAAGAGGGTAGTTACTGACCCCAAAGAAATAGCGGATCAGTTAAATAACTTTTACTTAAAGATTCCGCACGAGATAACCAAACACATTAAAGTAACACAGGAAGAAGAAACCAGTTACATAAATGCTATTAGCAGTAGGCCAAAGTCGATGTTTTTACTTCCTGTGAACAGTACCGAAATAATTAATATCGTGATGAAACTGAAAAATAGTGAAGCAACTGGCGTTGACTATATTAAGGTCTCAGTAGTTAAACGAACTATAAATGCATTTGTAAATATCATAACAATGTTAATAAATCAAAGTTTTTCAACGGGTATCTTCCCCGACTATCTCAAAATGGCTATTGTCAGACCTACATACAAAGGTAAAGGCCAGAAGACGGATATGAGTAGTTATAGACCACTATCTTTATTGACAATATTTTCGAAGGTGTATGAAACAGCTTTAAAAAACAGGATTACACTTTTCTTAGAAATAAATAATATACTTGACTCGGATCAATTTGGTTTTCGGCAAAATAAGTCGACATCTGATGCTGTAAACGATAGCTTGTCTTATATACTCAAGCAATTAGATCATAAAAACATTACTCTTGGTTTATTCTGTGATTTAGAAAAGGCATTTGACTGCATTGACCATGCATTGTTATCTCACAAATTACGAAAAATGGGAATAAGAGGCAAACCTCTCTTACTAATTGAGTCTTACTTGAAAGACAGGAAACAAAAAACGGAAATTATATCATATAATGGAAATCATACCAGAGATGTCACTTATTCTGATCTTGGTATTATAAACTGTGGCGTACCACAAGGATCAGTCCTTGGTCCTTTACTCTTCATTTTATATATTGATGATCTTGGCAAGAATGTAAAAAATGCAAAAATAACAAAATTTGCAGATGACACCACAGTTGTAGTGTCGGGCAGAAATATTGAAGAAGCACATGAAAATATCAACACGGTTATACATGGTACAAATTATTACTTTAAACTCAATAAACTGGTATTGAATAACTCGAAAACTAAGCTCATTATGTTTAACAACGCTCACAGACATTGTTGGGACGTAATTATGCCACCAATATTCAATGGTGTGGATGAGATAGGATTTGTGCAAGAAACTGATTTTCTTGGAGTAACAATTGATCAAAATATAAATTGGAGAGCCCATGTACATAAATTGGAGATAAGACTGAACAGGGTGTGCTATGCAATGAGAATAATTAGAATGCAAATAAAATTAGAATTAATTAAGGATGTTTATCACGGTTATTTTGAATCAATTATGAGATATGGAATTATATACTGGGGTAGTATGAGTGTAAGCCAAAGGATTTTCCGAGTACAAAAAAAATTACTCAGAATTCTATACAATAAGAAGAGACGATTCTCATGTAAAGGACTTTTTAAAGATTTTAAAATAATGACAATGTTTGGTTTATTTGTATTTGAACTGTTAATCTTTATCAGAAAACGTTTAGAAGATGTTAGCCTCAGCTCTGATATACACAAATACAATACACGTCGTAGAAATAATATCCATCTAGGTGGCTTACATAATACTGTAATGTACGAACAAGACTGCTTGTATAAGGGCACAATAATGTATAACAATTTACCTGACAAATTGAAAATGCAAAATAGTATGAAGGCGTTCAAACGACAACTGAAAGATTATATTATCACAAAACCAATCTACAGCTTGAAAGATTTTAATGTACAATGACTAAGTTTTACTTTATATAGAACAGTAATGGTTAATGTTATCCTAGGTTTTATATGATTTATGTTTTGCTTTTATGTATTGTTATGACTTTAGTGACAGGGCTTACGTCACTCATTCAGAGTGTACACGATCAGTGTGTATGGAAGTATGATTCTATGTTTTATCATAAGCATACTCAAAATTATCTATTAGTGTACTCTGTATTTTGACGTGCCTTATATTTTCATTTTGTAAATGTAAATCCTATGGTTAATAAAGAAATCTAAATCTAAATCTAAATCTTATTATTATTATTATTCCCTTCTCTGCTCAAAGCTGCAATAATCTTACCAATCCGGAAAGAAGGGAACAAAAATGATCACACCAATTATCGCCCCATTTCTCTCCTCTCCTCCTTCTCCAAACTACTTGAGTACATTATGCACGACCGCCTCATATCCTTCCTCAATAAACACAATATCCTGTCTGACTGTCAACACGGATTTCGCTCCAACAGATCCACCTCCTCAGCAATCTTCTCCTTCCTCACCGAACTCCAAGCTCCTACCTCTCGGCATCCGTGGTAAGGCACATGAGTGGGTTGCTTCCTTTCTTTCAGGTCGCACCCAAATGGTGAAAGTACACTCGGCCAATTCTAGTATGCCCCACTTCTCACAACCTCTTATCATCCACAACGGCGTCCCCCAAGGATCCGTACTAGGTCCCCTACTCTCCCTTCTCTATGACCTCCCCTCTCACCTCACCATCGGAACCCTCTCTATCTACGCTGATGACACCAGCCACCTACTCACTTCTCCAAAATCCTCCATTCTCTCTCTGATCCAGGCAACTAATACCCAAGTCTCTGCAATGTCTTCGTCCTGCCTAAATAACAGTCTTGCTTTGAACCTCTCCGAAACAGTATATTTGAGTTTTCACTCCAAATAAAACACCCTCTAATTCCAGTTCTCTCATCCGCCTAAATCATAGAAGCATATCCTCCACCCCACCACTAAATTCCTAGGACTTACTATCACCGCCACCCTCGACTGGTCACCTCACGTCCATCAAACTTCCTCCAGAATTATCAGTGGTTGCTTCATGCTCCTTGTCAATCCCCCTACACTTCTCTCTGTCTACCACGCCCACATTCACTCCCTCGTATCTTATGGCATCATGTTCTGGGATCCTCACCGCAATCCAATCGCATCTTCATAAGCGTCAGGTTTATCACGTCGCCAATCATGTAAACGGTAAACCATACTTCATTTCTCTCGGCCCTAATTCAAGCCGCAGCAATATATGTCTGGCTGCACCCCGAAATATTCCTCCCACACTCCTCGATACACTCTCACTCCACCAGAACTGAATCCAACATCTTCATCACTCCTCATAACTACACTCTATCTTCTAAATGCCCCACCTGTATGCTCCACTCTTGACAACAAGCTACCCGCTCCGATAAAGTCCTCCCCTCAATCAGCTCTTTCAAATCTTCTCTTAGAAAATCCTCAGCTCCAACCCCTTCTATAATATAAATGAATACCTCTCCCACAACCCATGAAAATTATCCTAGTTATCATTATCACAATTATTTTATTATTGTGGTACTTTTTCTATTGTATCGTATTATCAGTAGGCCTATTATCTTCTATTTACTTCATGAATTTCATTTTATCAGTAGGCCTATATTTATATCATTCATAACTCAAAAAGGTAAATAAAACTGAAACTGAATTATTATCATTAGCGTCATATTTTTTGTATGTTATCGTAAATAATTTAAAATTTATTCCGTTTTTTATAACATTTCAATATTCAGTTATGTTTTAATATATTTTTCCATGTATTTTATACTGCTGGTTATCCTGTGCACTTTGCATGGAGTTAGGGTCCAATCAAGGTTTATATATTATAACAATACTGCCAATACAACTGTTGAAGAATTGGCCCCCACGTAAGAGAATATTGAAATAAGAATGTATTATTCGTTAATTGTTCGTTAGTACCCGTTATAGCACTCTTCCAGTTTAAACGAAAGCCAACTTGATATCGGCTGAAATCGGCTAATGCTGGGATGGTTCCTGCACTATCGGTCGCGACCGTTTCTTTCCCACTACCTAAGAAACCTTCATCTCATCGTCCCATCATATCATTCAATAATAATCCGACGCCAATGGATCTCAATTATCAATAATGCAGAAATAGGCCTACATTGCAGAAGAGACGGTCCCGCACAAGCCATGGCTTTCACCTGTCATCGTTTCATCATCAACCGCTCATTCGTACCCCCAAATAACCTCTACATGTTGGTGAGTCGTAAACGTTGTCTATAAGAATATGCCGATTTAAAGCTAAAACAGCTGTTAGTTGCAGTGTAGATGTAAGTGTAGAACAGCTGTAAGTGTAGAACAACTGTAAGTGTAGAACAGCTGTAAAACTGCCATGCCAATCTGGCCAACCTTAGCTGTTAACCATTACGGCATATCTCTGTGTCTGCCTGCAGATAATCACTTTGAACAATGCTGAGTAAAACGATCTGTTCTTTCAAAATACATGCATCTTTCTTTCAGCTATAATTATTTTTAACAATAAAAGGCAATTAGGACTTAACGGTGATTTAATTAATAGCTAATAACTTTCCCTATTACAGTTCTTGAATTGCTAACATGATGGCAAGATCTGAAATATGATAAGCAATTATTTTTATTCTTGAAACAATGTTTATGAGTTCGTACCTTGCTGTACCTCATACTGTTTCGAAAGATAAACTAATTGTGTAATATTATAATATAAGAGAATAAGAATTACGATGTTCGTCATTTCGATCGACCGTCTTCCTTATTTCCAAAAACCAACGACTGAGGGTTTTGAACAATAAAAACTAATCCAACATGCATTTCCGTCAAAACCTTTGCATGTTTACTTTTATAAAGACACTCTATTAGAATATATTAATAAAAAAGCTATACGTTCTACTTTCTAGTTTCTAGACAATTCCAATTAGGTTTTTTTTCGTTTTTATTTTCTGATGAATCTTGGTTACCTACTTTATATAGGTGTATACAAGTTCGACTATGCCCTTTCTTTTTCCGAGTTAAGAAGGCGTTGGAATATTTTCTGTTTGTCATGTTTTAGTTTTATTTGAGGGCGATGAAAAAAGATATTGAAGGAACGATATGGTATTGAGAAGGCGGTGATTGAAGGAAGAAAGAAAGAATCAATTAATGTATGTTTAGTAATTGCCATTGTTGTCATATGGTATAATAATGGAGAGTTGGAAGAGATCGTTTTCCGGGGTGGAGTTCTTAACAATATTTATGGATAGATTAGAACTCATTTTTTATTCTGAGCATTATCTCTAGGAAACTCGGCAATGCGTTGAGAGATGAGACGCAAATCTGAACACTTCTCACTGCAACTGCTTGCAAGATGTCCGTAACTGTCGAACACGGCCATCGTTGTTGTACTTACTAGGAAAACGCCGTATGCGTTGTTAGACGAGCGGATAGTAATAGTATGGGTAGTAATGGTTAAGAACTGCTTCGAGTGGTACCAATTTAGCACATTTTATTTTTATTCTTCAAAATAGCTGACCCGATCAAGCTGATTTTTTTTAGAAATGTGTATCAAAATGTAAATCAACTTCACGCAAAATTTCATTTTTTTGAGAAAATAAAAATATTTTCTTTTTTTCCGCCATGTTATTCTAACGAGTATTTTTGAAATTTCTTAAATTCATAAAAAAAAAAGTTACCCCCCGATAATGCCACAAAACTATACAGATCTAAGTTAGATGAAAAAAAAGTTTGAAGTTGATAGCTGTAGCCGTTTGACCTGTGGAGAACCGACAAAAAACATTAAAAAAAAAAAAAAAAAAAACGAACACCAATTTTTTTCAGTATGTCAAATTGAATCCTCGCTAAAACTCGTCTAACAAAACACATTATCAACATTTAAATTGGGGCGCCTGCCTTTATATTTTGTGAGTAAAAATGATATGAAAAAATCACATCAATAGTTTTGTATTAGTGTTTGTTATTCCTTTTTCCTCCAACTACGTAACGTGATAGCCATAGGCCCGAATAACCAGCTGTTGATGGGATCGTTTAGGAAACAATAATAATCATAAGTCAGTGGGCCTAATGTTAACATCATGATCTAGCCATATCGAGATATTGACAAGATAACGGAAGACTATCTCAATAAAATAACTAAATTAGTGACATTAATATTCAGAGTATGATTTTGAGAGTTGATTTTTTAAATACTTATATTTGTTCATTAAATTTCGTTCAGAAGGATTACCAATTTATATTTTAATAAGAAAATACGTATGAAAGTAGTTTTCACAAATACTTAATCAATCACCTACAAATTAAAAGTATTTATCAAAATTGAAAGACAAAATGTAAAATATAATTGGTCGATGATAAATTGAAATGTAAGAATTGAAAACGATATTTAGACAAGTCCACAAAGTCCGGTTAGCCTTATTCTGAGAGTTATTGACAACAAATGACCACGTGACCATGGTGAAAACATCTATCAATGTTGACTCCCATCGCAAGCAACTTATACGAAGATTTGTTTAAATATACTGAAAGTGTTATACAATATGAAATAGGCAACGTGCATATATTTCATAGATAGTTCTAATCTTTTTGAAAATTTTTGAAAGTTCTCTTTTTATATACGACTCTACGAGTTTTGAGAACCACACGAAATTTCTGGAAGTCATGGATTCTTTAGTGTGGATGCAATGTGGAAAACGTCCTAGATAGCGCTAGTTCGAGCTAAGCAACTATAATCTTCTATTGATGTGGAGAGATTGTTCAAATCGATAGTCGTATTTAATTCATATATAATTCAAGAACGTATTTTGCCATTAAAGCGCCAGTATATTTTTGCACCCCTGGAAATATTGCGACCTGGGCAGCCGCCCAGGTCGCCCAGCCCACGGGCCAGCCCTGTGTGAAATGATGAAAATAAATCATGCTTTTTGCAATCCAACTTCAGTCTATTAAACTCGAACTTTTTAGGTTCCTTTTTTATATCCAATTAAAAATAAAAAGTCATCTTCCACCGTCTTATACTCACTTCGAATTATTATTGTTTATCATTTCAATAAACAGTAAACAGTCGAACTTTTCTCGCTCACTTTTACCGCAAGTGCAGCCAACATCGACACAATACTTTCTCAGCGCAGATTGATAATAATCATCTCGGTGAAACTGCAACGGCCTATCAGTAAATATTGCACCCGGTTTTCTCTTCTGGCCGAGAGCCGAGTAATTACGGCCAGAATGTATCTGCAATATCATATTCATTGTTGGACTTTTTACTTTCAGGCAATGCTTTTTATCAAGAGGTCAATTTGTTTTAAAGGTTCCTGAATTTGAAAATAATAATCTTATTTTGCATGCAAATAGGCCTATATTATACGGTAGGCCCTATAAGCAATGATAGCTTCATTTTTATATAGTGAGCATTTTAGGAATTAGGCCTACATTACTAACAATGTTCGAATTATATTTAGTTCAAGTGGTGTCACCAATCTCTTCGTTGCTTCATTTGTTTTCTTTAAAGGGCATCACAACCCTGAAAGTAGATTTCAACGAATAAAGACGATATTTATTTCCCCAATTTTATAGAAAGCTAGAAATCAACTTGACAATTTCAGAGATGACAATACATGATCATTTCCGTCCCGGGCTCGCCCGAGCCGTGACGAGTGTTTTTGTGACCGTAAGTGTACGCATTGATGAATAATTAGGAAGTTATATTTTTAAATATTGACAGGATGTAGATTTTCACCGGAGTAAAGACCCTTCAGACCTATGCACATACATTGATTTCAATGCCATGCTCTATTTCCACCAGAGGTCATGTAAAACTGACCAATCACATCTGCGATCGGGAACACCTGTTGAATCGAGTTGAACACGTCCTCAAAGTTGATCTCAACTTATTATTAGGTGAGCGATAGCGAAGATTTCCACTCAACTCTTACGGAGCTTTGACTGTGTGTTTTTTTTTGTTTTTTGTAAACACTGAACAGGTCACAGAGTTTGACCGATCGACATGAAACTTTTTTTGGATACGCAAACTTATCCAACTTAGAACTGTATAGTTTTGGGGTCACATCGGTTGGACTATTTTTCTAAAACATCATCTCGAAGTTTCTGAAAACCCCATAGGATTAGGCAGTGCAAAAAAAAATCTCCAATATAATTCAAATCTTCCTCAAATGTGAAAACGGAAGTAATACACATGAATACAAATGTGTACTCAATTCGGACGAGCCGTCTCGAAGGTAATACTGTAACACATGTTCTTATCATTCTTCGAATAGATAGAAATAATAGCAGACACATGTTGCAGTGATGGATTCACGGCTCTCTAGATTCGTTGGTATCGAATAAAGTTCATTTTACATGATCAAGGCGTGTAGAGTTTTAGATTTTACTTCATCGTACAACGCACATTCGGCGTTTGCCTAGTAAATTGAAATCCTAAACTTCCTTCGCAGTTACCAAATAGTTGGACTAGAAAACCACTTAAATAATATTTCTATTTGCGGCTGATGTGCTAAGATGGCTCTGTGACTGGAACGTCAGTTGCCATGGTGATTGATGCTGCACGCGAATAAAACTTTCGTCTGTAGAAGACACTCTCGGTTTCACGTCTACTCAACAACGCCTGGCTCTTGTTGCACGCCGCAACGCTCCACGGCAGCTGATCAGTGGCTTGGGCAGAACTTTGCAACGGTGGGGGATTTGAACATTCGAATCAAGAGGAAACACAGATATTCTCAATACCTTCAAGATGAAATGAGTAATGACTATTTCAACTCATAGCGCATAATTGTCAGGGGTATACGGTTAGAAAACATGTTTGTCATCGCATATACGCGTGACAATTATGCGATGTGAGATAAATAGTTATTATTCATAAATAGTTATTATGCATATCATCTTGAAGGCATTGAAAATATCTGTGTTTCCTCGTTATTAAGATTTTAATACTTCATACTGTTCCAAAAACTCACCAAAAAACTGATATTCCTCTCAATCTACTCCCATGAACACTTAACGACCCCACCAACAGCTGGCTTATACGGGGGTACGAACGAGCAGGTGACAATGAAACGATGAAGTGATGATAAGTGAAAGGACGTTTAAAAACCGGCACATGTAGCGCAGTAGTTAATGCGATCGCTTCATGTGATCCGGGAGACGAGGGGTATTTCGGACCCGGTTCGATACTCGCTGACCATCTTTATAGAGGTTTTCCTGGTTTCCCTCTGTAGCCTAGGCTAATGCCAGGATGGTTCCTCCAATACGTCGGCCATGATCGCTGAATGACCACCGAAATGAATATAATCATTACACATCATCATGACGCATCAATTGGTTCTGCGTTGTTACGTAACTTCTGATCGGCGCGTACTTCGTACTTCATAGCTGGGACATTAACTGTTGGACGAACTCTCACAGTTCAATTTAACACTAAAGTCATCAAGTGGTATCTTCAAGCTAACAGTTATCATCCATTCCAATTATCAGGCCCTGAATGCTATTGGGCCTACATGCTGTGAACGCTTATTTAACAGAAACCATTCCAATTATCAGGCCCTGAATGCTATTGGGCCTACATACTGTGAACGCTTATTTAACAGAAACACTTCCAATTATCAGGCCCTGAATGCTATTAGGCCTACATGCTGTGAACGCTTATTTAACAGAAACCATTCCAATTATCAGGCCCTGAATGCTATTGGGCCTATACTGTGAACGCTTATTTAACAGAAACACTTCCAATTATCAGGCCCTGAATGCTATTGGGCCTACATGCTGTGAACGCTTATTTAACAGAAACCATTCCAATTATCAGGCCCTGAATGCTATTGGGCCTATACTGTGAACGCTTATTTAACAGAAACACTTCCAATTATCAGGCCCTGAATGCTATTGGGCCTACATGCTGTGAACGCTTATTTAACAGAAACCATTCCAATTATCAGGCCCTGAATGCTATTGGGCCTACATACTGTGAACGCTTATTTATCAGAAACCATTCCAATTATCAGGCCCTGAATGCTATTGGGCCTACATACTGTGAACGCTTATTTATCAGAAACCATTCCAATTATCAGGCCCTGAATGCTATTGGGCCTACATACTGTGAACGCTTATTTAACAGAAACCATTCCAATTATCAGGCCCTCAATGCTATTGGGCCTACATACTGTGAACGCTTATTTATCAGAAACCATTCCAATTATCAGGCCCTGAATGCTATTGGGCCTACATACTGTGAACGCTTATTTAACAGAAACCATTCCAATTATCAGGCCCTGAATGCTATTGGGCCTACATGCTGTGAACGCTTATTTAACAGAAACCATTCCAATTATCAGGCCCTGAATGCTATTGGGCCTACATGCTGTGAACGCTTATTTAACAGAAACCATTCCAATTATCAGGCCCTGAATGCTATTGGGCCTACATGCTGTGAACGCTTATTTAACAGAAACCATTCCAATTATCAGGCCCTGAATGCTATTGGGCCTACATGCTGTGAACGCTTATTTAACAGAAACCATTCCAATTATCAGGCCCTGAATGCTATTGGGCCTACATGCTGTGAACGCTTATTTAACAGAAACACTTCCAATTATCAGGCCCTGAATGCTATTGGGCCTACATACTGTGAACGCTTATTTAACAGAAACCATTCCAATTATCAGGCCCTGAATGCTATTGGGCCTATACTGTGAACGCTTATTTAACAGAAACCATTCCAATTATCAGGCCCTGAATGCTATTGGGCCTACATGCTGTGAACGCTTATTTAACAGAAACCATTCCAATTATCAGGCCCTGAATGCTATTGGGCCTACATACTGTGAACGCTTATTTAACAGAAACCATTCCAATTATCAGGCCCTGAATGCTATTGGGCCTACATACTGTGAACGCTTATTTAACAGAAACCATTCCAATTATCAGGCCCTGAATGCTATTGGGCCTACATGCTGTGAACGCTTATTTAACAGAAACCATTCCAATTATCAGGCCCTGAATGCTATTGGGCCTACATGCTGTGAACGCTTATTTAACAGAAACCATTCCAATTATCAGGCCCTGAATGCTATTGGGCCTACATGCTGTGAACGCTTATTTAACAGAAACCATTCCAATTATCAGGCCCTGAATGCTATTGGGCCTACATGCTGTGAACGCTTATTTAACAGAAACCATTCCAATTATCAGGCCCTGAATGCTATTGGGCCTACATGCTGTGAACGCTTATTTAACAGAAACCATTCCAATTATCAGGCCCTGAATGCTATTGGGCCTACATGCTGTGAACGCTTATTTAACAGAAACCATTCCAATTATCAGGCCCTGAATGCTATTGGGCCTACATGCTGTGAACGCTTATTTAACAGAAACCATTCCAATTATCAGGCCCTGAATGCTATTGGGCCTACATGCTGTGAACGCTTATTTAACAGAAACCATTCCAATTATCAGGCCCTGAATGCTATTGGGCCTACATGCTGTGAACGCTTATTTAACAGAAACCATTCCAATTATCAGGCCCTGAATGCTATTGGGCCTACATACTGTGAACGCTCATTTATCAGAAACCATTCCAATTATCAGGCCCTGAATGCTATTGGGCCTACATACTGTGAACGCTTATTTAACAGAAACCATTCCAATTTCAGGCCCTGAATGCTATTGGGCCTACATGCTGTGAACGCTTATTTAACAGAAACCATTCCAATTATCAGGCCCTGAATGCTATTGGGCCTACATACTGTGAACGCTTATTTAACAGAAACCATTCCAATTATCAGGCCCTGAATGCTATTGGGCCTACATGCTGTGAACGCTTATTTAACAGAAACCATTCCAATTATCAGGCCCTGAATGCTATTGGGCCTACATGCTGTGAACGCTTATTTAACAGAAACCATTCCAATTATCAGGCCCTGAATGCTATTGGGCCTACATGCTGTGAACGCTTATTTAACAGAAACCATTCCAATTATCAGGCCCTGAATGCTATTGGGCCTACATGCTGTGAACGCTTATTTAACAGAAACCATTCCAATTTTCAGGCCCTGAATGCTATTGGGCCTACATGCTGTGAACGCTTATTTAACAGAAACCATTCCAATTATCAGGCCCTGAATGCTATTGGGCCTACATGCTGTGAACGCTTATTTAACAGAAACCATTCCAATTTTCAGGCCCTGAATGCTATTGGGCCTACATGCTGTGAACGCTTATTTAACAGAAACCATTCCAATTATCAGGCCCTGAATGCTATTGGGCCTACATGCTGTGAACGCTTATTTAACAGAAACCATTCCAATTATCAGGCCCTGAATGCTATTGGGCCTACATACTGTGAACGCTCATTTATCAGAAACCATTCCAATTATCAGGCCCTGAATGCTATTGGGCCTACATACTGTGAACGCTCATTTAACAGAAACCATTCCAATTTTCAGGCCCTGAATGCTATTGGGCCTACATGCTGTGAACGCTTATTTAACAGAAACCATTCCAATTATCAGGCCCTGAATGCTATTGGGCCTACATACTGTGAACGCTCATTTATCAGAAACCATTCCAATTATCAGGCCCTGAATGCTATTGGGCCTACATACTGTGAACGCTTATTTAACAGAAACCATTCCAATTATCAGGCCCTGAATGCTATTGGGCCTACATGCTGTGAACGCTTATTTAACAGAAACACTTCCAATTATCAGGCCCTGAATGCTATTGGGCCTACATGCTGTGAACGCTTATTTAACAGAAACCATTCCAATTATCAGGCCCTGAATGCTATTGGGCCTACATGCTGTGAACGCTTATGTAACAGAAACCATTCCAATTATCAGGCCCTGAATGCTATTGGGCCTATACTGTGAACGCTTATTTAACAGAAACCATTCCAATTATCAGGCCCTGAATGCTATTGGGCCTACATGCTGTGAACGCTTATTTAACAGAAACACTTCCAATTATCAGGCCCTGAATGCTATTGGGCCTACATACTGTGAACGCTTATTTATCAGAAACCATTCCAATTATCAGGCCCTGAATGCTATTGGGCCTACATACTGTGAACGCTTATTTAACAGAAACCATTCCAATTATCAGGCCCTGAATGCTATTGGGCCTACATACTGTGAACGCTTAACAGAAACACTTCCAATTATCAGGCCCTGAATGCTATTGGGCCTACATGCTGTGAACGCTTATTTAACAGAAACCATTCCAATTATCAGGCCCTGAATGCTATTGGGCCTACATGCTGTGAACGCTTATTTAACAGAAACCATTCCAATTATCAGGCCCTGAATGCTATTGGGCCTACATGCTGTGAACGCTTATTTAACAGAAACCATTCCAATTATCAGGCCCTGAATGCTATTGGGCCTACATACTGTGAACGCTTAACAGAAACACTTCCAATTATCAGGCCCTGAATGCTATTGGGCCTACATGCTGTGAACGCTTATTTAACAGAAACCATTCCAATTATCAGGCCCTGAATGCTATTGGGCCTACATGCTGTGAACGCTTATTTAACAGGAACCATTCCAATTATCAGGCCCTGAATGCTATTGGGCCTACATGCTGTGAACGCTTATTTAACAGAAACCATTCCAATTATCAGGCCCTGAATGCTATTGGGCCTACATACTGTGAACGCTTATTTAACAGAAACCATTCCAATTATCAGGCCCTGAATGCTATTGGGCCTACATGCTGTGAACGCTTATGTAACAGAAACCATTCCAATTATCAGGCCCTGAATGCTATTGGGCCTATACTGTGAACGCTTATTTAACAGAAAACATTTCAATTATCAGGCCCTGAATGCTATTGGGCCTACATACTGTGAACGCTTATTTAACAGAAACCATTCCAATTATCAGGCCCTGAATGCTATTGGGCCTACATGCTGTGAACGCTTATTTAACAGAAACCATTCCAATTATCAGGCCCTGAATGCTATTGGGCCTACATGCTGTGAACGCTTATTTAACAGAAACCATTCCAATTATCAGGCCCTGAATGCTATTGGGCCTACATGCTGTGAACGCTTATTTAACAGAAACCATTCCAATTATCAGGCCCTGAATGCTATTGGGCCTACATGCTGTGAACGCTTATTTAACAGAAACACTTCCAATTATCAGGCCCTGAATGCTATTGGGCCCACATGCTGTGAACGCTTATTTAACAGAAACCATTCCAATTATCAGGCCCTGAATGCTATTGGGCCTACATGCTGTGAACGCTTATTTAACAGAAACCATTCCAATTATCAGGCCCTGAATGCTATTGGGCCTACATGCTGTGAACGCTTATTTAACAGAAACCATTCCAATTATCAGGCCCTGAATGCTATTAGGCCTACATGCTGTGAACGCTTATTTAACAGAAACCATTCCAATTATCAGGCCCTGAATGCTATTGGGCCTACATACTGTGAACGCTTATTTAACAGAAACCATTCCAATTATCAGGCCCTGAATGCTATTGGGCCTACATGCTGTGAACGCTTATGTAACAGAAACCATTCCAATTATCAGGCCCTGAATGCTATTGGGCCTATACTGTGAACGCTTATTTAACAGAAACCATTCCAATTATCAGGCCCTGAATGCTATTGGGCCTACATGCTGTGAACGCTTATTTAACAGAAACACTTCCAATTATCAGGCCCTGAATGCTATTGGGCCTACATACTGTGAACGCTTATTTATCAGAAACCATTCCAATTATCAGGCCCTGAATGCTATTGGGCCTATACTGTGAACGCTTATTTAACAGAAACCATTCCAATTATCAGGCCTTGAATGCTATTGGGCCTACATGCTGTGAACGCTTATTTAACAGAAACCATTCCAATTATCAGGCCCTGAATGCTATTGGGCCTACATGCTGTGAACGCTTATTTAACAGAAACACTTCCAATTATCAGGCCCTGAATGCTATTGGGCCTACATACTGTGAACGCTTATTTATCAGAAACCATTCCAATTATCAGGCCCTGAATGCTATTGGGCCTATACTGTGAACGCTTATTTAACAGAAACCATTCCAATTATCAGGCCTTGAATGCTATTGGGCCTACATGCTGTGAACGCTTATTTAACAGAAACCATTCCAATTATCAGGCCCTGAATGCTATTGGGCCTACATACTGTGAACGCTTATTTAACAGAAACCATTCCAATTATCAGGCCCTGAATGCTATTGGGCCTATACTGTGAACGCTTATTTAACAGAAACCATTCCAATTATCAGGCCCTGAATGCTATTGGGCCTACATACTGTGAACGCTTATTTATCAGAAACCATTCCAATTATCAGGCCCTGAATGCTATTGGGCCTACATACTGTGAACGCTTATTCAACAGAAACCATTCCAATTATCAGGCCCTGAATGCTATTGGGCCTACATGCTGTGAACGCTTATTTAACAGAAACCATTCCAATTATCAGGCCCTGAATGCTATTGGGCCTACATGCTGTGAACGCTTATTTAACAGAAACCATTCCAATTATCAGGCCCTGAATGCTATTGGGCCTACATGCTGTGAACGCTTATGTAACAGAAACCATTCCAATTATCAGGCCCTGAATGCTATTGGGCCTATACTGTGAACGCTTATTTAACAGAAACCATTCCAATTATCAGGCCCTGAATGCTATTGGGCCTACATGCTGTGAACGCTTATTTAACAGAAACACTTCCAATTATCAGGCCCTGAATGCTATTGGGCCTACATGCTGTGAACGCTTATTTAACAGAAACCATTCCAATTATCAGGCCCTGAATGCTATTGGGCCTACATGCTGTGAACGCTTATTTAACAGAAACCATTCCAATTATCAGGCCCTGAATGCTATTGGGCCTACATGCTGTGAACGCTTATTTAACAGAAACCATTCCAATTATCAGGCCCTGAATGCTATTGGGCCTACATGCTGTGAACGCTTATGTAACAGAAACCATTCCAATTATCAGGCCCTGAATGCTATTGGGCCTAATACTGTGAAACGCTTATTAACAGAACCATTCCAATTATCAGGCCCTGAATGCTATTGGGCCTACATACTGTGAACGCTATTTAACAGAAACCATTCCAATTATCAGGCCCTGAATGCTATTGGGCCTACATGCTGTGAACGCTTATTTAACAGAAACCATTCCAATTATCAGGCCCTGAATGCTATGGGCCTACATGCTGTGAACGCTTATTTAACAGAAACCATTCCAATTATCAGGCCCTGAATGCTATTGGGCCTACATGCTGTAGAACGCTTATTTAACAGAAACCATTCCAATTATCATGCCCTGAATGCTATTGGGCCTACATGCTGTGAACGCTTATTTAACAGAACCATTCCAATTATCAGGCCCTGAATGCTATTGGGCCTACATACTGTGAACGCTTATTTAACAGAAACCATTCCAATTATCAGGCTCCTGAATGCTATTGGGCCTACATGCTGTGAACGCTTATTTAACAGAAAACCATTCCAATTATCAGGCCCTGAATGCTATTGGGCCTACATACTGTGAACGCTTATTTAACAGAAAACCATTCCAATTATCAGGCCCTGAATGCTATTGGGCCTACATGCTGTGAACGCTTATGTAACAGAACACCATTCCAATTATCAGGCCTGCTGCTATTGGGCCTATACTGTGAACGCTTATTTAACAGAACCATTCCAATTATCAGGCCCTGAATGCTATTGGGCCTACATACTGTGAACGCCTATTTAACAGAAAACCATTCCAATTATCAGGCCCTGAATGCTATTGGGCCTACATGCTGTGAACGCTTATTTAACAGAAACCATTCCAATTATCAGGCCCTGAATGCTATTGGGCCTACATGCTGTGAACGCTTATTTAACAGAAACCATTCCAATTATCAGGCCTAATGCTATTGGGGCCTACATGCTGTGAACGCTATTTAACAGAAACCATTCCAATTATCAGGCCCTGAATGCTATTGGGCCTACATGCTGTGAACGCTTATTTAACAGAAACCATTCCAATTATCAGGCCCTGAATGCTATTGGGCCTACATGCTGTGAACGCTTATTTAACAGAAACCATTCCAATTATCAGGCCCTGAATGCTATTGGGCCTACATGCTGTGAACGCGTATTTATCAGAAACCATTCCAATTATCAGGCCCTGAATGCTATTGGGCCTACATGCTGTGAACGCTTATTTAACAGAAACCATTCCAATTATCAGGCCCTGAATGCTATTGGGCCTACATGCTGTGAACGCTTATTTAACAGAAACCATTCCAATTGAGATCTAGAAACCAGAATCTCAGATTTCACAATTTGGACTAGATTCAGATATACAATTCCAATTCAAGGAACCATTATTTAGAACATTCCAAATTTACACATCTTCTGGTACCGGTATTATATCATTGACACGTCAAATATTTTCAAATGTAAAATCGAATGATATTGACAATTAACAACATTATTAAAAATGTATTGTTATTATTAATGTAAGCCTTTTATCTAAAAAAATCTATGTTCAAAAAAACTAATTTCCATAGTTCTCGATTTGTTGAAAAGCTGCGAATAAACAATTACCATGAAAAAGTTATTTCCGAGATTACTACTAATAACCAAGGTCAATAAGCATGGCCTCGAACATTAAAACCAATACTTAATTGATACAAAAACTGCTCTATTCAGAAGCATGAAGCCTAGAAATCACATGACGCTGCATTCGTCTGTATCAAATATCCTTCATGTCCACGACCGTCTCCATTAGACCAATCACCTTGGCCGATTAGGAGTTTCGAGCATTCAAAATTGACGACCATGGAAGGAAAACAGTAACACGGAAATGAATGAGTGAGTATTGACGAATCGAAACAACCGAGTGATTGTGGCTATGGCTAGGGGAGACGGTCGATCGTACCCGTATAGAGCTGATATACTTGTATCCACGTGAGAAGAAGGTTATCTACCAACGTAACAAACACAAAAATCACTGTCCTATTTTTGAAGTTGATTATTTTTAGGGTATTATGATTTTTCATGACGAGATTCACGATAAGGAACGAAGATACATCTTTCAGAAGCGTTAAATCTTGACATTTCCGCGAGTTACATGATTTAACAGAAGTGTTTACAGTTATTCTGTTGGTAGTCAACCTTCTTTAGTAGATACAAGGGTGTACAAGTCGTGATCGTATTTCAAGCGGCGCTGTGTTGTTATTTGTTGTACTGTGCATGTTCAATACATGTCACGTGTAGCATTAGTGACGAGAAAATATCTCATAACATTGACATGTAATAATTATAATTGGAGTGACTATAACTTTCATTACGATCTCTCTCTCTCTCTCTCTCTCTCTCTCTCTCTCTCTCTCTCTCTCTCTCTCTCTCTCCCTCTCCCCCTCTTTTTCTCCCACTTTCTCTCCCCCTCCCTACCCTCCTCTTTTCCCTTCCTTCTCCCCCCTCTCTCCTCTCTCCTCTCTCCCTCCTCTCTCTCTCTCTCTCCTCTCCCCTCCTCCCCTCCTCCCTCCTCCGCTCTCTCCCTCCCTCCCTCTCTCTCTTCTCGTCTCTCTCTCTCACCTCTCTCTCCCCTCCCCTACTCCTCCTCCTTCCCTCCTCTTCCCCCTCTCTCCCTTCTCTCTCCCCTTTTCCATCTCATCTCTCTCCCTCCCCTTCCTCTCTCCTCTCTCCCTCTCCCCTTTCACCTCTCTCTCCTCTCTCCTTTCTCTCTCTCTATCTCCCTCCCTTCTCTCTCTCTTCTCTCTCTCTCTCTCCCTCTCCTCCTCTCCCTCTCTCTCCTCTCCCTCCTCTCTCTCTTTCCCTCCCTCCTCTCTCTCCCCCCTCTCTCTTTTCCTCTCTCTCTCTCCTCTCTCTCTCTCCTCTCTCCTCTCTCTCTCTCTTTCTCTCCTCTCTCTCTCTCTCTCCTCTCTCCTCTCTCTCCTCTCCCTCTCCTCTCTCTCTCTCTCTCTCTCTCTCTCTCTCTCTCTCTCTCTCTCTCTCTCTCTCTCTCTCTCTCTCTCTCTCTCTCTCCCTCTCTCTCTCTCTCTCTCTCTCTCTCTCTCTCTCTCTCTCTCTCTCTCTCTCTCTCTTTGTACAATTGAGCAGTAGTAGAAGATAACGTGGCGTGTAATCGCGTCAAGCCAGAATGCTGCACTTGTGTACGCACGCACCTATAGCGTTTTCTCGCAGCACGCGGCGACATGTAATCGTGACAAACAAACGACATGTTTTGACACTTTCAGAACAAAAGTACTTTGTTTCCAGCCTGCTATACTTGTATCCACGAAAGAAGACTCGGCTATCAACATAACTAAACGTTATATATAAGTTAGGTTTTTGGTATTTCGACATCCAATGATGTTTCAATACAAAATGAACGATTGGAAACAAAACTACACCTTTCAAAATCGGTCGAATTTTCAAATTTGCAATGAGTTTCTCTGAAATGATAGAAGTTTTTGCAATTATTTCTGAAAGTGTTTGAATACAACAAAATTACTAAAGAAATAATGATTATTAATGATAAAACCACTACACCATTATTTGCCCGAAAACAGATTCTCTAGCAGTCAATTAGACGCCCTTCTCTGGTGGATGTGAGTGTACACTGTCTCGTGCAGATTCCAGTACAGTGATTAGAGTAGGAAACCGTAACCGCCCTTGCATGGCCGATCAGGCTCGTGAGGGCTCGAACCTGGATATTCCAAGGCCTATAGGCTTCAGCGCTTTCAATAGGAGAATAAAAGAGATTATTTGATTTGAATATATTATTTATTTATTAATGAGTGTAGTATTTTTAAATTTAGTGTCCAGGCATCTTTTCGCGAAACAATAGAACGTATATTCGCATGTATTATGAGTCAAGGTTACGTATGTTTTTCTTCATTGTATTACCAAATATTAATTCTCTTTGAATTATTAATATCTGTAAAAATAATTATATATGTACATAATACAAATTTTTGACATACTAGGCCTATACTATCTATACATGGCATACATAGTGGGCCTCCAGTGAGCCTTATTCGGAGGTTAGTGAAAACAAATAGCTTGAGTAACCAAATAATAACAACACTTAACTGCCAGTTAGATCCACTCTCACGTTTGTTATTTAGTCTATGACTTCATGCAACTTGAAAGTATGGTTTTATTTTCTGCCGAAGTTGTGTATTCAACAGTAGGCCTATTATCATTGCGAGTGTACTGTTACAATCTCAATGAACTATTCTGAGATGTATTCTCAACGGTAACCAACTCGGCCCTAATTCTAGAACAACGATTTCTGTTCAATTATTTTTATAACTTGAACAATTTTTTTTTCATTATTATTATCCATCAAATGATTTACCTCCGTGAGTCAAATAAAAACACACCATGATTTATGGTGTTGCATTAATCACATCAGAGTCGATAAAGTAGTCGATAAAGTGCTACTTTATCGACTCTGATGTCATGTTGGATTCGACGTTTCCACAGCCTTCTCAGAACTGATAGTATAATGGAAATATCGGGTTGTCATTACCCCCCCCCCCCCTTCCCCCCCCCCCCCCCCCCCCCCCCCCCCCCCCCCCCCCCCCCCCCCCCACACACACACCGGTCATTTCCCCAGTCAAAGGCAAACACAGTTTTCTCATCTTATTGCTGCGGAAACAAACCAAAAATAATGCAGGAAATTCAAGTCATTGACAAAAAGCGTCGAAGGCAACGGATTGCAGTTCCTTTGAAGCCTGAAGTTTACTCGACTTTGTTTCACGAAGAAGACTTATTATTATTATGATTTGGAGTTCAGCTTTCACTCAGTTTTCCAGTCAGTCGGACGCAATTATTATTACTGGTCTACCGAAAATAAAACCAGCGAAAAACTCGGCGAGTCGAAAAGAGAGATTTGATATGGAACTAAAGCTCCTACTAATTCAGAATAACACGCCCAAATACGAAAAAAGCATTTTTTTAAAAATTATTCCTAAAATAAAATGTCAAATTAGATCAGAATATTGAAATTGAAAGTGTATTTGCTCTTTAAAAACAAATTTCTTCATCAATAGGAACATCATTTTTTTAAATTTATTTCCACTTTCTAGAATATATATCCTGGCAAGTAAGCAATGTTGATATAATTGTATGTACGAAACATGCCAGTTACGATCGACCGTCCCCCGTGACCCACATCACTAGCGATCGGGGGGTTCGCCCCTTCATCTTTCGAGGATAGAAGTAGTATAGCTAGATCTAAAAGAGTTACTGAGACAAAATACGCCAAGACCGCTACCTTCCCACTATACTGTTAATTACCTAAGAAACCTTCATCCCATCGTCCCATTGATCATTCATCCGACGCCAATAGATCTTAGTTACGGTTCGTCTTACACCCAATCGAATGTATTTAACCAGAGACTAGAGAAGATAATCTCTAGTTAGAGAGGGTGGAACTCGGATTACTCGTTTATAGCGTTGGTAAACATCCCTTCATCCGTACCCTCATATAACCCACTGTTGGTGGGGTCGTAAAGAGGCACACAGTTGATGGACAAAGTAATGACGTCACGGTTCAGAAGTGAAGCATTTCCATCCTCGACTGATGACGTAGTCTAGACGATTGGGTGTTGAAATGAGGAATGCCTTTAATAAATCGCAATTAGTAGGCTACAATCACTTTTCATCGCAAGTGAAATATTTAAAAGGTTTTCTTCATTTTTAATTGCAAATTAATTATTATTACTGTTAATTGAATTAAATTGTAATATAACAATAATAATTAGATGAAAATGATTGATTGAATAAAAAAATCATAAAATAAAAAATGATAATACATGGTTTTTTCAATATAATAATAATATTGATAATTATGTTTGTCTTTCTCTACACAATCAGAAACAAGCCAGCTAGTCCATGCGTGTCTAGGAGCACATTCGGCCCGCGGACCAATGGTTGGTCGCCAATGCTTTATGCCCGCTATAAACATAGTTGTCAAGTTTACCGATAGGCGTATGAATATGAGTATAAATAATCCTTTTGTAGTCCAAGAAAACCACAAGAAAGTGTAAAAACGGTGGCCCCTGAATGTAGGCCAACAATTGACACGTGACGGAAGGCGTGTGGATATCAAAGTCAAAATCACAATCACTTTAATTATCTCTCTAATATGCGCGAAAACAAGTAGGCCTATTGACACACCATTTCTTATAATAAAAATAACAACTTATTGCATGTAATAGTCAACAGACTATACACCTAATTCATTAATTTATTCTTACACATAGATCGTTACTTCTGACTCAAGTGAAAATACAAATCGGGTAAAAACTAAATGCACAATATATGGCAGGCCATGATTCAAACAAATATAACTTGGAATATATAATTTAAATGTGTAAAACTAGGCTCATTTGTATTGGGCTTAACACTAGGCTGTTTTAAATCGTGATACATTTTATTTTTAAACGACCAACGTTTCTACGAGAATGGTCTCGTCTTATTCAGGGTCCAAACTATACTATGTATAATGTATGTGTATATATATATATATATATATATATATATATATATTAGTATTAAGTTACATAAAATATAATACTATAGAGCAATAGGCCATACGTGTTATTTTCTATGAATACTATCAACACGAATATCTTTTTTCCATTATCAACTGAAGTCTTAAACGGCAAATAATATTATTACAGAAAATCGATTTACTTTTCGATATGAAAAAAACATGAAAAGCGAATGGAAAGAACTACTACGCCTAACCTTTCCACATTATCGAGACAAAACAAAAATAATCCGTGACATATTATTCGTCGATATGAGTCCCTACGCATGTAGGTTGACGTCATTCAGGATAAACAGTTATTCAATATGTCTCCATTCATAAATCACTACGCCTTACGGAGTGGATGTTCAGTGTTCTTCTCACTTGTTGTTTCATACTTCTGTTTCAAGTGTGACAGGTACAAGGCCTGGATTATTACCAATACCAACTGTTACATATCATTCAGATATTATTAGTCGATTCCCTTCATAGATGCATCCAATGCATGCACAGCTCATGGTTTACCGCATCTGTCAATAGTTGGATGAACAACTACATACTGCGTTGTTCACTGAGGAACACTTATGAACAACCAAATCACCAATTATACGTTTTATGAAGAAATGGGCATTATTTGTAAATAAATACTAGAGAAATATGATCAATCATCAATGCAATATTATGACAGTATAGTAGGCCTAATAGTTTCAATTATTGTAGGCCTATACTTCTTTTAACATTGAAAGGATCCATTTCAATATTTAGAAACCATTTATATAGTTTAAATGAATTACGTGTAGATGTATCGCTTTTGAATCATATGGAGTTTTTAATTTGTTATCATTCTTTTACTAAATAAGTAATCAAATACAATATTATCTTTTCTAGGCTTTAGCTCAATGTTATTATCATTTTTGCATCAAACGCTATTGTAATGTCTTATTGCTCTCTTTATTAATTTGTTATATTCATTATTACATCATTCTGTGTTTGATGAGCAACCATTATTCTGAAGGCAGTCTTTATTTTTTATTAGGCCTAATGAAAAATTTATAAGAATATATATGTAGTCAGCAACAGTTATAAGGTTGAATCGTTTACAAAATTCAACGAAGAAGTGAGTAATTGTTGAATAATTTGTTGAAACCATTCGATAATTCTGAAAGAAGTTGAGATAAAAGTGTAATAGTCAAAATGTTGACAGACTTACTCTCTTCTGGTAGCGGATCCGACTCGAAGAAGCCGATATCCTTTTTCGACCAATCACGTGGCAAGATCCCGTCCATACGAGTCATTGTTGTAATCCAAAATATCACTACACTTCACTGAACGCACAAACAAAACCCAAAACCGCACACAAGTCAAACATAATCACAACTTCAAATTATGGACTATTTAAAGCTTCTATGCAATCATCAAAACAGACAAAATAATCCATGGTTGAAATAAATTTTCGTTTATTAAAATTTGAAATAATAGAACTTATTAAATATGATATCAATTATTGATAAAACTGTTAATTATGTAGACCCGTTAGCGGCGCTGTCGCGATCGGTACTAACCTATTAAAAACTTTCCAAAGGTAAGCTCGCAAATACAACTATAATATACAGAAAGTTGAATCTTACTGTGGTTATGTTATAATGTTTATCGAACCGAAACGTGCGACCCAAAAATAACTGATACGTAACGTCAGTGTGCATGCACTTGAGTATTTTCTCATTACGAAAAAAAACAGCTGTTCAAGTAGTCGCGGGTATTTGGATTGTTATTACTAGCGCACTCTATTAGCAAGGTAAAATTATACGTGCATAACTACTTGATCGACGTTCGGCAAACCTAGTCATGTTTCCTTTAATAAATAAAAATCATAATTTTTTGGCGATGAGCCGATGGATGACACTTGAAACCGTATGATTCATTCAAAAAATTAATTGAAATCACTCATTGGAAGATTATCAAGCCTTACTGAATATAAAGTTGAACTGCTTAACCAGTTTTTTGCACTTGGGTGTAAAAAGATAATATGATAAAACAAAACAATAATAGTGAAGTTAAAAAACAATATTTTATATAAATTCAATTACCCTCTGACGTGACATTTTGAAACTTTTTTACGTCATCCTTTCCCATGCACTCATTGATGGAACGAAAAATTATTGAATATTAATTTTATTTTGTATCAAATAATATTTGGAAAACTCTGGCATGATAAAAACAACTTCGTGGAAGCAAAATAAAAACAAACAGCTGTTTTTTGACGTGCGTAGTTGTGGTGCGGCCATCTTTGTTGGCAGACATCTTCAATACCGAATCATCAAAAGGTTTATTCGGGCAGCGGTTCATTGTCTTGGTCTTAAACCAGGAAAATATCGATACACAAGTCATCAAATGGCGTTAAAACGAATTAATAAGGTAATTGGAATATTTATCGTGTTATTTATACATATGTAAACGTAATGTAATTATTCAGTGTGTAGAGAAGTCATTGAACGCCCATAACGATTTTCTGATCAATGGTGCATCTTGCTGTATTTTTGGTGATGGCAACTGAACAAAAATATTATTGTTCGGTTGTTGAAAGTATTTTCTACACGTTAGGGTAGAGAAGTGATGGACGAGTGAGTTTTAGTAGAACATCGAATAACTTTGTGAGCATAGAAATTTCTCATTAAAAATGAAATAATTTGTTGATACGCCCAGGCTCTGCATAATAATTCTTGCAACTGCAACAAGCTTAGTCAGGCATAGGCCTATCCTTGCCTACCTTGAATGTATGCCTACAGGCCCTGTGATGAAATAATATGGAAGTAGATCTTTGTGGGCAAATGAACCCACACTACTGTGTTCCACAGGCAGAGCCTAAACTGCTTAGTGGATCATGTAATTTGTCATTTAGGTCTAGGCCCTAGCCCTAGACAAGACTTAGCTTCAACTGTCTTGCATTATTCACTTGGAATGATTGTAGGCGTAGGTAAGACCACAAAATCAATGGAAAGACCCAGCTATGAGCCGATGTAAGATAAGACAGGCTAGGTCTGTCCCAGAGTGACAGAGGCCCTAAGATGCAAAAAAGGTACCGGTAGGGCCTAGACCCATTAATTAGTGGCAAGCATATTAGCACGTAGGGCCAGGTTCCTATTAGGCGTACCGTCATACTTATAATATAACCTACTTTTATCATGGAGTCTACGCCCAGGCCTAATTTGCTGTCCAGGACTATTGTTGCATAAACGTGTCACATTATGATTTGTATTTCAAAATTATGTAAATAAATTGTACAAATATGTAGGCCTACTGGTAGGCCTATGAATGTGTGACAAATAAATGCCTGTGGGCCTACTCTTCTTTTTGACATTTGGCTGATGACACATTTTTGTAACTATGCAGTAATCAAGAACAAAAACTATAGATTAAAAACAGTTTCAACATACGTAGGCTACATAACTGTCGGACTACGGGTAAAGTTGTTGGTTAATTTGTCATTCTCGCAACCGGTAGACCTACCACCCCTATTTTTGCTTAAAAAATCCTGAAAATTGTGTTTTTCAAATAGATGGAACATTAAATCTATCAAAAAAGGCACCTGATGCATAAAATTATTAGGCCTATCCTAAAATTAAATAAACACTCTTAAACAGTATGAAATTATCAGGCCCCTAATCACAGTCTGCCATCTTTGGTTGACCCAACCAAGTTTAGGACACCAACCTTTACCACTAACCCCAAGCATTTGGTATAGGCCTAGAGTACCTAACACAAAATTAACAAATTGTTGAGATTTTTTTTGAATTTCACTTATCTTGTGACCTTATGCATAGGCCTACCCCATTTTTGGGAAAAAAATAGAATGCATGTGACATTTATTTCACCGTAATATTTCGTACGCCCAGGGTCTATGTCAACTCTCGTGCGGGATACGTTGATCACGTTTCAAAGCTGAGTAGGCCTAACGTTTAAAGTGGAAACATTTTCTAATTGGCTACAAAATGAAGTGAGCCTCAGTAGGCCTATAATATTTCTTCACAATAGTTTGTAAAAACTGGTGAAAATCTGTTCCTGACGACTATTTTCACTAGGTGCTATCCACCAACTTGGATCTGCCATATGATGTCAGAACATGGCTCAGTCAACTATGCACTGCGGTAGAAACTGAAGTCGGATACGGCGTGGGTTAGAGTCCCGCAAAAGGCGTGCGTTTTTGTAAACGTCCTTTACGTCATAACTTTCAAAGATCGTTTCATCATCACCCACTCATTTGTACCCGTATATAACCTAGCTGTTGGTGGGGTCTTTAAGCAGCATTACATTTCTCAAAAGGTCTTGGTACCGGTACTGGTACCATCGGCACAAACCACAAACTGTCATGGAGCAGTGCAACTGTGGCTTATGAGTATAACTAATCGACTCCTTTCTATGAACTGAGTGAAGGGAAAGAAAGGACAGCAGCTTACCAAGGTTCATGAGTAGATGTGCATACTAATGGTGGAGAGCCGGTTGAAAGAACTCGTGTAAATATGATGATTTGAACACACGAGATTTTGACGTTTTGTCTATTGCCTTGGTCACAGTAGAGTTTTGTATGAATTATGTGAAAGAGAAAGAATGAACAGGGCCTTTCCAAGGTTTATAACTAGAGGAAGATACTCCTGTTGGAGAACACGGAGATGATTTAGTAACCTCGTGTGTCTAAATCATCATCAGCTGTGTTCTCTCAACGGCTCTCCACCACGAGTAGGCCCGCCTACCTACTTATACAAGCCTCGGTAAGCCCTGTTCTTTCTTTCCCAGGTTCTAGTTTTAGCCCAATTCATATCAAGCCTCGGGCTATTTTCTTAGTCGACTCTTTTGTTGCAGGAACTTCAAGATCTTGGGCGAGATCCTCCAGCACAATGTTCAGCAGGTCCCGTGGGAGATGATTGTAAGTTGAAACAGCAGAGTAGTTTTCTGACTCAGACTTTCAGTTCCTTCTCAAGGCATCGAGAGACATTTCTGTCAAACTGAGACGGGTAGATCAGTCCGTAGCACTGAACCGTGTTTCCCTTCAGTCGCTGAGCTGTCATCGAACTAATCGTTCAACTTGACTGTCGTATTCATTTTTGATATAGGCCTATATTCAGGAAAGTAGTTATAGTGTCTAATATAGAAGGCCTACCATTAACTTCATAATACTGTAGGCCTACAGTAGGCTTATATTATATAATATTTTTTTTAATACTGTAAATGTTCCACTCCTGAATATAGAGAGTAAAGATAAGACAGTTCAAGGTCAAGTGATGTCTTGTGACAGTCACAGTGGACAGGAGTGAGATCCCAGGATGCTTGATAAATTGCCATTCATCTCATTAAGTCATCGTTGAGTGCATCGTTGAAAACTAAAACAAGTGAAATGAAAGTTAATCTCCACAATAATACCGGTACAGCAAAATATGAAACCTTCATGTCTCATGAGAGAACAAATTGTTACCGTCCATCAAACTGTTATGTTGCCTTGTCTGTCGTACGCACATCACGTTACCGATCTAATCAATGGTTGTCAGTACAAGATCTCGGAGAGTGTGAAGAACGTCATATTTTGGAGAGAACACCTCATTAAGACTCCACGGGCGTAGATTACCGGAATATCAGGTTTTTGGTGATAACTTTCAAACGGTATGAGATATCAAAATTCCAATGAGAGGAAACACAGACATTTTCAATGCCCTCAAGACGGTGTAAGTAATAACTGTTTATCTCACATCGCATAATTGTCAGGCGCACACGCTTGAAAATGTGTATTTTTAAACGTACACGCCTGGCAATCAGACAATTTGAGATAAATAGTTATTACTAATACCATCTTGAAAGTATTGAGAATATCTGTGTTTCTTCGTTTTTAGAATTTCGATATCTTATGCCGTTCTAAAGTCATCGCCAGAAACCTGATATTCCGGTAAATCTACTCCCATTGCCGTAACTCGTTATAGTTAAGAAAACTATCAATGTGGCTGGCAAGGTTGAGAAATACCTCGGTGTACGGTAATTGAAAAAACCCAGCCCAGCTGTTTTCTTCGTGGTTTGGGCCATTTTGAACAAAAATCTTGAATGTCCCCTTTGCAACTTTTTTTTTCAAGTTGGGTTTCAAGTTGAAGTATATTTTTCAGTAAATTGCCACATCAGTCACAGCAATCAATGAATAAAGTAATTTATTATTCTGACTGGGAGCTCTGCCATAAGGCTAACGTGTAACGATACATCCCCAGTCAGGCTAGTATCACCGCGTCACGTGACTCGAGCGTGTCGGCTTCATCTGTGCGCCCTCTACTGGGTTTCTTACGCCCGGTCAGCTGAGGCACCGCTTTCGTCCTCCCCTCGTTTGTACCCCCAAATAACCTGTTGCCTGCTGGTATCTTGAAGTAAACAGGCATCAATGCAACTGACCCAATAACTTCAGGTCGTTATTAATCTACTCTAGTTTCAACATATAGACTTACATAGAGCCTACTGTGCCAGTGCTTCATTTTGATAGAATGGAAAGAGTGACGAAATAGCTACGCTGTCCCGTCTGTCAGCTGGTGAGTTGCAGGCGGTAAAGTTTTCCGTATCGCCAACGTAAAATACTAGAATTCAGACTTGAAAGGTTTCATAGATCAGTACAGTTAACCTGGATAACTATCATTGAAGTTATTAGAAACTATAACCTCGAGTGTTCACATGGTGCAGTGCACGTGCAGGGTCATCGACCTCAAGGTTCATGTCATGGGCCACCAAGTTGCACCTTCAGTAGCTAGCCTAGAACCAAGTTCATTGATTCATTTCACTATTTCTTTCATTCCTTCAAATCCAGTTCTAAGGTCTGTTATTGAATGAATGTAGTATTAGGCCTAACATACCAGTGCCAGCATTCCTTGTTGAATGTTTCCATTACTGTCTGGGTGTGATTGATCTTGGCTTTTAACAGTGGGCTGCTGGGCCCTATCTCAACTTGTGGCCACTTGCGTTGTACTTTCAGGCGTTGAAAAGATCGGGTTACTATTTTAACAAAGTCTCTTTTATCACTATTGGCCACTAACCTACTTCGGCATTCATTTATTAGCATCCGAGTCCTTGAAAAGTGTATTTTGGGTGGACACTAGAATAAGATTTATTCATTTGTATTGGGCTTACCGACTCTCTGTAATGATAGGCCTAACTGTTGAATGATGATAAGTGAGATGAATGTGAAATGAATGGGAAGGAAGCGGTCGTGGCCTATAGATATTGTAGGAAGCATCCTGGCATTAGCCGAGACTACAGACTGGAATCCACGAAAAACCCCTGTAAAGATGGTCGGTGGCAGATATCCGATATTCTCCTCACCTGCCGGTACACATGAAGCGAGCGTTGTGCTAGCAGCATGTGCCGGGAAAAATAATATATCATTTCCCAAAAATCCCAATTTATTCTGCGTTCTTATTGAAAGTTGTACGGAACCAATTTTTGAAAATTTTTGATAATAATTGGATATTTTTGCAAAACACTATTTAGCTCAATTTGACCGTAGGCCTGCACGATGTTATTTTTCTTCGTTTCGCGTTCCGCAGAATGAAAGAAAGCACACATTCTGACGAAACTTGGCGTGCACATATGTGTCATTGTCTAACTCGATACCGGCACGTAACTTGAGGCACACTTAAACCACTTGAAATATCGATTTCCTGATGAATCAGTAGGCCTAGTCATTTCATCGTCCCTCCAACTCGTTGACCTTGATCGAGCAACGAGCAAGCCTTCATCTCCAGCGTCCTTCGTTATCATTACAGTCGCTGTTGAACTCTGTACTTGTATTATATAACCATATATAATACATTTATTTATGTTGGGTTTAAGGAGGTACTGTACTGATGACTGAGGTATGTTGGCGTGGGTGTGTGATATGTGCAAGATGATGGGGTGATGAGATGAAAAGTTGTTTTATGGTGTCTTTGGATAGTGGGAAGGAGTCGGTCGTGGTCTGTTGTTAAGGAACCATCCCAGTATTGACCTGAACGACCACGAACAATCCCTAGCAGGATGCCCTACCAGGTCTCCTGAATGACGGTTCAGTGTGCTAGCCACTTGACCACTTGACTCTGTGTGTGTGTGTGTGTGTATATATATGTATATTATGTCTTCATGTACCGTATATTTATTTATTTATAGTAATTAATTCATACTTACCGTGAGTCGTACCGCTAATGTCATACGCATGCGTTTGTATATTATGTAACTTAACAAAGTTCTGTTTTGCTCTTGTCTTCCAGTGTTCCATTGGCAGGCTACAATCATGGGCCCGGTAAGTGTTGAATTATTCTCTCTGGCGTTATTGGAATGTGACGATGTGTGATGGAACACTGCTGTAGTTACATGGGGCCACATTACGCACCTGTAGATCGGAGAGAGGGTAATACTCGGACCTAGAGACTAGCCAGTAGCCACTGTGGCTCTTTAGTGGTTCAACTTGAGTGACAGGAAGAGACGTGGTGTGAACCTGGGACAGCTGGCTGCGTGCTCTGTCTCTTTCTAATCCCCCCGAGCGCGCGGCATCTTCCCTGGTGCAGTATATCAACAGTTGAGAGGAAATACTGGTTGAGCAAGCTGACCTGTCACACTTGTCCCCGACTACCGAGAAACGTTACTCAACGGTTTTAGACCACACAGTATTTGTGTCTTGGCACCAACTTCACACCGCTTTGCAAACCGTAAAGTTTATGCCATATTGGACTTATATATTAGTAATGATATAGGAGGCCTTGCTTGGAAGCTATTTGTAAAGGTCCAATATGGCCGCCGAGATCGGAACGAGCGTATGCCACAGGAGTACATAGCTCGGCAAGGTAATGCATTTCTATGATGTATTGACTGAACGCCACCATTTAACCTGTTACTGACAAGTAAATGTGTGACATGGTTACTGTAGTTAGAGGGTCAAGATGATCTCTTTGAGGTGGTAAGATTGCCCTTGTGGGACCCCCTTCAACGATGCAAACGATCCTAACTATGAATGAGTGACATTGGGCCATAACTAGTTGAATCCCATGACCTATTGGCGTCGGAAGAGTGTTGAATGAGATGGTGGGATGGTGAAATGACAACTGATTCATCTGAAGTCAATATTTCATAAATTTTCAAAAGTATGATCGCCCTTGTGGTGCACTGTCCCGAGCAATCTCACCTCGTCGCTAGGCCTATTAGCCTCAGTGGGGGAATAATGACACCAAGCATTCCATATCAATCATTCCAAAAGCTAAATCTTAAAAGCAATTGTTTACCACCGGTACGTGAAATGTTTGGTCAGGGGTGACGGTGACCTAGACTCGTTATGACCTTGAGCATGATGAGCCAGTCGTTGCAAGACATGCTCTCGAGCTGGTGGTGTAATCACAGGTCACTCATCACTGTAGCCAATATTGTCGGGGTGGTAGCCAAGAATCAACAGTTTTAGGTAAATTGTACCGGTATGCCATTTAATAATGCATGAAACACAGATTTTTTTCAATTTCCACTTTTATATGGAGTTGGATATTATTACTGAAAACACAAGTGTGTGATCTAATCTGAATAAAGGTCTGAGCCCGTCTGAAAGTGGTTGCTGGTGGGTCTACCCGAAGTGTGAAGGCATGACCTAGGTCTACCTGTCATCATCCGTACAGACTCTCAAGTCTCTACATTCATGTATCTTAGTCACTTGAATGTGCCATCTTAAAAATGTTCAATAATTTCACTCCGTCTTTGCTCTCATTTATCTCAAAACTTGTGAAGGCAACTAAAGGAAATGTCACTTATTGTATGAAATTGGTTTTGCCATCAAGCTTGATTCCGACTGTACCAGTTTACAACGAATTCCTTAATATTGCTCTCCTCGCGGCGGGTATAGGCCCTACACGTCCAGAACACAGGAGGGCGACAGAACAGTGAGAGGGTTGAGAGAGCAGGAAAGTCGATGTAGCCAAATTCAGTTTTTCACTAATAACTTTTGGACGGCAGAAGATATCAAGATTGGATGTACGGTAGATTTAAAATAGATATTTTTAGTATCTTCAAAATGATTTGAAATAATATCATTTATGTTGTATCCTAACCAGGGACTGAGACCTTTATGTATAAAGGTCCCGGTTGCGGTTACGGTTGTGAACTGAATTTTATAACGGTCCCGGTTACGAAGCAAATTTTATAAAGGTCCTGGTTTCGGTTAAGGTCTCGAAGTGAAATTAATATCGGTCTCGGTCCCGGTTATGGTTATGATACATATTTTATAAAGGTTACGGTTACGGTTATGAACTGAATTTCATAAAGGTCCCGGTTACGAAGCAAATTTGATGAAGGTCCCGGTTATGGTTATGAAGCAAACTTCATAAAGGTCCCGATTACTGTGACGAAGGAAAGTTTTTACAAATCCCGGCTGCTTACCTTGAGTTTTGCTGCACATTCTCCCACTGAGCAAGACGACTCGTCCACAATACGGTCGTAGTTAAAAGTATTTCAGAATCGGGTTACTCTTTCTTTACCCATTCTAAACTCTAAAGCTACGGTACTTAATATTTAATTTCAATGATAATAATTAATTATAATAATACTTAGTGATCACACACGAAATTTAATTAAATACGAATAGATATAATAGTATAATATGAAAGTATAAAAGTAAAAGTACAAAATAAAACATGTTGGCTTCAGCCCTAACCCCTATCACCTTCACACACGTTTTAACTTTTAGCACAAGTCATTCACCAGAGACGCGCGTACACCGAATGCGTGTCGGGCGTGAGTGACAAAAAGATGCCAAGTAGATGTTTTTCTCACATTTTTCATATTTGTTGAAACATATACACACGAGAGATGAAGGTCCCGATTGACCGTCTTTCCTATTCCGCATCACTAGCAAACGGAGGGTTCGTGGATACATCTCTCGTGTCGATACAATTATTATATTCTCCTTCTCTCAGGGAATTGGTTTGGACTTGGGAATTCCCACAAATTTGCCGTCGGCATGACTTTGACTTGCACTAATCCGACACTAAAATCTTGAGAGGTACTTTCTTATACTGTCTCTCGACTACCCCCCCCCCCTCACCCCTTCCACCACTCATCGAAGGTTCGGCCTCAACAACCTTGAAATATAAGAGTTTGTGTTTGAGGGGCTGAAAGTTGAAAAACAAGTTGTATTTCCTTATCTTCAGACTAGGTGTACGTGATGAGACAACCGTTTCAAGCCCTTTTTGGGCCCTTTTTGAGACCCGAATAACCGATATAATAAAGGTTGCTGGTTGCGGTTGTGGTTGTGCCCCGAAAATAATAACGGTTGTGGTTATGGTTGTACCACACTAATAATAAAGGTTGTGGTTATGGTTGCGGTTGCCCAAAAAATACGGGTTTTTAACGGTTGCGGTTACGGTCTCAGTCCCTGATCCTAACATTTGGACAGGTAGGCCTATACAGGACTTTTTAAGGGGACGAGTCACTGAAATTGCTATCTTCATAGATAAGGGTTCTAAGGTGATGAAATTTTTGCACATGCTATCTTTTTGCTCAGAACAAAATATAGAAAATCGTCAAAAAAAAATGTCGACAATTTTTTAAAATATCTAATAAAAAATTCGACTATTTTCAAAAATACTACTCCTCTCACACTTTCCATGTTTTTGCAGTTAATATTTTTTCATATCTTCAAGCACGATTGTATAAAAATTAAATGGGGAGGACATTTTGGAATTTATTCCAATATATTTATTTTTTTAATAACTGGAACTTCACAATATGTTTCTTCTCAGTTTTGAACAACTTGATCAAATTTTAAAATGTATTCATTGGAAAATTTGGTCTAAATTGAAGATGTTGCTTCCCATTTATTGTCAAGAATATTACATTGAATTCACATTTAAACAATCAGTTCTTCAAGTAACACCATTAAAAAGGAGTACCTAGCGATTTTCAGTATCGCATGTACGTATGAATATATTGTAATGAATTACAGGCAATACCTTACAAGTTTTTGGTCTTGATTCACTACAGTGTAACAGGTGTGCATACACAAACTATTCATCATAATAAGGAAGGCTCCAAATGTGACTACATTTATTCAGGCTTTTCAGTGACTCGTCCCTTTAAAGGCAGAATTAGGCCTATTGGGAAAATTGTGCAACATAAGTGAACGGTCGTTTTCTAATTTACCATCTCGAAGGTATTGAAAATGTGTATGTTTTGCCCAGATTAGAATTTTGATATCTCGTAAATTGTTGTCACCAAAAAAGTTGAACACTTGTACAGAAAGTCAGTTGCTCGGTGAGATCAGTTAGACGCTCAGTCAGCTGTTAACCGTCGACGTGTGGTGAGATGAACACTTGTACAGAAAGTCAGTTGCTCGGTGAGATCAGTTAGACGCTCAGTCAGCTGTTAACCGTCGACGTGTGGTGAGATGAACACTTGTACAGAAAGTCAGTTGCTCGGTGAGATCAGTTAGACGCTCAGTCAGCTGTTAACCGTCGACGTGTGGTGAGATGAACACTTGTACAGAAAGTCAGTTGCTCGGTGAGATCAGTTAGACGCTCAGTCAGCTGTTAACCGTCGACGTGTGGTGAGATGCACGCTTGTACAGAAAGTCAGTTGCTCGGTGAGATCAGTTAGACGCTCAGTCAGCTGTTAACCGTCGACGTGTGGTGAGATGAACACTTGTACAGAAAGTCAGTTGCTCGGTGAGATCAGTTAGACGCTCAGTCAGCTGTTAACCGTCGACGTGTGGTGAGATGAACACTTGTACTGAAAGTCAGTTGCTCGGTGAGATCAGTTAGACGCTCAGTCAGCTGTTAACCGTCGACGTGTGGTGAGATGAACACTTGTACTGAAAGTCAGTTGCTCGGTGAGATCAGTTAGACGCTCAGTCAGCTGTTAACCGTCGACGTGTGGTGAGATGAACACTTGTACTGAAAGTCAGTTGCTCGGTGAGATCAGTTAGACGCTCAGTCAGCTGTTAACCGTCGACGTGTGGTGAGATGCATCTGTCGGCAACCCAGCGCAATGATTTGGTCAACAGATAGACAGCTCAGTAATGATTGTTCATCTCTTACATGGATGTGAACTTGAGGAGGGTTTTATCTATCTTTAGTTTTTCATAAAACGTGCACAATCTTCAAGCTATTAATTGAAAAGATGAAACATCAAAACACGAGTGTGAATTTAACTTCAACTGGAAAAACCGCAAGTGACGTTGAATAGAATCTTTGTCCCTTCCTCGAATAGGGTTCTTCCTGATCTCGCCTGTACGCGCCAAGGATTGAACATGCTCTATTATCTCGTCAATGTTGATCGTGTACGCCGTGTTTTAGACACCTTCCTGCCTCGGACTAGAAAGTCCAAACAATTCTTGAATTTCTGCCAATTGATTCTGCTGTTCTAGTTGAGAATTTGCAGCTTCTTCTTTTCAATAGTTTGCTGCAAACTACATTTTCAAAAGTATGCCAAAAATGAATGCTATAATATTCTTACAGACTCTGTTTTTCCATTAAATTCAGCGCATACCGGTACCACTAAATAACTCTGTACATGCTCAAAGACCTCTGAATACCCCCGGCTAAGATTATTTGAGATCCATCATTAAAAACACAATAACTTGGGAATAAATGGAAACTATTCGTCAAATGTTGCTTTTTTGGGTGGTAAGATCGCCCTTGTGGTGCCCCGTCCAAACGATCCTACTCTCATCCTTAGCCTTCATAGGGGAACAATGATTTTGTATCAAGTTTCGATGTTATTAAAAAAAAAAAAAAAAAAAGATTACATACTAATATAGGCAGAGCACCCTTAGGTGTTGACCAGGTGAAGGTCCGTAGATCACTTGAAGTTTTCTCATAATTTTGATACAGCATTTTCCAAAATATCGTTCATGCACTTCGTCCCTATTGGCTATTTACAAGATGGTACAAATTGATTGTTTGCTGGACTTGACCTAATTGACGTGCACCTTCCCTCAGCAGCATCGTTGAAGTCTTTCTCACTTTTCCGACAAAGACTATATTCTAGAACAAGCCAAGTTGAGATGGACAAACCTCGGAACCTTGTAGTAACTCTTATTTAGATAACAATGTACGACACGATGAAATGACAACCAGTACACCAGAAACCATGAAATAAAGTTATAGTAATACATCCTCAATAAAACTAGTAGACGCTATTCATATTTTGTCGGCATATTAACGAAAGGTTCACACGAACTCAATAAGGCAATAAAATGTTGTATGTGGTGAACAAATAATGAAACAGCATTTGTGAGAAGTTGGAGTGACGGACTGAAGGGTTGTCTGGATAGACTTGTGCTGGATGTGTTAGATTAACTCCCTGAGCATATTCAACAGTTTGGTATTGATTTGTCTGGCCTATATCTGGAGTGTTTGTGCCCTTGAATTACCTGCCTGCCTGCCTGCCTGCCTGGAAAAGTCAATAAAACAGACTCTTCAAACTCATTACCTACCCATTCTATCAACCTTGTATTTAATCTCAATTATTAGATCTACGGGAACTAGGAATGTACGGGGAAAAATATAATTTTAGTCATTTGTTTTTAAGGGGGCCCAATTTATGGGTTGGGATACCAGTACTTGCATTAATGTGTGTGTGTACATTTTCAATTTAAGTTTCAGCTATTTTTTAAAGTTGGTATTTTACCATTATTAGATGAGCTTGGCGAAGATTTTCATTCCATATACCGAAAAAATTTGGGCTTGGTTTTTATTTTTTATTTTTTTTATGTGTGTAATTTTGTACGCAGCATACATACAGGTCAGGAAAAAATTTCAATCAACTCGAAACTTTTTTTCCAAATTGGTGTTACACCAGAATAGGTTGGGATTGTTTTTCAGAAAAATCGGTCGAACGGTTTTTCCGGAAAAAAAATGGAAAGTATGGAAATTCCCCATAAAAATGGGCCGGGGGAGAAATACTTGGAAAACCAACATTTTCCTAAAGCTCTCAAATTTTACTGAATGTGGGAAAAACTATCATACATATTTTAAGTGATTTATGGAACAATCGGATGTGAAATAACGAAGAAAACGCATTTTCAAAGTACTTTTTTACACATCAATAAAAGCAATTAAGAAAGCAATTAAGGAACTATTAAATGTGAGCGACAAGTGTCACCAATAAATTGAAACAATTAAAATCTGTGATGATATGAAGAAGGCACTGGTATAATTGTTTGGAAACCAAGGTTTATATACCAACAGACAGCCGCGGTTCACCTTTGAAGTGATCCATGGCATGTATATGTACATTGAGCTGACCAAATGTTCTTAATTCTAAATTTCCATACTTCTACGCACATCTCACAACCCATATAAGGCGTTTTCCTAGTTAATTAAACTTGTAAGCGAATAATGTAGAATATTGAGTCAGTAATCAATGGGTGACTAAAGTTTGTCTTGAAAATGTGTTATTGTTTTTGTTATTACCAGTAGGGTATATTAATATTTGGTAAAGTGGCAAACCAAAACCCCGTGTTGGAATTGTATGTTTTAGTCAGTCTCAGTGTTCAGTTGGTGAATTAGCTACGTACGGCTGACGTGTAACAAATATCTCGGAGACCATGGTGACTGTCGGAAAACATTCACTAGCCAACTTTCAATGCGGTATCACCTTAGTTGAGCTCTAGGCCTGGTATTACCAAGGCCAGTAGACCTTATAGCATGTGTATAACACCTTCGAGCTGCTCTCTCGTTGGTAATCTAACAGTCGTCCCTGTAGGCCTGACTTTCTCATCATCTCAGTGATATACTGTCCAAGCTTCATGTGTTGATGATTATAATTATATGACATATATTCAGAGCCGCCCCCCGTGGCTCAGTCAACTATCGCTTACTGCGGTAGAAACTAGCGTGGGTTTGAGTCCCGCATATAAGGCATGGGTTTTTGTAAATGTCCTTCCACTTATCATCACTGCATCGTTTCATTATCATCCGCTCATTCGTAACCCCGTATAACCTAGCTGTTGGTGGGGTCGTTAAGCAACGTTACATATATTCAATATGCTTGATCCCAGAAGGTCATCACAAATACCACTGTTATGTTTGAATATAGCTGCGGTATGTTCAGAGCCATTGTCTCTTTGGAACAAGATTCAGAAATCATTAAATGTTGAAATTTACCACAATTGTAGGCCTCTTGTTGACAATTATAGAAACTAGTGATATTCTCGGCTTACGGAATTAAAAGTACTTGTGAATAATAATATTATAGGCCTAAAGTTTCGTGCATGAGTGTTTGAATCATAAACATATATTACTTACCGTAATACGTTACATTATCGACGTAAAAATAGAGTATAAATTGCTTGGAAAATGTCCAATATGACGTGAACTTCCCGGTTTGCAAGCGGTGTGAAGTTGCTGCCGAGACACACATACGTACGCCTTCTCAACGTTGAGTAACGTTTCTCTATGTTGGTATAAACGACCAGATGGATAGCGCGACGCATATGTGGTTGACGTTTACACCGTGGACTGTAATGTTTGTTCTGTTTTGTTCACAGCCTGACAGTCCGTACCAAGGGGGCGTATTCTTCTTAACAATTCACTTTCCAACAGATTATCCTTTTAAACCTCCAAAGGTAAGCAAATCAACGAGCATTTTTATTTGTTCTCACTTCATGTGGTTCAATGTTCAGTCTGCCTGATCTTGTGATCTTTTTTATTATTATTTAATAGCTCGGAAGCCAAGTTTTTTACCTTTCATTTTTAACAATACATATTAGATATTACAATTAAAATTGAACTGAATGCAATATGGTTCAACAAGGTTTAACAAAAGTACTTGAAGTATATAAATGATGAAACATCTCATAAGTATTCATTCTTTCTCCTTATCCACTCGACACACCCAGCCTTGAAACACCCAACACTTGTTGAGGTCCTAATAGTGTGGGGCAACGTATCGAACTCTTTCAGTCCTGCGTTAAATACAGAATTGAACCATCTTGAGGTCTAGTTTCACGAACTGAACGTTAGTGGGTGAACAAATAGTTGGTAGATTAACTGGCTGTCACTGTTGGTTATGCGTGTTATTTTCATACCGTAACCAATAGCTGGCTAATTTGGAGAGTTCGTAAAACTGGCTCTAAAATATTATCTGTTCCTTTTCAAGTCCACAATTATTATTGAAATTCTAGTGATGAATGAAATTGTTCACTTTCTCATTATATTTCGTTTTTAACCATCTTTAGAAAAAATGAGCTGTCCAATTTGTTTTTCTTAATATTCTGTGAAAATAGTAACAGCCTTAATGTCACTCACAGCAGTTTGAACAATGGCCCCGTATTGTTTCCCAAGTCCACAGGTGTTTGATAGGCCAGCAAGAAATCAAATCAGGAATGTTTTTAGATTATTCACACGAGACGGTTTGTGCAAGAATCGTTCCGTTATAATTCATCATAAAAGGCGTCAATGCTGAGTGCTGTGTACTAACACAATTATAATTATTTACAGTGAGTACTTTTAACTCATCGTTTCCCTTTTTTAAAAATATTAATGGAAATTGCAAGCATTCAGACCTTCTAATATTGAAAGGTAAAATTACAGTACGGCACCAGACTTTACATACAAATTTCTTGAAATAGTAGATGACTTGCTTGCCATCTTTAAAATTATTCAAATTGAAATGTAGACCTAATGAGGTTTTTAAATTATTAACGTATGTTAGTGACTAGACCTGCCAATTCTTCAACAAAAAATCTTGTCACATTTCAATTGTATCTCTTCAATTTTTTTTGTTTTGTTTCTTAACATTCCAAAACTTGGGTTGTTTCGTTTCGTGTCATCCTAAAATTATGTGAATTATTCTGAATTTTAAAGTTTTTTTTAGGTCAAGCCATTAGCTTTGCTTGGCTCGTGATGTTTGCTATGTTTGTTGGCAGCTGGCCAGAGTCTAGAGAAATACCAGCATTGAGGTGCAAGTACCTTCTTCAGCCAAATCTTCTTGACGTGTATTCTCTTTATATATTGAGTTTTAACCACTTGACAGCTGGGTTACGTAATCACGGCCCTTCCTCCCAGGCCGGGATATTTCCATGTTATACTTGTGTGTAGATGGCTGTTTACAACATGGATAGCACACACAAACTGTTCCATTGTATCGACAGATTGTTGGACTTGATATAAGAAATAATGAATTGCCGACATTGTTACTTGCATTTAGAGGCTAGTCACTCTGACACATGAGGCCTACAACAATCTTCTGGATAACAGCTGACTGTATTCTGTCATTTCCAATACATCCGCGTATTCTATTGGCACAAACAATCAACACCAATTGCTCAATCCGTCTCCTCGATGTGAGTACAAGTCCCGCGGCAATGTGACGGAAAGCTGTCGAGCGTATTGGAAGCTGTGAGGACGTATGTGCGCGACGTAATCTGCTGATGACCAAGATCTGTTGGCGTCAATCACTTATGAATGACACGATGAGATGAGAGGTTATTTGTCAAGGAGTCGGTCGTGGCCTGTTGTGAAGGAACCATCCCAGCATTGATCTGAATGACAAGCAGGATGGATCGAACCCCGGTCTCCTGAACGACGGTTCAGTGTGCTAGCCACTTTGCAGTTCTCGGCTCTAGTAGTGTCTGGCTTGCTCAATTGAGGTTAGGTTTC
Source organism: Brachyptera putata (assembly GCA_907164805.1). Lineage (NCBI taxonomy): Eukaryota > Metazoa > Arthropoda > Insecta > Plecoptera > Taeniopterygidae > Brachyptera > Brachyptera putata. Next base: position 14,703,459 of record OU015473.1, on the reverse strand, counting down.
GAGCCCCGCAAAAGGCATGGGTTTAATTAAACATCATATCATCAGCTGTTTTGGGCCCCTAGAAAACAAGAGCAGCTCGTTACATCGTAACTACTAGCTTGTACCACCGAGTGCAGTGTTTTCATGTTCACCAACGACTAGACGTGATACTATCGCCAACTCACGTGCGTAGGTCTATTGGTCTATTGACGTGTTTTACTCCCATTCTTTATCTTATCAGTTGGCAGGTCCACTGCATCTGCTTCCGTTCATCATTTCTTCTCCCTTATCTCCGCAATTTTAATCGCACTTGAATCAATGATTAGGAGGCAAAAGCTTGGAGGTAAAAGAGGGAACAATCTATTATCCAGCTTATATACTGTTTTTTTTCTGGTTTCTCATTCCTATCTATGTTGAGTGTTTTTACAGTGGGCACGTCATAGTTTAATCAATTCTATGATAATTTCAGTGTTTATAAATACGCAAATCTTCATCTACCTTATCGTTCCTCCAGCTGTTCCTTGGATGGTTGCCAAGAAACAACCATCCACGCAGGAAAATTGCATTACCTGTAGATCTTGAAAACAAGAACGATGCTGTCTTAGAAATTGACATGAACTCTTTTGTATTGATGAATGTTTTTCTCTGTTGATGCATTCTGTAATCTATATACTTATATGGATATCGTATGCGTGTGCTTGTTTGGTCCAAGTAATATCAACGAGCATGTACTATTGTACCGGCACAAGCAGCGCAGTGGTTAACGCTCTCGCTTCGTGTGATCCTACCGGCACATGTAGCGCAGTGGTTAACGCGCTCGCTTCATGTGATCTAGGAGGCAAGGGGAATTTCCGACCTGGTTAGATCCCCGCCGCCGTCCATCTTTACAGGGGTTTTTCATGGTTTCCCTCTGTAGTCTAGGCTAATGCCGGGATGGTTCCTACAATATAGGCCACTACTACTTCTTTCCCACTAAACTTCCCACTATGTAAGAAGTCTTCGCCTCATCAATCATTCACCGACGCCAATAGATCTTAGTTATCATTACAGTACGTCGTTGACCCCAATATAAATGAAATAAAGACATTTACTACATTGCTAAATTGCTGAAATTGGGCTTTTAAAGTTGCTATTCTAAAGCACCATTTACTGGCGCAATTCTATTTGTAGGTATTCCAGCCTTCCACTGAATTAGTCTCTAATGCTATACAATGGAACCTTGGTGCATCGTTCCAGATACATTCATGTTTCCTCCCCCTCCCTGCTCTTACATCAACCAATGTGGAATTTGTCTGGGCAGATGTTTATTTCTGCTGTTCCCAAGAAAATAATTGAGTTTACTCTGTATTATCGTTTTTCCGTAAGTAAGCTCGTACATCCCGTGATTGGCCGTGCTTGAATTCTCGTGTTGAGCGGATGCAGTCGAACTAAAAGTTTGATTGTTCGAATGCGACGTGGCTATTAACGAATAGCCCTGTTAGTCACTGTTTTATATATATATATATCAACTGGCAACTTGGATTAAATTATGCTAGTTTTAGATTATAATAAACAAGTTCATGTTGGGTTGGATACGTTGTGTCCCGTTAGGTTGGTTGGTTCAGTTGGATCAGGTAATCTTTCGTCAATTCAGATAACTCGCAACAGCAACAACAACAACGCCTGCCACGGGCTAAGACATACCCGAGTCTGCCGTACGAATGAGGCTTTCAAAGTGTTTACATTCAAGACTAGAAGTATACTAGTATAAGCTCAAGCTTGTAGCCTGGCTCACAACAATGTTTTCTTGCTTTCAGGTGGCATTTACAACCAGAATTTACCATCCAAATATAAATAGCAATGGGAGCATCTGTTTGGATATTCTGAGATCTCAGTGGTCTCCTGCGCTTACAATTTCTAAGGGTGAGTGTCTTATTCAACTAACTGCCTGAATTACCAACGTGGGAGTAGCTCTAACTGACTGATTGAAGTTGTCACCACCATGGTTACCATCTCTCGGAGTAAAGCTAACTGGAGTCGGTAATACCGGGCTTACGAACTATTGGTGGATTAAGCGATAGTCGTGGTGGATTCACATTTGCAGCTAATGCTAGGCTATAAATAACTTGTCTATCTTGGCTTTCTCAAGTGTATACACAGTGTGAGCAGTAACCGCCCACATGCGTTAATTGTCTGCTTTGTGCGTGTTTGTCTCCAGTACTGTTATCCATCTGCTCGCTCCTGTGCGACCCGAACCCGGACGACCCTCTAGTCCCGGAGATCGCTAGGATATACAAGACGGACCGGGAAAAGTACAACGAGTTGGCGCGCGAGTGGACCCGCAAGTACGCGATGTGATGCGGCCAACATGCGCCGGATATAAAACAATTTTCTATTTAAATAAAAAGCAACAGAATGGAGCAATTAAAAATAGGGAAAAACAACAAACTGCATAAATATATCAAAACGGAAAACTGAATTGAATTTTTTTTTTAATTATAAAATTACTGTCAGAGGGACTATTATTTCTGACTTGATTGGTTTTATGACTGCTTCGTACATTTATTTGCAATTCAGTACTCATCCAATTTTCTAATAATAAATAATCAAAAGTTTTTTTAAATATATCTCCCCTCAGTTATGGTTGAGTGAAACTATAATGTCTTACTGTGTAGGCTACTGTTTTTTTTAATCCTTGTCGATAATCGAATCTACCAAAAATTGTTACGTTTTCTTCATGTAGGCTGTTTAATTTTTGTCCAGGTGGTTTTAATGTTGTCAGTGTAACAGGCTAAAAGAAAAATCACCTTTCGGCTTTCGTCTGCAAACAATTTAGAATTGTTTCTCTTCTAGACTTTTTTTAAACTTGTTTTTCGGCTCTAAATAATTCCGTGGGGTGTTTTCCAGCCTCGAATAAATATTATCAAGTCACCAAGTTTCGTCGACGTTTCCTATTTCACATGCCCCTCCCCCCCTCCTCCCCTCCTTCAAATGCTAACTTCAATAACCATGATTTAACACTCACAATTTTAGTCACCTATCTACGGATATCTGTTTCGATCTTGATGTCTTTTTTATCTCTTCACAAAGGGATTACAGTAAGTAATAATGGTGGACTTTCTGTGGCAGGCCTTGAAGTGAGACAGCGTTGGGCCTCGTCAAAACTGAATTTACTTTTGTATAAGGTTGGCATTCGTAACTAGAAACAGAACATAATTAGGGATTGATAAATTAAATTTACATCTGTCGTGAATAGTTATTGGGTACCTATGCTGAACTTATTCCAGTGATTTACGACAGTCGGTCCTGTTTTGTGTAACCAGTCGAGAACACTGGAACTTTGAAACTTGATTCTGCTTCTTCAAATCTAACTCATCGAACGTTGATGGTCGGACGATACTCTGAGGGGAACCAAACCCGGCCGGGAACTGTTTCGACAACACTGTAAAAATAATCTAAGTTATTGAAATTGATAATCTACGATCTATGAATACGTCGTGAATTACGATTTTATTTTATATAGGGCTCAATTGCGTTAGTGTAACAAAAAAGGTTTATTTAATTGATTAAATGGAAGGAAGAAAATACCAGATATGTATAGTAGTCTTTTCTTGGGGGGTTTAGAACAATGATTGAATGGTGGTACTATCTATCCTGTCTTGTTATTTTTTTCTTTTCTCTCATTGTACTATATTTGTCCATTTCAAGTGGAACTTCTGTGTAATCGTATTATACTTGTGAGACTTGTTAATAAATATTGAACTTTATTAATTGATATTGTTATTTACGTTTCCTCTAGTTGGTATTGTTAATCCCGCTGCCCATGTGTAACAATTACCGCCCATTCATCTTCCAATTGATAGCGGAGTTTTGCAGTGACTCTTTTGGCTGGATATACTGGAATCAACAAAGGAGGCGCTATGAATTACCTGGAAAGGCTGTCCAGCAACTACGTGTATATTGTTACAACTTGGCTTTACATGGGAGTGTACAGCAAGTTGTGGGACCGGGTTCGGGACCAGACTGGGTCTCTTTCTCAACGAATTAAAAGGACATACTTGAAGAGAAGGTTGTTTATTGGATGTGACCAGTGTCGGACTGGCACTCAAGCACGGCCCGGGCAGAAATGGATAAGCGGCCCACGATGGGTGGGGGGGGGGGGGTCAACCAGCACTTTGTAAATAATATCTTTGTAATTGATGTATACTCTCGCACTTTACGAATTTCAAGCGATCTTACCTTGTTCAAAATTGGTATGCCTTTAATTTTCATATTGTAATTTGTAATCGGAATTTTCATAAAGAAAATGAATAGACACTTTAGCCAATGTCTTGTGTTCCACACCCAGCCACAATCACAGGTTCGTATTATTTGGTACTGCAACTCTGGAAAATTCCGAGACGTGTTCGAATAGCGATTCGCTATATCTTAACGGGGGGACTCACTGCCCTGCAGGGAATTGTTTGAACAATCGTTATATTTTTGTCAATTTTTCACCATCATGTGACGTCCACACTCGTGCTTATATAGATTAATTCCAAGAGTCTTGGATACAAATTGAAATTAAGCTTAATTCTTGTAATTTATTACATTCCAACTACAAGCTCATTATAATTAAAAGCATATATTTCCAAATTCAATTTCATCAAACAATAACATTATAATGATTTCAATGAGGTGATCATCTTAAATATTTGTATCTCAATTTGTTAATAATTCAACAAGATATAAAATTGATTTTGATAACTTTTGTAAGTACAAAAATGTCCTATTCAAAATAACTAATAATTATATTTTTTAAATTATGAAAATCATCAGCTATTGGATCAGTTTTATTTATACTAAAGGTGTTTCACTGGATATTTGTCATCATTTGAGTTGAATCGAATGGAAATAAAATGTTGAAGTGAAACAACAATACGAACGCAGCAAAAAAATTCGCGGGTGACCGGCCCATTTTGATATCATTTCACCAAGCAGTCCATGCACCGGCCATTGCCTGGTTGCCCAGTCCGCCACTGGATGTGACTGCGTGACATAGTCCTGGAACCTCAGAAGTATAGCCCCCCCTCTTGGGTGAAGCCCTCAACAGTAGAAAACCCGCCCGATGATTAGGTCCTACCGTGTTCCAACAGTTGAAGTCGTTCTCCCCTCTCTTGGGTGATTCTTCCGCGGTGGATGTGATGGCTTGCCACTGTCGAACCTCTGAGACGAATGCCTCGATTAACAGTCGGCACTCGGTTGTATGGTAATGCATTTCGTACCCCTGCCGGCTTCTGGGTAGTGTACCCGCTTAGCGTAGATGTTACGAGGCTAGTGGGGTTCCAGGGTTGACGGGAATAGGTACTGTGCTGGCCTATGATGGATACTGAGGTATAGGCCTACATGTATGGATAGAGGGTATAAGGTCTAGGGGTAGGTGAGTGGCCACAGAGTTACATATCTACGTGACAATATCACTGCTCCCCCCTCCCTTGCTTTTCCTTTGTAGCTCAGTCTACTAAGGCACGGCTGTAGAATCTGAGATCGCGTTGAGCGTGGGTTTGATTCCTGCTCAAGGCATGGGCTTTTGTAAACGTCCTGTCACTTTGCGATTATCATCACCTGCTCGTCCGTACCTCAATTACTCTCGGCTGTTAATGACGTCGTTACGCCTTGTTGAGAGCGGCCAGGTGTTCAAGACAAACTCAAACATACGCGTAATCAATCGTCGAACTCAGAATGTGTGTTTTATCTGATTTGTGTATTTAGGCTACTCCAGGCAAACGCGTTTTGTGTTTCCACGGTGATGGATGAGCTAATATTGAAATTCGGTGAAAATTTGAATGTTTTTGAAGGACTTTTTTTTACGTTATTCTTCTCTGGCTCACAGTATTCTTATGGGGATTTTGGAAACTTGAAAATCAGTTTTCTCAGAAGTGGTGTAACCAATTGAGCCTCAAAACTATACGTTATCGAACTAAATGATGACACTTAGGCATGCCAAGTTTCAATTGAATTTGAATTTTCGTTTGACCTGTAGAGCTCGAAAAAAAATGTACTTTTTTTTCGAGTCAAGTGAAGTTGAGTCTTCGCTTCACTCATCCAATAACGTATATATTTTATTTAACAACAAAATGAAAATCAGTTTTGTATTACAATAACATGGGATTGTAAGAGCTGGACCTCGTATGCTAAAGCAAGCAAACAAACTAAACAGATCGTTTGCGTTGCCTGTTGCACTTCTGGTTCAGTACATGTATCTATATTAGCTTCATCCTAGATATTTTCATTAGTAACAAAAATCAGTGTTATTTTCAAAGGTACGGTTCATAACGTGAAAGCAAAGACCGTATTATCTAAGAAGACGTAAAACTAGTCTTGATTGCCGTGTAACGCTTGGCGACATTGCTCACTAACACTACCTGGCGGACTGGAGTGAATTAGAAGATAGATATCTGCTTTACCAGCAATGCCCAATGTGTACAACACCGAACTGATATCATTATTATATCTTTAATCATGTGCACACAATAGTGAGGATATATAGGCCTACCAATGAACAGATGTTTAAATTGGCCTAGCCTTGCTGTACTCACATTTCCGTATCTATTGGAAGATAAACAATTACGGTACTTCGGTCTGCCTGGATGATTAAAACACCCGATGATAATACAGATAGCGTCGTCTCGTCCATTCATGATGGAACTAGAATATTCAATGAAATAAATTATTTCGATAAAAAAGCAAAACTTGGATAATTATGTGAATCAAAGGAAGTGTGGAAAAATATTCGTAAAATCATTCCAACTGGCCTACTGAAGAAATCTGTAATATCTGTGATATCTGTAATACGATCGTGTAAATCTGTAATCTGTAATATTAAAAATCTGTAATACGATCGTGCCTTCTAACGTAGTTCGATAATAAGATCTTTGGTGAAAGCTTCCACGCCCAACGCCTAGCAGACACCCACGGCCTGTTGAGATGGATGCACGTACAAAACCATTGAAACGTACAAATAGGTGGGCATAGAGTGTAACGAAGTGGCTGTAGACATGAAAATCTTGATTTTTATGGTTCCTAGGCAAAGAAAAACTATATACACAAATATTTGTGGGAACTTATGATTGGTTAGGTTAGATGAATCTTGTTATTGTCTGGCTCGCACTAGCGTCACTATACTGCAAGAAATGTGTGGCTAGAGCTGATAATAGCTGAATGAGCTCCAAATTAAACACCTTATTTTAGGCAACCAATATTTATTCAGTGCATGTACAGAAGAACATATCAAGCATCCGTGAGCTCCCGTCGTAACGTTGACGGCTGCTAGCTTCTTGAGCCGTTCAGTCGTTAGTGCCCTCGGGGAATTGGCCGATTGTCGAGTTTTTGTATTATTTTTTCAATCTTGTAGGTAATTTCAACGATCGCATCCTCCATTTGATGTACACGAATCTCCAAGCTGAAATCACAGCCCACGTAGGGACAATCTGTTCAGTGAATGCTCTCGTAAGTCTGTTGAACGATGGAAATGGTCGTGGCGTAATATTAAAGGACACACAACCCTGAAACTAGATTTTTAGACGAGCTTTAGCGAGGATTCAACTTGACATACTGAAAAAAATTGGTGTTCGTTTTTATGTTTTTTTTTTTTTTTTTTTTTTGTGTTTTTTTGTCGGTTCTCCACAGGTCAAACGGCTACAGCTATCAACTTCAAACTTTTTTTCAATATGGTTCCGCATCTAGCTTAGATCTATAGTTTTGTGGCATTATCGGGGGGTAACTTTTTTTTATGAATTTTAGAAATTTCAAAAATACCCATTAGAATAACATGGCGAAAAAAAAAGGAATTATTTTTATTTTTCCAAAAAAATGAAATTTTGCGTGAAGTTGAATTACATTTTGATACACATTTCTAAAAAATTTCAGCTTGATCGGGTCTGCCATTTTGAAAAAAAATATAAAATGTGCTAAATTGGTACCACTCGAAGCAGTTCTTAACCATTACTACCTATACTATTACTATCCGCTCGTCTAGCAACGCATATGGCGTTTTCTTAGTAATGAATAATGACGGTATTTATTCTCCCAATTTTAGAGAAAACCAGAAACATCTCAATTTCAGAAATTGAAGTGAATGTTGTTGTCCTGCCGAGTCCATGAGTCATGACGTAGACATTACCGACGCAGGATTGGTAAACATTAGCTGCACGGCAGTCGTAGCAAGTGTCTTAGTCTTAGTTCTAATGCGCTTCATGTCACGTGCGAGTCTTCCTGCCAGACCTTGGCTCGATTGGATTCTAAAGACCTCGTCCTAGTCTTAACGAAATGGAATATGCTACGTGCGTGCTCTGTAGTCTACATAGAACGAATGGTAGGCCTATTGTCAACAGATATGGCAGTCGAAACAGTTTGGAAAATTAACGATGTGTTTAAAATGACTTTGAAAGTATGTAAATCGTTCAGAACACGTTGTTTAGAGAGGCTCTCTTCATTGCTAGCGACTGTCACGGTCCACAGTGTGAAGCAGGGGACTCTCCTGTCTTACAATCCAGCTCCGTCTCATGTCCACGGTGAAGTGGGGGACGTATTTCATTAATAATTCCTCGGGAGATTAGTTTCCATTGTGTATTGAAGAAAGAGAATGAATGTTGTACTTGAATTGAGTTTTGATCACTGGTTAGGTGGCTTATTATACCATACAAAATATTACAAATATTTCATGCATATTGTCGTTTAAGTTGAGTCTTGGGACAGCTTAAAACTAAAGTCAAGACAGCTGTTCATTGTAAACCAGGCAAACGTAGAATATGCAATGTACGGTGAGCGAGATATCTAGAAAGTAAAATCTAAAACTCTACACACCTTGATCATATGAAATATAATTCATTCGATACCAACGAATCTAAGGTGCCGTGGGTCTAACACTGCAACATTTTTCTGCTATAGTTTCCATTTATTCGATGAATAAAAAACATGTATTACATTATTTCCTTTGAAACGGCTGGTTCGAATTGCATACAGATTTTTAATTATGTGCATCACTTCTGTTTTTACATTTGAGGAAAATTTGAATTATATTGGTGAGATTTTATTTTTCAATTTTTTCGACTGAGCCTAATCTTATGGGGTTTCTAGAAACTTTGAGATGATTTTTCTAAAAAATGGTCCAACAGATTTGACCCACAAACTATACAGCTCCAAGTTGGATAAGTTTGAGTAGGCGGCCTATACAGAAAAAGTTTCATGTCGATCGGTCAAACCCTACGACCTGTGCAGTGCTTCCCAAAAAAAAAAAAACAGAAAGCTCCGTAAGAGTTGGGTGGAAATCTTCGCTAACGCTCATCTAATAACTATATTCGTACTAGAATGAGAACTTGATCACTGATTAAAACTGTTGTGCATGAATAACCCACGTCACTGTTCTAGTGGATTGGAGCAGACCTGCGGGAAGTCGTATGGTGAAGTTGGTAGAAATGTTTCGCGTGAGCTTACCCTTGAAACTCGTCCTCGGATATTGCTCCCTTTCCTCCGCGACCTGGAATCAAACATCGACCTTCAACAACAAGCCTGCGTACACTGTCTGGTGCCGTCACTGCCTTGGGGGTTCAAAACCCACAGTGCCTGCTTGTTTGTGAACTTCAGATAATCAAGCATAGAATTCAAGTAATGTCACCATAAAACTGCTGTGTGTATGTATTTTGTACTCGTATTGTTTACAGCAACTGTGCACGTTTGCGCGGTGGCACTTATTTTCCATGTACTCGTAACGAGTATGAAATTATTTTTCAGGCAGTGTTAGGGGAGAGGATAAGAGAGAGAGAACTAGAACAAAGCGGGACAGTTGCGCGAGCAAGGAGAGATGTACGGAAATACTCCTTCCTACCGCGAACTGGTGACGATTGGAATGGTTTGGGGGGGGGGGGGGGGGCTGAAAGAAGTGGTAGTGCGGAGGGAAGTGTTGAGAGTTTTTGTAGCTTGGTTTTTTAATAATTATTATTTCTTTTCATTGTAGGCCTACTTGTCCCTGTTGAGAGTTTTGTTATTTAGTTCAAGGCCTTGCCACCGCACCTTTGTGCAAAGTCTGTGAGTGTACGTAATGAATGAATAAATATTGCGTGTCAATGTAAAATGACAGAACTTGCTGCTGAACAACGCGGGCCCACTATAGCCGTCCGCTCAAACCTACTATTGGCGGCGTCATTATCAATGGCAGTACATAGCTCCCTGTATAATTATTATCCTGCTGGAAATACACATATGTCCAGTATCTCTTCAGTCAATTATTTGAATTTAGAACAAGAATATAATTACATAGAAAATAAATAAAAGTTCAGAAATATAGTTTTGCGAGGTATGCGTTGACCTATTCTTTATTTTCTGATCAAATAAAAAATGTAGGGCTTATACTAAATCAAGGGTTAGATAATTGCAATGGATAATAAAGGTTGACTCAAATTAAAAAGTGGTCATAAAAAATTAATAGTAGATGATTTAGAATTTGTTGATTGAGCAAAAACTATTAGAAACTATATCGGCAAGGCAAGGGCAGGCTTTTGGAGTTTTAACGATAAACGTGAATTGTTTGTAGAGTGTTTTTTCTACAATGTGTTTCCCTGAGTTCCAAAATCTATTGTTTTTTTTAGCAAAAATGAATTTTTTGTCATTTTCTGCGATTATGTCTTTTCAGTCACGAATATTAGATAAATGCCAAAAAAAATCAGAGTTGAATATTCAGACATCTTTTTTTTTTTAAATCTCCCACTGAAGGCCTTCTTCTTGCCTTTAACCTTCAATGAATAATTCAAGATAACAGTAAATACTGGTGATTATTTACCATCAAATCTTATCCACACGAAAATAATAAAAGAAGTCCGTAAACTAAGATGCGTGAAAATTCACCAAAAAGGTGAAAAAAACTCCGCAAATACTATTTCACCACTGAAAACGATTTTTGTAAAAACAGTCAATGCCAATTCACCCCTTTTAGCTATTTCAAAACAAAAGTTGGGTTTTTAATTCACCCCAAATGCTTGCCTAATGCTTGCCTCTGTACAGGGCCGGCCCGTGGGCTGGGCGACCTGGGCGGCCGCCCAGGGCGCAACATTTCCAGGGGCGCAAAAATATACTGGCGCTTTAATGGCAAAATACGTTCCTGAATTATATATCAATTATAGACGACTATCGATTTGAATAATCTCTCCACATCAATAGAAGATTATAGTTGCTTAGCGCGAACTAGCGCTATCTAGGACGTTTTCCACGTTGCGTTCACACTAAAGAATCCATGACTTCCAGAAATTTCGTGTAGTTCTCAAAACTTGTATAGTCGTACATAAAAAGAGAACATTTAAAAAAATTCCCTGCGGGGCTTCATACCTACTTCACTTGCATTCACTTTCACTATGCACACCTAGTTTGAGGGGCTCAAAATTGAGTCCTTGCACGGGGAATGGGACTCTGTAGTAACAGTACCTGTGATTGGCAAATATCAGTTAGACATCTCTAGTTCTATTAAAAAATTAATTTGGACATCTACATCTCATCTGAAACACGTCAAACCATATTAAAAGAGGTGCAATTTTTAAAAAAATCCCTGCGGGGCTAGAAGGGGGCCTTCCCCCCTTGCCCCCCGCGGGTCACCGGCTTCGCATCAACGGGCCTTTGCACCACTGTTCGTATATGACATTTTCTTCTCCACTAATATCCCCTGTCCCCTTCCATCACCATCGCGATCGGCAAACTAGGATCGCGTATCGTCTCAAGCTTCTTCCTAGATTTTATAAAATCCACTCATATGTCGCCCAGGGCGCAAAAACATCACGAGCCGGCCCTGCCTCTGTATATAGGTAGCCTGCCGTATTATTTGTTGATTCATTAATTTTTCGTGAGTTAAAATTCCCTTTGATACAAACCCCCTTTTAACATGATCATTTTGATACACTTCGATCTACACTTGTTAAGATCAAGAGGAACCATTCCACTTTTGTCCAAGAATTTTATTTAAAAAATATAATTTTCCTAATAAATTTATAGCTTCTCCTGTTGTAGACATTTTGAAAAGATCAGTAGGCCTACAAATTTTGAAAAATCATTCATATTCAATACATAATTTCCATTCCCCCCTTCCCTTTCTTATAAATAATTTCCGTTCCCCTCTCCCCCCCCCCCCCCTTTTTATAAATAATTTTTATAATATTTCCATTCACACCTCCACATGGCTCAATATAGTTTATGAGCTCAATTTTCCCATTTTACTTTTTTATAGCTTCAGATTTTTGTTTGTCAAGTTATAATTACTAGTTACACTTTGTTCGTCTACTACCGTTCTTTCTATTATTCTATCCGTTGATCCATTATTCCGAGTCAATCATGGCAGCCATTGTATGTGAATAGCTGTCTTCATCGAGATGCATTGAGGGTTGCGTTGGTTCTCCGTCTCGACATGGTGTCCTCACTCAACTCTAAATCTCGTTCCATTTCCTGATCTCGTGCCTTAGAACATCGCTTCTCTACCTAGTGTTGTCTAGTGGAAACTTGATGGCATGCCTTCTAGATACCTCAAATATTGCCATCCAAGATGCGGTGGAAGTAAACAACTGCGCTAGGCTTATGAAAAAGGATATTAACTGGTAATGCAATTAAATGAAATGTGAATACTTATTTGTTTGTGGATGTGGATTTCTCACACGAATTCGATTACATCAACAAATCGTCCAGATGTAAGTTACTAGCAATATAACTTGCGTTATTATGAATTACTTCACAATTTAAATAGTGCACAATTTAACCTTGCTATCTCCGTTTTACTCCATAAGAAACTGTTTCAGACAACTGAAGCGTCATTTTGTGTGTATTTGTAAACAAAGTTAGTTTCTTTTATCACTACTACACTACGCATAATCGGTTGTTCTAACAGTTTGGATGTTAAATTGTAACATATTTGTAACACGGGAGGGATGGGAAGATGAGGAACCAACGCAACCCTCACTGCATCTTGGTCTTCATAATAAAGCTATTTCAAGCCGAGATCTGTTCTCACCGCGTTTCCCCTCCAGTTCTTCGAGCAGTCGCTTGGTCTCGGTTTCGCCAATCACCTTGCCCTTCTCGATGTCGTACTTGGCGAAGAACATTTCGATCTCGGCGTCCGTGAAGTTACATCTGCAATCGGTGCGTACAGTTGTAGCAATATAGTACTGCAGTACATGAGCTCGAGATCAACAACTACGGGGCTATACATTCTGTCGGACTTTCAGTCTGAGGCAGGCAGTTGTACGAATACAACTTATTTTGTACAAGTATTCAAGGTGAGAGACAACGATTCTTTCCAACTTGACATTCTGGTTTCTCCAGTTAAATATTTGAATAAACTTTTCAAAATAATATTTTATACGATCCAGCTCAAATCTTCAAAATCGTGCAAATTTTCACTGAAAAATAGCCAAATAGTGAATACTCTGAAAAAGACATTTATAGTGAAAGATAGTGAACTAGACTATGATGTTAAGAGCCGATTGTACCAACTGATGATTAAATATTAATTAGTTTATCATTACTTAAGGTATAAAAATAACATAGGTAACCAAGGGTGATAACAAGTTAATTTGCTGATTTTTGCTTAATTCACTAATCATCACTTGGTACAACTGGCTCTAAATCAATCGAAATACCATGAAACATGAAGAATACCAAAAATATAATTCCTCGTAAAATATTTCAATTTGATGGTCATTGTAAATGTTGATTGCATTAATGCTAAATCCCTCGAGATGCGAGCAAACACGTCAATATACAAGTGCATGTAGAGACTTCTTACTTGCGCAACATGTTCCTGATGTCGTGGTAGGTGACGTTGCCGGGCGCAGACTTGGAGTCGGCGGCGCGCCGGCCAAACAGGTTGCGCACGCCGCGCCCCAGGAAGTCCGACACCTCCATCTCGTTCCTGCGCCCCGCTATCTCCGACTTCACCTCCGAGTACGTGTCGTTGATAATCGCCAGGAACATGTTCTACGGGACAAAGTCCGAATGCACATTGCTTCAAACGAATTATTTATTTATTTATTTATTTATTTAGCAGTCCTGCTACTTCCATTACATTCATACATACTGACACAGACATTGGATCACCTAGAGAGGAAACTTATTTTTAACAAATACTATACGTCATTTTTAAACACATTAATATCAATAGAATTTACAATAGCAACATCCAATTCATTATAAAGCCTGAAACCACTATAGAATATTGATTGTAATTCTTTTAGCGTGTTCTTTCTTTGTACTTTAATGTGATGATCATTCCTCATGTGCATTATATGCTCTCCTTTGTTCCCTTCTTTTTCATTGAGATAATCTGGGAGTTCTCCCTTTTCTAACTTGTATATAAAAGTAAGTACATTAAGTGCGACTCTCTGTCTAATTGTCAACATGTCAGTACGCTCTAATAATACACGAACAGGTAAGTAACGGTCACACTGGAGGACGACCCTCAGCGCTTTGTTTTGAAGCTTTTGCAGCTTGTCTATATTATAATCACTTGCACTCCACAGCAATGTACTACAGTAATCAACATGTGGTAGCACTATTGTTTTAAATATTAACATTCGTGTACATTGTGATAATGATTTTCCAGCCCTCGATAGGAATCCAATTTTTTTCCCCATCTTTTTAGTTATATATTCAATGTTACTGTTAAAACTCAAGTGTTGGTCTATAATTACCCTAAATATTTCATCTCACGAACATATTCTATAACTGCATTGTCCACCTGTATATTAGGTAGGTCTTCAAATTCATTCAATATTTTATTTTTTACATTTTTAGTTGCTGTTATTAACATGCACTTTGTTTTACTGACATTCAGTTTGAGTTTGTTCATCCTCAGCCAGTCTACTGAAAGTCTTAAGCTTTCATTGACTATTCTAGTAGCTTCAATGACATCATCCCCTGCTAAGGATAACAGGGTGTCATCTGCAAACAGTTTTATAAAGATATTCGAGTTACATGTGATTTCAAAAATATCGTTGATGTAAATTATAAACAGGTAGGGCCCCAGTACTGATCCTTGTGGAACACCATAATTATTATCTATTCGTTCTGACTTAGTATCATCATAAATTGTACATTGAGTTCTTTTTTCAAGATAGCTCACAAACCATTGATATGCAGTACCTCTTATCCCATATTTCCATAATTTTTCTAATAATATTTTTCTATCAATAGTTTCAAAGGCCCTTTTGAAATCTAAAAAGAGCGCTATTATAATTCTGTCTCTTCCCTTTCCTAATTCTGCTAACCACTTGTCTATAACAAATTGCAATGCAGTTTCACATGAGTGATTGTTCCGGAAACCGGACTGATTATTATGTAGCAAGTTGTTCCTCGTATAGTGGTCTTTCAGTTGTTCGTAAATTACCTTTTCTAGAACTTTCTCATATATTGGGAGTTTATTGATGGGCCTAAATTCCTCTGGTATAGTTGGCTTTCCAACTTTGGGGATAGGTATGACCTCTGAATTACGCCACCTTTCCGGCACTTGACCTGTCCTGATCGAGGTGTTGATAACATTAAGTAGTGCGGTACCACTTCTCCCAAACGTTCTCTTAAGTATTTCGGTACTAATACCCTCCTCTGTCCCAGATTTGTTTTGTAGACCACTAACAATCTTTTTCAGCTGTTGTAAATTGATAGTTGTAAAGTCTTCGAGTAGTGCTATCGACCTACTGTCAACATCTGTGGTACGGTCTACCAGTTCTTTACTCGTTTACTCTGAGAAAACACAATTTTAAATAAAACAGAACAAAATATTCACTATTCAATTCCATTCATTAGATGAGGGTTAGCAAAGATTTCCACTCAACTTTTTTGGAGCTTTGTCTGTGTGTTTTTGGTTTGTTTGGTTGTTTGTTTGTAAACACTGCACAGGTCGCAGGGTTTGACCGATCAACGTGACATTTTTTTTTATACGCAAACTTATCCAACTTAGAACCCTATAGTCTGTTTTTGGGTCAAATCGGTTGGACTATTTTTGAGAAACATTATCTAGGAGTTTCTAAAAATCCCATAAGATTAGGCCGGGCAGAAAAAATTGAAAAATAAAATCTCTCCAATATAATTCAAATTTTCCTCAAATGCAAACACGGAAATTATACACATACGGTAATTAAAAATTTGTATGCAATTTGGACCAGCCGTTTCGAAGAAAATAATGTAGTACATGTTTTTTATTCATCGAATAAATAGAAATAATAGCAGAAAAATGTTAATTCACGGCTCCCTAGATTCGTTGGTATCGAATGAAGTATATTTTATATCATCTGGGTGTGTAGAGTTTTATATTTTACTTTCTAGATATCTCGCTCATCACACAACGCACATTCTACGTTTGCCTGGTTAGACTACACGGTATTGATTGGAATTGATTATTTTCGGATTCCTCGATACTGACTTAGCCCTTTATTTAATTTGAAATGACTGGGCAACCGCAGAATATGCGTTGTAAGATGAGCGAGATATCTACATGTATAAAGTGTAAACGAAAACTCTACACACCTTGATCATATAAAATAGCCGTGACGTGTTCCGTGTAATATTATTAGTTAATCGCGCACGGGAGTTGATTTAGCGAAATATCATTCTTTGGGTGATAAACCATCTCTGCAACATTTTTACACTAATATTTACGGTAGGCCTATATCTATTTGATGAATAAAAAACATTTATAACATTATTTTTTTCAGAACAGCTGGTCCGAATTGTGTGCGAATTTGTAATGATGTGCATCCTCTCTGTGTTTCCATTTGAGGAAAATTTGAATTATGTTGGAGAGATTTTATTTTTCAGATTTTTTCGCCCAGCCTAATCATCTAGACTTTTCAGAAACTTTGAGATGGTATTTCTGAAAAATGAATCAACTGATTTCACTCGAAAACTATAGGCCTACAGTTCCAAGTTGGATAAGTGTGCGTTGAGTTTCATGTCGATCAGTCAAACCCTGCACAGGCAAACGAAAAACACACAGACAAAGCTCCGTAAGAGTGGGATGGAAATCTTCGCTAACGCTCATCTAACAAAGAGGTTTAATTTTCAATATCAGGTGGCAAATCATTAAAATCTCTAGCCTCCTGTAAATAATAATACATGTTTTACCAACATCCTCGAAATATAATGTCCCAGATACGTGAATACCGGTACGTAATGAGATACGGGTAAGTATATTTGCCTTGTGTGCACGTATTCAGCATGGCAAGGTCCAGTCTGATGGACAATCCTCCGCCTAACCCCGCCCTTAAGGGGGAACCCACCCACAGACATGTGACATATTGTTTTCATTCATTGGTGTATCAATGTTGATATGGTATATTATATGAATTAGGTAAAATGGAAAGAGAGAACAGCAGCTTACCGAGGTTCACAAGTAGATCGGCATATCTTTCCCTTTTAGCCAATTCATATATTAAGCCTAAGGTTATTTTCCTAGTCACACCAAGATATGGTATATTACAGATTTAAAACAAAAGAGATGTTGAAAACGTAGGTAAAACTAGTTGAAATGTACATGAAATGATTGTTGAATCCAATGAACCCGTAGATGTTCAGCATGAAATGACAACATGAGGCTCCGTGTCATGGCCGCTGACCCGCTCAGTGTTGCGTGGAGATCAAGAAGAGCCTCAAGATCTTCCTCCTCCAAGAACAGGTTTATAGCTCTCATGATAGAGACTATAGGTTAGGGCGTGCTTGGTTATAAGACATATATGTTGAGTTCTTATTTATTATTGGTTTCATTTTTGTTATTGTTTACTTCTTATTCAAGTTTAAGTTCCTCACTTTTTAGTTTTCACTATATTACTCTGCTTTAAGTAATATTATCTGATGACAATGTATACACATTGAAAAATGTACTACGACAGTTAATAAAATACAAATCAGATCAACTAGATTTCGTCACCGTACCTATATCTATGACTGGTTCGATGCAAATGAAAAGGTTCTGTTACCTTGATTCACAAAGAGAATTGCTCAACTTTCCCCGGTGTTGTACGGCGAGAAGAAATCAAGTGTTGACTCACCAGTAGCACGAAGAACACGAAGAATATGTAGGACAGGAAGTAGAGCGGGCCGAGAAGTCTGTTGGCGTTCTCGATCGCCTCGTAGTCAAAGTCCCCGAGTATCGTCCGGAGCAGCGTGAAGACGGACACGCCAAACGTGCTGAACGCCTCCACCTGCAACGGCTCGCACTCTTAGCTGGCTGTTCAAGCTCCTACCGCTAGCGACCAGTTGCACAATCATACAACACACACAAAGACTGGGAAATATCCTTTTTAGTCAGTTTCTCTATGTTGCTTAACGACCCCACCAACAGCTAGGTTATACGGGGGTACGAATGAGCGGGTGATAATGAAACGATAAAGTGATGATAGGTGAAAGGACGTTAACAAAACCCCATGCCTCCAACCCACGCCCGACGGTGACCTCAGTTTCTACCGCTAGCGATAGTTGACTTGGCCACCCAGCTACATACATTAGTTTTATTCTCTGATCCCATCCTTGTGCCTCTCCAGGTTAGGCCTAAATAGTTTCTACAGAAAGTTTTTCCAGTGCGGTCCCCTGAGAAACATACTGTTACACTGTTACACTGTTGGACTTGCCATAAATGAATACAGATTGGTGTAGTTAAATAATAAAATAAAGTTCAAAACCAAATTTAAGATGATAATTATAGAAAATATAGTAAAACCAAGATTTTCAAGGACAGAAGGCAAAGATAAATCGAAGAAATAGAAGATGTGATGAATGAGAAGGCTGAAGATTACTGTAGTAGCAGTAGTAGTAGATATTTTATTTATCAATGAATGCTATTTTCACATAGATACATTGGAAATACAAAGTAATACAGGTAATCAATTTTACGATGAAAGAATAAAACAAAGATAACATCATATTATATGAGGTACGTTTTTAAATTAAAATAGTCATCTATCAAGTCCCAGAACTGCATCCTCTCGTTCGGATTTGCCACTAGCTTTCCTGCTCTCACAACAATCCCGTCTAAACTTGTTAACATTTTCGCAATTCCTTATATCTATTGGTATTCTATTATATAATCTCTTACCTTTAATCTCATACCTCATACCTTCCCTCCACAAATAATTGAAATGTTTGTAACAATTAACATAGTAATAATATTAATTTTTCCCTCTGGAAGACTGATGAGGTTGCCAGAATAATGCCCCATCGGAATGATGCAACCTCAAAATCTATCAGTGAACAAAGGCTACCGTATATGTCAACTTAGCGATAATAGCGAAAAATTGAAAAATACAGTGAAACCTCTATCCATCGTTTTTCAAGGGACCAGGAAAATAAAACCATCCAGGAAAATGTAACATGAATCATATGGGAGTGCGGTGAGAAAAAATAAATGATACAAGCAGGAAAACGATGGATCAGGGAACGATGCATAGAGGTTTCACTGTACTCGTAAAAGTATCTTCTCTCAATTCAGTATCAATTATTAATTAATACATCTTCATGTATCGTAAATAGTGATGTATGCAACGATTGCTCCAAGTCTCACCTGAGTCCCGAACAGCAAGTAGCCCAGCTGAGCAAACGCGCAGAAGACGATGAAGAACATGACAGCGAAGCCGGTGATGTCTTTCCGACACTGGGAAACAGAACCGAGCTGTTGGTTAGTGCCGTACTTCACTTCTGTGTATCACGTTACAAGGTATTGCTAGATTGCATCAGGAACATGTTCTCATTGAAATACGGGCTCGCCTCATAATATGGTCATTCATATTATTTTACTTTTTTTATCGTAGACGTAATCAGAACACGAAAACATTTTCCCTAAAATTGAATGATCAAATGTCAAATCCACTGCCTTCTACAGTGGCTAGAAGTAAATTGCCTTGAGAACATAACAGCATTCTACGTCCAAAAAACATTCGTTTCTATTGAAGTTGAACAACCTTTGACGACACGATTTCTTGATGAAAGATATACTTGCATCCACAAAAGAAGGTCATCTACCAGAATAGCACACAGAAATAAAACGCAATATATGTATAGGTGTGATATATTCAAGGTGATAAGATTTTCCAGGGCCAGGTTCACGATCAGAAATGAAACTACATCTTTGAAAAGTTTGAAACCTTTAGGTTTAAGCGAGATTATACAATAACTAATGTTTTTTACAACTAGGAAAACGCCATATATGCGTTGTTAGATGACCGGATAGTAATAGTATGGGTAAAAATGTGTAAAAACTGCTTCGAGTGGTACCAATTCCGCACATTTTATGTTTTTTCTTCAAAATGGCTGGACCCGAACAAGCTGAAAATTTCCAGAAATGTGTTTCAAAATGTAATTCAACTTCACGCAAAATTTATTTTTTTTGGAAAATGAAAGTTTTTTTTTTTTCCAATGTGTTATTCTAACAAGTATTTTTGAAATGTCTAAAATTCATAACAAAAAAAGTTACCACCCAATAATGCCACAAAACTATACAGATCTAAGTTAGATGAGGAACCATATTGAAAGAAAGTTTGAAGTTGTTAGCTGTAGCCGTTCGACCTGTGGAGAACCGACAAAAAAACATGATACAAAAAAAAAAAAAAACGAACACCAATTTTTTTCAGTATGTCGAATTGAATCCTCGCTAAAGCTCGTCTAATTATTGTGTTGGTAGACGACCAACGTTTATGTGCATGTCTCGTGCAAATATGCTCTTGTTAACCTCCATGTCTAATTGTACAACACTTTCTTGAAATATTCCATGTTCTTATCATTTCTTTCCTTCTCTCCCAGCTCAGTCTGGTCCCTTATGGTCCGCTGGTTGAATACACTCTGACGCAAATCCACCCCTCGTACCTCTCTGCATCCCCTTACCTACTCTACTGCTCGGTTCCTCCCACCTTGGTCAAGAGCTATCTACGATGGATACGCAACTGAGCTCAACGTTGGTCTGGTTCTATGAAACCGACTACATAAGCCACCAAGATCGACTACTCAGGCATTCACATAATTTGTAGCGATCTAGGCGGCGACGTTTGACTACTCGGGCCGTGCAGAGCCTGTAGCTAGCTTATAGGCAGCACTGGAGATGATTGTCAGCTCACCCGTGCGAGCGTGTCGCTGAGCTGCGACATGGTCTTGTTGAAGCTGATGTACTTGAAGACCTTGATCCACGCGAAGAAGACGCAGATGGCGATGGCGTTGTTGTACTGCGTCTGCCAGAAGCCGAGCGAGGTGAAGTCCTCGTGTTCCATGGCCGCGCCCTCGTCGTTCTCCGCCGGGGTCAGCAGGTCGCGCAGCGTGCTCTCCACAACCACGTTGCGGTAGATGCTGAATATCAGGCACGTGTACGAGATCTGAGGGGAAAGTGAGGTTAGGTTCCTTACGATTAGAGCGGGCATGGATATACACCACCGAGATACGTTACTCAACGTTGAGCAGGCGTACATATTTGTGTCTCGGCACCAACTTCACACCGCTTTGCAAACCGGGAAGTTTACGCCGTATTGGATGTTTTGTAAGCAATTCCTTCTCTATTTTATAGAAGTTTTGCTTGGAAGCTATTTGAAAAGGTCCAATATGGCCGCCGAGATTGGAACGAGCATATGTCGCTAGTCGACCGCAGGAGTACGTAGCTCGGCAAGGTAATGCATTTCTATGATGAGGTCTACAAAGTCATGTAGCGAATAAATACATCAGTGCCCGAATCAGCAAAGTGGGAGTAGCTGTAAATGAGAGTTGACTGTATTTGTGATGGATGATACGAGAGATGAATGACGGATGGTTATAAGAGAAGTAATGAGTAAATGAAGTGATGAGTTTGTTACTTGGTTTGGTTTTCTTACTCCGCATCATCATCTTATTCATCTCTCATGTCTCACTCATACATCACCAATTGACATTCTTTAAATCGAGCCACGCTTTCAAAAATGTTTATGAACCGAGGAAATTATACATGTGTCGTAATAGAAGAGCGAGATATTTATACGATGTATATTTGGAAACTCTGAACTCCTTGACTTGTTTGAAATATACTTGACAATTCTACACCACCTGACGTGGCAACTAGAAAGCCGTGAATCTCCGTGCCTCGATTTTAATCATTCTTACTTCAAGTGGTTTGAAGAAATGTTCGATTCGATAGAAATAATTTTAATAATGTGCATCTTCGTTTTTGTTCACGTTCAGTGACAATTTGAATACTTTTGAAGGGACATATTTGTGAATTTTCCTGTCTGGCCTGATCTTATAGGGTTTTTCAAAATATTGTGGTAGTCTTCCCCATACGTGGTTCCGTTCCTTCGTGGTTCGACCGATTAGGCCCGAAAACTATACAGTTCTAAGTAGAATAATTTTGCATGTTTTGCATTTTGTAAGTAAGCCTGGAATAATTTTGCAATTTTGCAAGTTTTATGTCGATCAGTCAAACCGTGTTACCTGTGCAGTGCTTACAAACAAACAAACAACATGAAAACAAAAAATAAACACAAAGACAAAGTTTTGTAGGAGTAGGGGAGACCGGGGTGGGTTGGCACACGTGCTGTATCTCGGTATGTATTAGGCTCAGAAATCTAGATAAATTAGTGAATGTTCAGACTGCTACTTCAAGGCGGCACAGAAAATGTCATTGTGATCTGTCGAAGCGTTCTTGCTTTATCATCGTTTATTCATTTTGACAGGTAAGAAGTAACATTTTTTCGTTTTACACTTTATCATATAGCACGTAATTGAATTGTGTTCAATGAAAACCCAGAAATTAGTTTGTAGTAGGCCCTAGTTGAATGAGTGTTGTAAGTAACTTCGTATACCGGTACCACATTGATATTTTATTATTAACAGAGTTGATAGAAATTCCACTTTGGGGTTGGTTGACACACTCTATTTAAGGCTCATTCACAATGCAACACTAACATACACGCGAGAAATGTTTGCCTTATGGGATGGCGTTGATCCATTCACAACCAACACTAACAATAACGCTAACATTAACGTGAACATGAAACCTTGCAAGCTCCAAGCTTCCATGTTAACGTTATTGTCAAAACGTAAGAATCAGCCAATCAGAATCCTTCAATTTCCGAATAACAACGACTAGTAGCGAAGTAAAACGAGTGCCTAGACTCGATCGCTTGTAGTCGTGTGAGGTGGCAGTGGAATCGGCGCGTGAAATTTAGACTTCTGATTGGCTGTTAGTTATTGTTAACGTTGATGTCCTTTTCTATTATGAACCGTCAGTTGTTTCATGTTCATGTTAATGTTAGCGTTCATGTTAGCGTTGCATTGTGAATGGGCCTTCAGGTTATGGTATCGCTAGTTGAGATTCTGCCTATGAATGCGAAACGTCCAATATATTCGATAATTGTGCTTTTGCCTGTTCAAGATCACGGGGACTCATAAGAGACTGACGGATAGATAAAAACGAAGGCTGATGCTGATGTCATGCTTCGAGTGGCGAGACCACTGATGCATGACATAAGTGCATAATTTAAGGGGACGAGTCACTGAAATTGCTATCTTCCTAGATAAGGGTTCAAAGATGATGACATTTTTTGCACATGTCTTTTTTCTCAAAAAAATAAATAAATGAATTTTAAAAAAAAATGCGACTATTTTTTTCTTTTGATTTTTCCAACAAAAAATTTGACGGTTCTTTTCTAAATACTGCTCGTCTCACACTTTCCATATGTTGTAATAGTTATTATTTTGTATTCATTTCAGCACGATTGTATAGAAAATAAATGGAGAGCACATTTTGGAATTTATTTTATTTTTTTATATATTTGGAACTTCACAAATAATTTTCTTCACAGTTTTGGACAACATAATTACATTTTCAAATTTATTCAGTGGAAAATTTGGTCTAAATTGAAATTGTGCTTCCCATTTATTGTCAAGAATATCACACGGGATTCACCTTTAAACTATCAGCTCTTCAAGTATCACCACTAAAAAGGAGTAGCGATTGTCAATATCGCATAGCCTACGTATGGAAATACTGCAATGAATTACAGGCAATTCTAGTTTTTGGTCTTGCTTCACTGCAGTGTAACAGGTGTGCATACAAAAACTATCTATCATAATAAGGAAGGCTACAAATGTGACAAGACTCTTTGAGGCTCTTTAATTAATTGTGAATAAAAAAAAAGGGAAAAATGAGAAAAACTGTTTTTTTCAGTGACTCATCCCCTCAATGTGTATAGATCCTATACCATTCGTCAAAGTAGTGTGCCAACCTGCCCCGCAAGTGGGGTAACCAAACACTTTGCGTGTTCGTTTATAGATTTTTAGATAGATAAAGTCAACAGATAAAATTCAATATGTCATGTTTTGGTGTGCACTGCATAACTACAGTAAAAATGAATAACCCATTTTCATTATCCCCGGTCTCCCCTCTAGCGTGGTGAGAAGTTTCTGACCAGGAGGATGACGAAGTCCAGCAGGTTCCAGGCGTGTGTGAAGTAGGCCGTGCCGAAGTAGGCGACCTCCCGCACCTCCTCGAGCGTGTAGTACACGAGGAACGCGAGGAACATGAACTCACACGCCAGCACGAAGTGGTCGAACGGCGTGACGTAACGCAGCAGCTTGACCGTGCGGAACGACCAGGACGGCATGACCCCGCCCGTTGGAGGGAATTCCATCACCATCCTGACAGACAACACATTCAACTGACAACGACAGACACTTTGGATTGCAAATACTCATTTCTTTCGGTACCATATTGTTTAATATTTCATTTTTTCATAATTTTTCAGTTGTTTTTCATTTGAATGAACAGCTGGCTTTACCATAGATCTATATATATCGAGATACGTTACTCCTACGGCCGACTAGGCTCCGATCTTGGCTGCCATACTGTGATGTCCTTCTGAGCACGTCCTTCTATAAACGTCTTGCTCGGGTCCGATACGGCGGAAACTTCCCGGAAGGCAAGGCGGTGTGAAGTCGCTGCCGAGACACAAGTGTGTACGCCTTCTTAACGTTGAGAAACGCATCTCGGTGATATATCTCTATGGTTTTACCAACTGATGATTAGTGCATGAGGCAAATAATCAGCAAATTAACTTGTCATCACCCTTGGTCACACGTGTTATTTTTGTACCTTGACCAATAATGAACTACTAAATGCTTGATTACAAATGATATAACCATTCTCGAAAATAATTTATAAAATTGGAAATTTTCACAAAATTTACATAATAATTACGTACTTTAGTTTTCTCATAATGTTTCAATCAACCAAACGATTAGTTTTGTTTTCAGTCACTTTCCTGTTCATCCAGTACCTGTCCGATTCTATGCAGTATATACCTACTCAGATTTTACAGACACTAAAGAAAAGGGAAAGTACATTGGACGGAGGAGCAGCCATATTACATGAACTCGATCAAAATCATCATGAGGTCATTCTAGGCATAACATTCATCAACCCCTTATTAATTAGAAGATCGTTCATAAGAAATGTTTGCCAACAGGTTTACACCCTCTACTTGAAATTAAATTAAAGTAGGGATTAACCTTCTATCAAAGAATGAGTAAAATATAAATAAACTACTAGTTCTACATGTAGGCTGTAAGAAAGAGAAGCGCGTTGTTTGAACTGACTTGACGATGCAGAAGAGGTTGATGTTTGCGTTGTAGACGGTGAAGTCCAGGAAGACGGCGCGCGTGCCTCTGTCAACCCAGAGGTTGTTCTTGAGGCTAGCCACGGTGTCGAGCGTGCGCTGGTGGTCGAGGGGCAGGTCCTGCACGTAGCCGCCGCCCCCGTACGTGGCCAGCCGGCCCCAGTGGCTGCTGCCCCCCAGCTCACTGGCCGACTGGTACACCCACCTGCAACATCGTACCCCCGTAGTACCTAGCTGTTGGTGGGGTCGTTAAGCCAACAATAATCAACATCCAGGGGTTGACATTTTAGCAACTAGACATTTTAGTGTAGGTCTACACCTGATTTTCTATTGTCTCCATTATTTCCTATTATTTCAATTTTTCTTGATTTTTTTACTCTTCGTATTCTTATTTAATTTTCGTGATTTCTCCTCCTTGATCTTTTGATATTTTTGATTTTTTTTTTAAACTTCGTTTTTGTCAAATCAAGATTTTCTTTTCAAAACATGGATTTTTAAAAAGATTGAGATTTTTTTGTAAGAATCTTGATTTGAAAAAAAAATTTTTTTTTTTTTAAATCATTTTCAATCTTTTTTTTTTCATGTAATTTTACTGTGACACTGAGCATGGCCAAATGGTGATGGATTTTCGATTTTCTGTGTTTTCTGAAAGATCTTGTTTATATCTTTCAGAAAAAGTTATGGGAGGTTGATAATTGTTGGTTTTTGTAGTTTTTTAAACTTATTTCGAAGCTGATGGATTTTGCATTGACGTCTGAATTTTGACAGCTGTTCTTCTCTAATGCATCATGGTGGATTTCAGTACTGCCAACTGTATACCGGTATTTGAATCTTTGGCGCACGTGGTTTTAAAGGGGGGTGGGGTGAAATATTACTTCTGTACCGAGGTCATCCAAGGGGAGGGGGGGAAATGTTAGTAACTCATAACACAGGGGTCGTTACTCATACATCATTTGACGAGCAACCATCATGGGATGCGAATCGTGTGTTTTGATTGTGTGGTGATTTGTCTCGATTGTAACGATTGAAGCTACGATGTTAGAGTGCATGGCTGAGAGAGCATGGTGTACTCCGGAGGGAGGTCGTATGCCCCAAGTGTATGAAACAGAGCAATTTGAGATCGGATTTGATGTATGTTTGTGGGAAAACAGTTGTGACACGGATGGGAAAAAACACGATGTCCCTTTTCTGAAATATGCCGATTTACGTGTTATACTGGTTGTGCCTGAAACCTCCGCGCACCGAGTTTTTGGTGGTCGAGTTCGGTTGCGGGCCGCAGGGAAGTATGTGTAGTGTGGTGTGAGGAGGATCGAGCGAAGTTGGGTGGTGACCGTGGAGAAAGATGAAGCGAAGATTGGGAAGAGGAAATATAATAACGGAAGGATAGTGGATGGGAAATGGGTTTTTGGTGGCTTTGAGAGGGGATCAAAAAAGTTGTTTGTTGTTGGTGTGGAAGATAGGAGTAAGGACTCTCTGCTGGCAGTGATTAAAGAATGGATTTCGCCGGGCACAACTATAATATCGGATTGTTTGGGGAGCGAGGGGGCCGTGCATTTGTCAGTAAAATCACAGCATTAATTTGGTGACCCTGAGACGGGAGCGCACACAAAATATTGAGCGGTCGTGGAGGGAAGTAAGAGCGAATGTACCTAGGTATGGACGAAGTGGAAAACATCATGGGTATTTATGTGAATTTTTATGGGAACGGTCAATGCCTAATCATTCGGAACAGGTGCATTAAAAAAAAAAGGATCGGGAAGGTAAATGATTCGTATGCGGCCGAGGGTGGGGTGATGAGGGGGTGGTTGTTGAAGCTGGTTAGGTTAGGGGTGGAGGTTGATGCCGGGGGGGGAGGTGCCGTTCTTGTTGGGAAGTTGATAGTGACGAGTGAGGTGGGTTTGCGTTGAAGTTAGGTTAGGGGGGTAGGTTGATGCCGGTTCTTTATTTTTTACTCAAGATTCATTTTAAAGTCTCTTTTTTAAAGACTTTATTTTTTAAAAAAAAATTACTTCTTTGTATTGTATTGTATTGTATTATTTATTCTGCGTTAGATTTGGTACATGGTACAAATATAGGAAATATATTTATACTCTCGATTTTTTTTAAATCTTGATTTTTTAGATGAGCGTAGCGAAGATTTTCATTCCATATACCGAAAAATGTTGGGCTTGGTTTTTATGTTTTTTTTTTTTTTTTTTTTTTTTTTTTTTGTAATTTTGTACGCGGCATACAGGTCAGGAAAAAGTTTCAATCAACTCGAAACTTTTTTTACAAATTGGTGTTATACCAGAATAGGTTGGGATTGTTTTTCAGAAAAATCGGTCAAACGGATTTTCCGGAAAAAAATCGGAAAGTATGGAAATTCCCCATAAGAATAGGCCAGGGGAGAAATACTTGAAATTTTATTTTTTTCAAAAGCTCTCAAATTTATACTGAGTGTGGAAAGATCTATCATACCTATTTTAAGCGATTTATGGAACAATCGGATGTGAATTAACGAAGAAAACGCATTTTTAAGGTACTTTTTTACACATCAATAAAAGCAATTAAGAAAGCAATTAAGGAACTATTAAATATGAGCAACAAGTGTCACCAATAAATTAAAACGTTTAAAATCTGTGATGTATATGAAGAAGGCACTGGTTTGATTGTTTGGAAACCAAGGTCCATATACCAACAGACGGCCGCGGTTTTTAAACCTTTGAAGTGATCCATGGCCTGTATATGTACATTGAGCTGACAAAATGTTCTTAATTCTACATTTCCATACTTCTAAGCTCATCTCACAACGCATATAAGGCGTTTTCCTAGTTTTAAATCATACATCATAAAATACATGATTTTAAAATCGAAAAGCCCTGAAAAAATACATGATTTTAAAATACACAAGTATTTAAAAAAAAAAAAAAATTTTTTTTTAAATCTAGATTTGAAAAAAAAATGATTCCTTTTTGAAAAACTCAATTTTTCAAATTGATTCTTTTTTAAAAAATATATTTTAGATTTTTTTCCATGATTTTAGAAAAAGATCATTAAAAAAAAAATCAAAAAATCAAGATTTGTTATATAAAAGAAATGATTATTGGAACTAGTTCCTTTATTTGAGGAACTTACCCAACACTGGCTCACTCCTATCTCCGAACAACCTGTTATTTAGTATCAGACGTACTAGCACATTGAGAATAATTGAAACAATATTTACTTACGCTGTCCCCTCGATCCCTTCTCCAAACGGTTCCGTGTCTTCAGACTGTGCCGAATAATAGTCATAACATTTTGAGAATGTTCTACGGAAGTTTTCGTGCACTGTGCAGGAGTGATCACTCACTCGCACCTGAAATGTCGTTGATAAGGATGAAATATAGGCCTACGTAGAAACTTGTCATCTCATATTTTGCATTTGATTACCAAATGCAAGTCTGTCATTATTCATAAATAGATGTAATTGAGTGTTATATTAACAGGAGCATAAGTTTCTCATATTCACGTAAAAGTCAGCGCACAAATAAACTACATTTTATATTAGTTTATTGATGACCAGCTTATAGGTATTGCCTCCTGCGCCCCTGGGTTGAATATAATTCAGCGCCCTGGCTATACGTGAGCAAGACAAGTGTCACGCATGTTCGGGCGAGCGACTAACGCACTATTCACACGACAAAGTGCGACTAACCCAGGTGTGGTCCTTGGAGGAGAAACACCAGGGCGCTCAAGGTTTCCCTCAATCCAACAGGTGGGAGGGACACATAGCAAGTTCCTAGATTATTCTTGTGTAAGTTGCACACATATTGGCCTATGTTGTAGACGTGTTACTTTGTAAATGGATACAACTATTGACTGTTTAGTTTGTAATTGATTCGGATTGATTTTCACCTATGATGTAACTTTGCGTTTCCTTTTTTATCATGATTTTTTTGATTAAACAAATTGATTTTAGTCCTGAATAGCGTGAGTGTGGCTGGGACCTTGCCTTGCCAGCGTGTGCGTGTATGTGGTAGGCCTATTCACCTCACAAGCGACGGAATGTTTTGCGCCGTTGCCTCACCTGTCGTAGCCTCGGCAGCCCGAGCAGTTTGTTCTCGTAGAGTATTTTCTTGTCGTCGGGCAAGGTTGGCGCCACTGGCTCGTGACGCTTGTACCAGAAGTCCCAGAAGAAACTGTCGGCCATCACGGTCTCTGCAAACTACAGACAAAAGTAGTTTCAACTAAAGTGGTTTTATAATTTATACTATTAATTATTCGCTAGGAAAAGCAGCATATATATGTTATAAGATGAAGTACTCAAGAGCTGGTTTTCACACCTTGATTTTGAAACTATAGCTTAGGAAGCTCCAGTTGATGTACATGTTGATTATTTTAATTGTTACGTGCTTCACATGGTTTAAAGTTTCTGATTGGTCTTGGAACCGGTTGGCCGTTTTGATCGATTGAATAATCGACGAATCAAATGAAATCACATCTCATTTTTCCCTTCACAACGGCTAATCTGATTCATGTATTGTATTATATTCTTCAGGTCTACCTCAGATTGGTAAGTAGTAATAATATTGGCTTTGTCATATAAGTTGGGCTAAATATAAGATGATGACCGTATAGTAGTGATAATAGTAATAGATAATTGCAATCTGTAAAATAAAAACGTTCACTGTGATAGACTGTAATCCAAAATGCAACCAAAATAAGATGGCCTTTTTTTGCCCCCAAAAGTGTACCATCTGAAAAGTTTGTTCATAATCTTTGAAATTCAGCCGATGCAATTTTTGTCAACACTGTCCACTGACTTCTGATCATTCCAGAAGGCGATTGTGACGACCAACAACGGAAAAAATTGACGTTTTTTTCAACTATTGGTCATAGTACGGCTGTTAAGGCATGTAACTTCAATTATGTATGTAACAATTGTGTGCATACTTTGTATAGTATGATATCACTAACCTTTGTGCCAGAATTTAGTTCTAACTGGCAGTTGAATGTGGTTATCATGTTTCAATGCTATTTGGTATCACTAGCTCTCAATATAAGGCTAACTGGACTTGGTAATACCAAGCCTTAATCGGACATAATTTAAAACATAAGCCTATACTCTTAGTTTTAGTAGTTTACCCCCCAAAAGTCTTCCACAGTCGTAGCAGTTTTGAAGCTGGCCGTTCTTTCGTCCACCGAGAACTCTGATTCCAGGAACAAGCTGGACATCACCTTGGTGTAGTAGAACATACTCGAGCTAGTCATGCCAAGGGCCACTGAAATACAGAACATTGTGATGGGAGAAACGTCAACATTATAAAATAGAAAATAGAGCTACAATTACAAAAAGTTTACTTACTTATCAGTAAAAGAATGAGGAAAATGCTATATACAATCAATTCTCGTAGTGTCACACGTATTTCTTCTTCCCTACCACCCAGCTCAGCCATTTGCCGTGTAGTCCAAAAAGCTAAAATCAATAATAATTTCAGTAACAGTAATAAATTGTAAATTAAGAAGTTGTTTATTTTATTGAGAGCTGGTTATTTTTTTGCATGGGCATATTGAGTTGAAAAGATGCACAGATTTACTGGGTTTTCTTGGATAAGGCAGTAAGAAGTACACGAGACTAAATTACAAAATTAAGTTGATCATCCTCATCCATAATATATAACAGGTTCAATTTTTTTTTGATTGATTTACAGTTTTGTATTCCTCTAGAAATCTAGTGTAATATCTAATACCTTTGTATAACATGGATTTAGAGTTATATTTCTAATTACCGGTACAATTATTTATGCCCAAGTGTAATATCAAAAATACGAAATTTCAATTATTTAAATTCACTACAATAGATTATAAAACAGTTTGAGTAGGCCCCTACAAAACTCATTCTATGCACGTACACAAGAAAAAATAGCGCAAATTATTCATATTTGGCTGAATGAGGCTGCAAAAAGATGACTCCAGATTCTTACTTCTCTGGCATACTTAAAGAAACGTAAGGCTTATATATATAGAAAAACGTAATCATGATAGAATATGATGAGAAATAAAAGAGATCTTAGTCTGAAGATGTGAGAAATGTAAACAAGATATGCTTGCAATGTAGCAGCAATGACAGTAGACTAAAGGCCTAACCAAATGACAGTAAGGCTAGGCCTATTACTGTATATTATTATATAATTAGTTATATATTTGGTCAATTTAAGCTGCAGGTATATAATGTCTACTAGTGGCTTGTTGCGAATATTGTTTGAATTTTACAATTGCTCAATAATTGCCTACCTTTGATATTGTACCATTTTGGATCAGTTTCCAATTCCGTATTGTCATTAGAAATTGGTTGTCCTTTGCGATTGAATTTTCTGTCATCTGCCATATTTGTATTCACTCAAGATATAATAATAGGCTACTAGCGAGAAATGAGTTATTTTAATTATTCAAAATTATGAAAAATCATCCTAATCAGCATCAAACTTATTCTCAAACAAAAAATATTATTGTGGGTAATAATGATCGTCAAGTGTTATTTGTTGGTTGGTTGAATATTCCCGCCTCACTGCTTCCTAGATGATTTTTATTTTTGACAGTAGTTGGGCCAATCACTGTTTAGCAATGGCTGTCGATTTGTAAAACACTGCTGTAAACAACCCGTCACATTAAAGTTGATTTAGACTTTTTCCGGTAATGCAAGAGCGTGAAATAATCTGAATAACAAGCTGTTCGTCATGTGGAAGTGTCATAAATGTGGAAAGCCAGTTTATTTTGGTGAGAAATTCATATTGGTGTAGTTATTTCTAGTGAACATGATGTTCTTTGTAATGTTAGGCTAGGCATACACACTACAATCTCAATGGCATAGAATAACCTTGAAATTTAGGCCAATGCGTATGACCATTAATTTAGGTCCTAGGCCTACATGAATATATATTTTTGTGTGTCTTATTCTATTTTATATCGATCACATTAGTGTCTCATCTGTAGATTTCGTCTGTGTTATGTCAATCATTTCAAAATAGGCTTGTTGATAACCGCACTTTTCTCGTAATTACCTAGCAAAATGTGTTGAATGTTTATAGCTGAACGCAAACAATCACTTGGTTACGACTGGCATCCAGAATGTCTTCGCTGCGAAGAATGCAGCAAACGATTGAATCCCGGCCAGCATGCTGAACACAAAGGAGTGCCTTATTGCCATGTGCCATGCTACGGAGCTTTATTTGGCCCCCAACTATTTGGTCACGGAACTCGAGTGGAATCCCACTCGAGCTTTGGCAAAGTTGAAAACAGATCAGGCGGGGGTCCAAATATGCCTCGGTCACATTTAGAGTCGAAGCTCAAGTTGTTTAATCAATTTTACGATGGAAATAGTGGCGAAATAAGAAGTAGAGAGGTACAGTACATCTTTTCATTTAAATGGTACTCTGATTACGCGTAGATTAGCATATAATTATAATTCATACCGGTGAGTCTACCGGTTTATAAGCTTCCTTTCCATAAAAAAATGACTGCGAAACCACAGAACACGAAACTGTAAAACAGCAGCTGAGCTGTCAAATGTCATATTAACCTAATGTTGTTTGTAGAGTGAATGCTTCAAAGGTGAATGTTCTTGAATTGGAAATAATAAGATACCGGTACAATAATGAGTTAGATACATCGTAGAGAATCCTTCTCTTCCGCACCTCCTCAATAAAAAGTTTGGGAGAAAAAAACATATTTGTTGACCCGAACAAGATTTGGGAGTCGAAGCACTCGATTTGCCGTATACGGAAGTAGACATTAGCGATCATGGGAGTAAAACCTAGAAACTATATATTCTGTTTCCGCCTTTTCGCTGCGAATTAAATTCGTAACGAAAAAAAAAGATTGGCCCAACTCGTCTTGGTCGCCTAGTTGTGAAATTTCAACATGGACTCGTAGTGGTTTTCAGGCCTGTGATTGGCTATTGACTAGTTTCGTTTCGTTTCGCAAACCTTATTATGGAAAGGCAGCTATAGGCCTATAGAGTGTTGAGAAGAAAAATGTAATACTGCAGGAAAATACACCCATCAAATTTGCTACTGCTCATTCAAATCATCTACAGTGAGCACTTGGGCCTACCACCTATAAAAGTGATTATTGTTATACGTTACCTAAAAGCCACTGAGTACATAAATATCCTTGAATACTTGATGTAGGGCCTATGCTGAAGCTCAAAAATCAAAACGTTCAATATTCCTTTTTTCTGATACTTTTTGTTATCTATTGACTTGGATGTACTGATACAAAAATAATAATAATGAAGATGATGGTTATGAAGATAACGGTAGGCAGGCAATCTCTTTCAAGAGGTAATCGCAGCAAATAGGCCTCCAGGGGGTATTTAGGACTGCTTCATTGTCTGTAGGATGGGCTTAGTGCTAGGGATAATGTAGAGAGTTTAATTATAGCGGGAGATTTGAACATGCCCAACGTAAAGCCGCCCCGGTGGCCAAGTCAACCATCGCTAGCGGTAGTAACTGAAGTCACCGTTGGGCGTGGGTTCGAGTCCCACATAAGGCATGGGTTTTTGTAAACGTCCTTTCACCTATCATCACTTCAGCGTTTCATTATCACTCGCTCATTCGTACCCCCGTATAATCTAGCTGTTGGTGGGGTCGTTAAGCACCATTAAAAAAAAAGCCCAACGTAGGTTGGAGGTAGAGAACAAGGGAGGGGAGTAATGCAAAATATCGTCACGTGCATATTAAACGAAGATTTTCATCAGGTTGTGGAGGAGGGGACCAGGAGTAGAAGGTTGGGGGGTACAAACATTCTAGACGTAGTGCTATACCCCCTTCACACGATCAACTAAAATAGCAATGCATTTCGGCAATGTATTTCCTGTCGTGTATAGGATCCTAAAATTTTCATTTTCTGCCGTAGCGGTGCGAGTAGCTTGAACCTTGAACTAGCAAATGCCAGTAGTGCAACCTAGCGCTCAAATCTCCAAAACATTTATCGACAGTTGCGATAAAAATACTAATCGATCAGTATTTACATAACATAACATCTGTTTGAATTATTAGAATATGGAGATCAATAAAAACATAACCCGAAAGTGAAGTGTCTTCGGTATCAGTGAAAATCTTCGGTATCAAAAACGGTCAGTCACCAATCTTCGATTCTCCCACTCAACGATATGGCATCAACAGAAGCTAGACAGTCAACGGAATGAGACGTTTCACTTTACTGGCCGCTGATTGGTCGGCTACTAGCCATACAGCCTTGAAAGTTGAACGTATTTCTACTCGAGGCAATGCGTTGACAGCAATAGGTATTTTTACTGTAGTGTAAACGCGAGATAGGAAAGGCATGTATTCTACTTCGTAGCGATACATTTCGAAAATGCATTTTTAGGGATAAGTTGATCGTGTTGGTTGTATAAGTCAGGCCGAGTGAGTTGTGGGCGAGACCAGTGGTTGTTGACGGTATTAGTGATCATTGGGTACCTATAGTCAGCTTAGCTTTAGCTCCAGTTCAAACCGAAAACGTTGGGAAGAAAGTTTGAGGGTACAAAAGGGTGCAGGCAAGAGAGGTTCAAAAAGCTTTCGAGGGTAGGTTCGAGAAGTGGTGTGAGATAGACGAGGGTGATGTTGAAGGTCTGTGGCTCAATTTTTGGAAAGTATATGAGGAGGTTAGAGATGTGTTGGTTCCATATAAGGTGCTGCAGGCAAATGGAGATCCTACTTACTATAATAGTACGGTTAGGAGGCTTAAGAGAAAGGTAGAAAGATGAGTAGGAAATTGAGGGAGTCGGGGGAGGGAAAGGAAGCGATCCGGGACCTAAGGCGGGAATTAAACAGGGCTAAGAGGGAGGCAAAACAAAACTTCATGCGTGGTATGTTTAATGAACGTGATGTGCCATAGATTCTACGGGGAGGTGTTCAATGTGACTGGAGGTATGGGGGAGGGGGAAACAATAATAGAGGGGGAGGGGAAGGATGTCCTGCTTACAGAGGAGGAAATGTGGAATGTACTAAGGAAACTTAAAAGTGGGAAGTCACCAGGCATAGATGGGGTGCAAAGTGATCTCCTGAAATTAGCTGGTAGGGGGGTTGTAGGTTATCTGCTAAGGTTGTTCCAAGCTTCACTCACAGCAGGTAGAGTACCGCAAGATTGGAAAAAAGCGGAGGTGGTTCCAATCTCCAAGGGAGGGCAAAGGGGCAGGGTAGACAATTACAGGGGAATCAGTTTAACGTCACATGTGTGTAAGATGATGGAAAGGGTAGTTATAAAGAGAGTAATGGAGAAAGTCGATGAACGTAGGGGTATTTCAGAAGTGCAGCATGGGTTTAGGAAGGGGTATTCATGTGGGACGCAGCTGTTAAGTTTTGCGGAAGAGCTGGCAGGGGTAGTAGATAGAAGGGGGGGGGGGGGGGGGGGGCTGTGTTGATGCAGTGTTTTTAGATTTTAAAAAGGCTTGCGACAAGGTAGATCACACTATATTATTAGGGAAGTTGAAACTGTCCATTGGGAATGTTGGGTTAGTTTCTTGGATTGGAAACTTTCTTCAGGATAGAGTGTAAACAGTTCGAGTAGGTTCAGAGGTTTCAAGTGAGGTTGAGGTGACGTCAGGAGTTCCACAGGGTAGTGTGTTGGGTCCGCTATTATTTGATTTATACATAGATGATCTAACTAAGGTTGCTAATTTGAGAATAAGGTTATTTGCAGATGATTGTGTGTTATATAGGGAAATCAATACAGAGGAGGATGTAGTAGCTATTCAGGCAGATGTGATGGCACTTAATTGTTGGGTTCAGTTGAACAAGATGGGGTTAAATACAGGGAAGTGTAAGTTAGTCACCTTTGGTAGGAGGAGAGGGAGGACTGATGTAGTGTATGATGTAGGAGGGAAGTCACTTGAGTCACTGGAAAATTACAAGTACTTAGGGGTGGTATTTGATAGACGTCTAGGGTGGGGGAGTCAGATTGAGAGAATGTTAAAGAGAGTATAAATGCACTAAACTTTGTAATGAGGCAGCTTAGGGGGACAAGTATGGAGATAAAGGAAAAAGCATATTTTTCGTTGGTGTGTCCCATGGTGGAATATGCTAGTTCAGTCTGGGAACCTTATAGATTAGGTGAGATAAGGGATGTGGAAATGGTGCAAAGGATTGCAGTTAGAAGGGTTACAGGTAGGGTTAGAAGGTGGAAATGGGGGGAGGCTTAGAATATTGGAGAGCCCATCTGAGATGATCGGAGACTTGGGATGGCAGGAATTGGAAATACGGAGAAAGGAAGATCGGATATGTAACTTCTTCAGGGCAATGGAAGGAGAAGGGGGCTAGGGGGAGTTGAATAGGCTGATTGAAAGGAATGAGTCAGGGTACGGGGGTATGCGGGGTCATGATAGAGCGGTCGTTATGAAGGGGGCTAGATTAGATGTCGGTAAGTTCTCTTACTTGAATAGGACAGGTAGGGACTGGAATGGGCTTAGTAGAAGTATATTTGAGGGGGAAAAAATAGGGTTGAAGCTATTCCGTCAGAAGGTTAGGGAAGAGATAGGATATAAGAGTTTCAATAATATATATCTATTTTTTATTGGTAGAATAGGAAAGATTTACAGATTTTGTACAAATCTCCACTAAGCTACTTTCGCAGCTTGTCAGCAGAGATTATGGTAAACAATATAATTTACATTGTGAATATTCGTATTACTCAGCGTCATGTCCTTAGAGCTGCTACCTCACAATTTGACGATACATGAGAAAAACAAACAAACAAACAAAAACAATGCTATTGAATTAAATATGCATAATTAAGTTAATTTAATATTTGGTATATATTAAATGATAATATATAATAAATAATAATAATAATAATAACATCATAACAAGTATTATTGCTACTGGTATACAAAGGGCTGAGTTCTAAGCTTGAACCAATGATGTAAGAGCTCATGTTTCTATAAGCATTATAAAGTGCTATTTAGAGCCTATATGTCTAGGTGAAAACTTAAATCTTGTATGCCACAGGCCTTATGGACCACTATAGCATGATGTAGTGATACCAACTTACTTCATAATAATATGAAGAAGGTGTGCCGACTCCCATACTATAACATGGCGGGCATTATTGTTTTCTTGCTGTCAAATCAGAGCCAACAGTCCCATTTACCCTAGCGGATTCTCTTGTGAACTAGATGAGATTGAGTGGCTACGGTACCGGTGAGCACCTGGTACGGTACCTATTGAGCCGTGTTCAGTACGCCAATATGAGAAGCGATAGTTGCGCGACAGGCAAATGGGACCTCTATGACGGCAGAAATACCACAATTGGAAGACTGAGTCGGCACACCTTCTTTATTATTATTTGATGAAGTAAGTTGGTATCACTACATCGTGACTATAGTGAGCCATTATCTACCTATATATTTAATTGTTCCATTGTTCCTAGTTCCATAGTTTTCCTGCTTTTAGCACTTGTTTTGTCCCACCCGACCACCGCAGTTAATATGTCAAATATCCCGCATCTATGTCGTTTCCCTGGTCTCATGATAAATGATTCCTATGTATTGTCCAGCTTGGTTGATGAGTGTAAACCCTTGTATGGGTAATTCCAGGTAAATGGTCGTTTGGTGCTGGAGGGCGCACTTCGCATCCATTGGGGTGTGCTGGGGTTGATCCATCTGAAGGAAGACGATGATCAGAGAACAGTCATTACTGTTAGGAAACGGAACTCGTACAGAAGTGGTGTTTTCAACGATATAGACTTCGAGGTACCGGTATGTACGATGGCCTTTCCTCCTGTTTTATAACCCAAGCAGAGGATTCAAATATTGAGACAATGACATACGGTACCGGTATATAGTATGTAGCAACGTTTATGAAAAAACAACATTCCAAATCTGGGTGTACTTTGATCTTTGGTTGTAGGCCTAGCTTTTTTGAAAGTAGGCCTGCAAATTATTTTGATGAATATTAGATATGCAAGTCGATGCTTTAATAACCAATATTAATAACAAATAACCAATGGTTTTCCTATGTGTTGAACATGTCATCAAATTTAGAAAAGGTTGGCTACTTTGAAAATCCTATATTATCCTAATTGAATTTCCTATCCTTGTTGTAGATTACGTTTCCCGTATTAATTTCATACAGTATAGGCCTACCCTCGTTGATCCAAACTCGGTGAATCTGAAATTTAACGTATTTCGAACTTGAAGTCAATCTTTGATTTCGGATTGGATAACTCGGAATAGTTTGAGTAAATTCTTTGAATCAGTAATTATTTTCCCAATTTGCATTCTTTTTATTGACGCGTAAGAATAAGTTGAAGCTCGTAGACGTTTCCGCTGTTTTGTCTGACCTTGACAATGATTGAGCTCGGAAGTCGGTACACTTGTTGGTCCGACTCGGGACGGCCGAGCACCAATAGAAACGGGCCATATGAGGATCGCGCGTCACGGAGATAGCCGAGTACACACAATCAGGGAGGCCATTAGCAACGGGTCTATCACGTAGTCTCAGCCGATGACATGGCTTCCTCTCGCGCGCAATACATGTAGTATGGCCTACATTCCAGTGATTTAACTTGTCATTAACTTGGGTTTCTGTCTCTAATCAACTTGCTGAGACTTTGATTTCAACTTGGTTTCTCCTTAGTATGTATATGTACTAGGCAAACGCAGAATATGCGTTGTACGATGAGCGAGATGTCTATATAAAGTATTAATGAAACTTTATTCACTGAATAATTATTTTCTTGGAAACGGCTCGTCCGATTCCAATAGGAGTGTGTGATAATGTGCACCATTGTTGTAGTTACGTTTAGGAAAATTTTGAATTCTGTTGAAAAATATTGATTTTCAAGATATTTCTGCCCAGCCATTTCTTACGGGGTTTTTCAAAGCTTTGAAATGGTTTATCTAAAAAGTGGTTGGACCTATTAGACCCAAAAACTATACAGTTCTAAGTTGAATAAGTCCGCGTATACAAAAAAAGTTTCATGCCGGTCAGTCCAACCGTGCGACCTGTGTAGTGCGCACAAACAAACAAACAAAACAAACAAAAACACACACAGACAAAGCTCCGTGAGAGTGGGATGGAAACTCTTCGCTGACGCTCATCGAATTAGGTATTATCCTCTCCAATGTGAAGTTAGCCGCCTCGGTGGCTAAGTCAATCGCTAGCAGTGGTAACTGAAGTCACCGCTGGGAGTGGGTTCAAGTCCCGCATAAGGCATGGGTTTTTGTAAATGTCCTGTCACCTATCATCACTTCATCGTTTCATTATCATCCGCTCATTCCTACCCCCGTATAACCTAGCTGTTGGTGGGGTCGGTTAGCAACATTGAAAAAAAAAAAAAAAAAATGTAAAGTTTATTTAAGAAATAAACTAAAATATTGATCTGTCCATCACAAAAATATATTCTGTAAATCAAGTCCTACTTTCCAATAATGTATAATATATTTAAACAAGTTGATTTACACGCATCGTTCCACCTGTTCCTTCTTGGGCATTTCCCAGTGTGATGAGAGCGATCATCCGTGATCTCGTTGCACGGTTAACAATACGCTCGCGCGTCAGAGGACTATGATCGAGTCTAATGCTGACATTTCACTCGATATGCAATGAGTAGTGCTGTACAGTAGTCCGGTGCATCGGGTGATTAATGAGATGCAACAACTACTGTAGACATTCAATAAAAGCACTCGAATGAATTCAGCCAAAAGACATCTTGATTGGAGATAATTAAGAATGAGCGCCCTACCAAAGACCTTATCATCTAACTACGTTAGAAGACGCAATACAGAGCCAGTTGGAATAATTCTTAAAATATTATTCCACACCCTGCTTTTTCTTCGAAATAATTTATCTCATTGAATATTAGGCCTATAGTGTCATAAGAATGGACGAGACGACGCTATCTGTATTATCATCGGGTGTTTTAATCATCCAGGCAGACCGAAGTAATTGTTTATCTTCCAATAGATACGGAAATGTGAGTACAGCAAGGCTAGGCCAATTTAAATATCTGTTCAATGGTAGGCCTATATATCCTCACTATTTATGTTAGAAAATGTGTGTAAATAATTACATCAGTTCGGTGTTAAGCATTGGACACTGATGGTAAAGCAGATATCTATCTTGTAGTTCACTCCAGTCCGCCAGGTAGTGTTAGTGAGCAATGTCGCCAAGCGTTACATGGCGTCTTGTTAGGTAGCAGGGTGTTTGGCCTAGATGGCAGCACTGTTTCTGACAGTTGGTTGTGTACAGGCGCCGGCCGGAGCGAGTGCGGTGGAGGAGGCGCCGCCGCAGCCACGTAGCGCCGACCCGATGGCGCTGCGAGCGCTCACCTTGCCCCACAAGCTGGATGCCAAGAGAGCCGACTGGGACGAGCTGGACGACCTGCTACAGGTAAAACATGATCCGGGAACGATGCATAGAGGTTTCACTGTATAGTGTACCCTTCAACTTGATATTTCCTCTCATTTTT
Organism: Brachyptera putata; assembly: GCA_907164805.1. Lineage (NCBI taxonomy): Eukaryota > Metazoa > Arthropoda > Insecta > Plecoptera > Taeniopterygidae > Brachyptera > Brachyptera putata. Next base: position 14,662,450 of record OU015473.1, on the reverse strand, counting down.
CTTTCTCTGTCTTTTTATATCGTATGTAGGCCTATACTTCATATTTTTGTGATTTCAAGATTCTGTTTTTCATTTTTGTATTTTCGTGATTTATATGATTTCAGATTCTTTATAACATTGTATTTGATTTTTCTTCTATTTTAGGCCTATTGTTTTTTTTTTGTGATTTTTGCCAATTTTCCCTTTTTTTTTTTCATTTTTTTCTTGAGAATAGTTCAAGTTACATCAAAATAAGTTCAGTTTAACAAGTATCAAGATTCCACATAAATTAAAATCACTCCTCAAAGAGCAGCTTACAATTAATAGTAGGTCCGTGCGAGTCTCGAAGTTTCGAGTCGAGTTCGAGCAGAGATTGTGCCCGAACTCGACTCGAGTAGGCCGAGAGATTTGCTCGAAATTTCGGGTCTCGAACTTTTTTCGAGAATAAAATCACTAAACTTCAGGTTGCGGCGTTGATCCCGCCTAAAGGTATGACGTATTGTATACTACCAACCTAAGAGGAAAAAACTTTTTTTTATGCGCCCTGATCGCTCGTGAGCGAGTGTTTCGGCCGTAATGAATTATGCATTTCTGATTCTTCTTCTACTCCGCCAATTGCCAAGAACGTTTGATTTTTCAGGAGTACATCTTTTCGTGTTGGAACACGGATTTTTGCGCAGTTTGTGTTATTTTTCTATTGTGCTTATCGAGATACACTTAGGCATACAAGTTACTATTTTTTAGTGAGACTAAATATAGAGGGAGATGACTACCGAAGAAGGTGACATATTCATGGGAGAGGAAATAAGGCCTTCTACGTCGTCTGTGCCTTCTGTTGCCACGCCTGTGGGCGAGATTGCAAGTGATGGTACCATTCCCACACGCCGTAGTTCGATTCAAGTCCATCTCGGAGGAAACTGTATAACATGCAATCTATGGGCAAGACTAGCACCACAACCGGCCTTATCGTCATCTTGCCAATCACCAAAAGCCGTATTCGAAATATTTGGAAAATAACAATTTGTCGAAGTCAGCTGCTCAAACAAATGTTACCCATCCCAAGGGTCAGATGGGGGGGGGGGGGGGGGGGGGGGTTGAGGCTGCTTTTAAGAACCAAACATTTCTGAAACATTTCTTCTTTAAAGTTTTTGTGAGCTAAAATAATGTAATTTATCGCTTGAATTTTTACTTGAAATTCAAGCAAATTTACTTGCTCGCTCGAAAAAAACTGCTCGAACATCTATTTTTAAAGTGTGTGCTCGCTCGAAATTTGCTCGAAATTCAAGCAAAATCCTCCGTGCTCGCTCGAACTAACAAAAGGCCTGCTCGCACAGCTCTAATTAATAGTTACTATTCTGTGCAAGAGTTTGTTGGTGCTGGATTTCATATTACCTATCACATTGTCTTATTAATATGCAGAGGCTTTTCAGTAATTATTTTCTTTATTTGCGCTATCCAAATGATTATGTATAGTATCTAGTTATCTATATTCATGCAGTTCTTTGAATGTATTATTTACTAATAATTTGTAAATGATGGTAGGACTACTGCCACACTCAAGCTTTTAATGTTATGCCGCCCTTGGTAGCTCAGTCAGCTGAGGCACGCTTCAGACAGTGAAGTCACCGTTGGGCGTGGGTTCGAGTCCCGCATAAGGCATGGGTTTTTGTAAAACGTCTTTTCACATCACTTCATCGTTGCAGTATCACCCGCTCATTCATACCCCCGTATAAGCTAGCTGTTAGTGAGGCCGTTACGCGTCATGGAAGAAAGAATTGACAAAATACCGACAGCGACATCAAATATGGCCGTGTTCTGTCGTCAGGTGGAACGCGTAGTGGACGACAGCGACAAGCTCTACCGGACGATGCCGAGCGGAATCCCGAGCTCCGAGCGCCTCGACATCTCTCCGAGCCCGGAGACCGAGGCCAGCCCGGAGACTGAGGCCAGCCCGGAGACCGAGGCCAGCCCGGAGAGGAGTGGACCGGACTGCCCGGAGAGGAACGGAAACCTCTATCCCGCGGATAAGACGATCGGAACCGTGGGGAATCAGCTGGCCAGTGCAGCGGATAATAACGCAGGTGTGGAAAATGAAACACAACAATCTGTCTCGTTTAAGAGTCCGTGGGAGGCGATTCAGCGGAATATCAGTGTGGTGGTGATAACCTTGAACGGTATGAGATATCGACATTCTGAAAACGAGAAGAATTGTCTTGTTTTACGGGGCTTCAACGGCGAGATTATTTGCACAGATCTGAAAAAGAGGAAACACAGATATCTTCTATAGCCTACCTCCAGGCTGGTATAAGTAATAACTATGTATCTCATATCGCATGATTGTCAGGCGTATACGGTTGAAAAATTTGTTTTTTTTAGCCGTTCACACCTGACAATTGTGCGACATGAGATGAATGGTCATCACTTCTCCAGCATCTTGAAGGTATTGAAAATATCTGTGTTAGGCCCTACCTTCTTTCTAGAATTTCTATATCTCATACCGTTCAAGGTCATGACCAAAAAACTGATAACTGGAAACCCAACTTAGCGAGACTTTCCGAGCCTAACTTAGCGAGACTTTCTGGGCCCAACTTAGCGAGACTTTCCGGGCCTAACTTAGCGAGACTTTCTGGGCCTAACTTAGCGAGACTTTCTGGGCCTAACTTAGCGAGACTTTCCGGGCCTAACTTAGCAAGACTTTCCGGGCCTAACTTAGCAAGAATTTCTGGGCCTAACTTAGCGGGACTTTCTGGGCCTAACTTAGCGAGACTTTCCGGGCCTAACTTAGCGAGACTTCCCGGGCCTAACTTAGCGAGACTTTCTGGGCCCAACTTAGCAAGACTTTCTGGGCCTAACTTAGCGAGACTTTCTGGGCCTAACATAGCGGGACTTTCTGGGCCTAACTTAGCGAGACTTTCCGGGCCTAACTTAGCGAGACTTTCTGGGCCCAACTTAGCGAGACTTTCCGGGCCTAACTTAGCGAGACTTTCTGGGCCTAACTTAGCGAGACTTTCTGGGCCTAACTTAGCGAGACTTTCTGGGCCTAACTTAGCGAGACTTTCCGGGCCTAACTTAGCGAGACTTCCCGGGCCTCACTTAGCGAGACTTTCTGGGCCCAACTTAGCAAGACTTTCTGGGCCTAACTTAGCGAGACTTTCTGGGCCTAACATAGCGGGACTTTCTGGGCCTAACTTAGCGAGACTTTCCGGGCCTAACTTAGCGAGACTTTCTGGGCCCAACTTAGCGAGACTTTCCGGGCCTAACTTAGCGAGACTTTCTGGGCCTAACTTAGCGAGACTTTCTGGGCCTAACTTAGCGAGACTTTCTGGGCCTAACTTAGCCAGACTTTCCGGGCCCAACTTAGCGAGACTTTCTGGGCCCAACTTAGCGAGACTTTCTGAGCCCAACTTAGCGAGACTTTCTGGGCCCAACTTGGCGAGACTTTCTGGGCCCAACTTAGCGAGACTTTCTGAGCCCAACTTGGCAAGACTTTCTGGGCCTAACTTAGCGAGACTTTCTGAGCCCAACTTAGCGAGACTTTCTGGGCCTAACATAGCGAGACTTTCTGGGCCTAACTTGGCGAGACTTTCTGGGCCCAACTTAGCGAGACTTTCTGAGCCCAACTCAGCGAGACTTTCTGGGCCTAACTTAGCGAGACTTTCTGGGCCTAACTTAGCGGGACTTTCTGGGCCTAACTTAGCGAGACTTTCCGGGCCTAACTTAGCGAGACTTTCTGGGTCCAACTTAGCGAGACTTTCCGGGCCTAACTTAGCAAGACTTTCTGGGCCTAACTTAGCAAGACTTTCTGGGCCTAACTTAGCGAGACTTTCTGGGCCCAACTTAGCGAGACTTTCTGGGCCCATCTTAGCGAGACTTTCTGGGCCTAACTTAGCGAGACTTTCTGGGCCCAACTTAGCGAGACTTCCTGGGCCCAACTTGGCGAGACTTCCCGGGCCTAACTTAGCGAGACTTTCCAGGCCTAACTTAGCGAGACTTTCTGGGCCCAACTTAGCAAGACTTTCTGGGCCTAACTTAGCGAGACTTTCTGGGCCTAACTTAGCGAGACTTACTGGGCCTAACTTAGCGAGACTTTCTGGGCCTAACTTAGACAGACTTTCTGGGCCTAACTTAGCAAGACTTTCCGGGCCTAACTTAGCGAGACTTTCTGGGCCTAACTTAGCGAGACTTTCTGGGCCTGACTTAGCGAGACTTTCTGGGCCTAACTTAGCGAGACTTTCTGGGCCTAACTTAGCGAGACTTTCGGGGCCTAACTCAGCGAGACTTTCTGAGCCCAACTTAGCGAGACTTCCCGGGCCTAACTTAGCGAGACTTTCTGGGCCTAACTTAGCGAGACTTTCTGGGCCTAACTTAGCGAGACTTTCCGGGCCTAACTCAGCGAGACTTTCTGAGCCCAACTTAGCGAGACTTTCCGGGCCTAACTTAGCGAGACTTTCTGGGCCCAACTTAGCTAGACTTTCTGGGCCCAACTTAGCTAGACTTTCTGGGCCCAACTTAGTGAGACTTCCCGGGCCTAACTTAGCGAGACTTTCCAGGCCTAACTTAGCGAGACTTTCTGGGCCCAACTTAGCGAGACTTTCTGGGCCTAACTTAGCGAGACTTTCTGGGCCCAACTTAGCGAGACTTACTGGGCCTAACTTAGCGAGACTTTCTGGGCCTAACTTAGCAAGACTTTCCGGGCCTAACTTAGCGAGACTTTCTGGGCCTAACTTAGCGAGACTTTCTGGGCCTGACTTAGCGAGACTTTCGGGGCCTAACTCAGCGAGACTTTCTGGGCCTAACTTAGCGAGACTTTCGGGGCCTAACTCAGCGAGACTTTCTGAGCCCAACTTAGCGAGACTTCCCGGGCCTAACTTAGCGAGACTTTCTGGGCCTAACTTAGCGAGACTTTCTGGGCCTTACTTAGCGAGACTTTCCGGGCCCAACTCAGCGAGACTTTCTGAGCCCAACTTAGCGAGACTTTCCGGGCCCAACTTAGCGAGACTTACTGGGCCTAACTTAGCGAGACTTTCTGGGCCTAACTTAGCAAGACTTTCTGGGCCTAACTCAGCGAGACTTTCTGGGCCTAACTTAGCGAGACTTTCTGGGCCCAACTTAGCGAGACTTTCTGGGCCCAACTTGGCGAGACTTTCCGGGCCTAACTTAGCGAGACTTTCTGGGCCTAACACAGCGAGACTTTCTGGGCCTAACTCAGTTAGACTTTCTGAGCCCAACTTAGCGAGACTTTCCGGGCCTAACTTAGCGAGACTTTCTGGGTCTAACTTAGCGAGACTTTCTGGGCCTAACTCAGCGAGACTTTCTGGGCCTAACTCAGCGAGTCTTTCTGAGCCCAACTTAGCGAGACTTTCCGGGCCCAACTTAGCGAGACTTTCTGGGCCTAACTCAGCGAGACTTTCTGGGCCTAACTCAGCGAGACTTTCTGAGCCCAACTTAGCGAGACTTTCTGAGCCCAACTTAGCGAGACTTCCCGGGCCTAACTTAGCGAGACTTTCTGGGCCTAACTTAGCCAGACTTTCCGGGCCTAACTCAGCGAGACTTTCTGAGCCCAGACTTTCTGGGCTTAACTCAGCAAGACTTTCTGGGCCTAACTCAGTTAGACTTTCTGGGCCCATCTTAGCAAGACTTCTTGGGCCCAACTTAGTGAGACTTTCTGGGCCCAACTTAGCGAGACTTTCTGGGCTCAACTTAGCGAGACTTTCTGGGCCCAACTTAACGAGACTTTTTGGGCCCAACTTAGCGAGACTTTTTGGGCCTAACTTAGCGAGACTTTCTGGGCCTAACTTAGCGAGACTTTCTGGGCCTAACTTAGCGAGACTTCCGGGCCTAACTTAGCGAGACTTTCTGAGCCTAATATGAACACTGACATATGTTAGTGAATTGTGTTAGATATCTAAGTCGTGGCCTGTATGCTGTATGTGGTGCTGCGTCAGGTTGGGCTGAGGGGAAGCCGGCGGAGGACGTGGACTCGGACGACAGCACCATCGAGTACGACGACAGCTCCGACCACGGGGGTGCAATGGTACGGCGAGCGGCCAAGACGGGCTCGGCTGCCATCAGGAGACGACCAGGTCAGTACAGTTGACTTGGTGGCTCGGTATTCGGTCGAGGCTAGTGATGGGTACATTCCCGGAATTTATAATTTGGGGAATGTTCCCAGGAATTTTCCCGGGAATATTCCCAAAATGAAAATTTTCAGGGAATATATTTTTCTTCTTGTCTACACTCACTAGAGAATGAAAAAGGAAGGATTCAAAGACATGAAAAACTATACAGCCTACTCAAATTTTTGGTGTACCGGTATTGAGTCCATATGAAAAATAATCACAAAACATTAAATAAAAACAGAAAAGGTACCATACTACAAATCTTCTCATCTAAGGCCTGTCAAGACATTTCTACCACTAAAAGTACGGTCTTGGATTCTGAAAACTCACCATTTGAAAAACAAATGAAAAAAAAAACCTACACATAGTTAGCAAATTGCTGAATTATCTCATTAATGATCTAACTGCTGAACTCATTTTTCAAAAAACAAATTCCTCGAATATGGGAATTTATTCAAACATAGGAAATATTCCCACTAGCGGGAACATTCCCCGGGGAATATTCCGATGCGCCCGTCACTAGTCGAGGCAGAAAATATGGATTACGAATACGTGTATGCTGGGTTGCGTCATGAGTACGCGAATATTGTACCGTAGAGTATGTCATGTAGAATATTATTGCTGCCTTCCTCGGTAGCTCAGTCAGCTGAGGCACCGCTTCAGAAACTGACGTCACCGTTGGGCGTGGGTTCGAGTCCCGCATAAAGGCATGGGTTTCTGTAAATGTTCTAAATTCACTTATCATCACTTCATCGTTTCATTATCACCCGCTCATTCGTACCCCCGTATAACCTAGCATTTGGTGGGGTCGTTGGCCAAACAATAATCATCATGAAGATTCCATTTTACATTTTGGAAAAAATTTGGTTTGTATTACATTTCCATAGTGTGTACAGGTCAGACAAAGTAACTAACTACAGTAAACCCTCGATAATTCGAGCTCGGTTAATTTGAATTTTGCGCTAAATCGCGCTAGAGAAATGACCCGGCTGCTGGTATAGGGATATTAATGTTGATTCATTTCAATAAGTCGAATTTTCATTATTTCAAAATTCGAAGTGATAATTAGTCCGAACTTCTGTTTCATTATTGTTTTATGTTTGTTTAATTTGAATTTCAGGTAAAATTAGGTATAAAAGTTGTCACAATCAAATGTTTCACAAAGTGAAATCCTGTAATCCGTATTCCCTATCACTGAACACGAGCGGTCCGGCGTTCTTCTTTCACCTCTCTTTTTCTCTGTTCTTATATTTTAACAAAATTAATCATTTCGTTTTGGTACAAAACAATATATAGAAAATATAGATTGATATACACCTATATATATTATTTAGGCCTATAATGTAAATATATTTGTTATATGTTCTATTTTGTTTTGGTATCAGGTGGTAAGATTGCCCTTGTGGTGCCCCGTTCAAACGATCCAATCTTCCATCCATAGCCTCGAGTGGGGAACAATGATTTTGTATCAAGTTTCGATGTTATTAAAACTAGGAAAACGCCATATATGCGTTGTTAGACGAGCGAATAGTAATAGTATGGGTAAAAATGGGTAAAAAAAAAACTGCTTTGAGTGGTACCAATTCAGCACATTTTATGTTTTTTCTTCAAAATGGCTGACCGGATCAAGCTGAAATTTTTTTAGGAACGTGAATCAAAATGTAATTCAACTTCACGCAAAATTTCATTTTTTTGGAAAATATATATTTTTTTTTCTGCTGTGTTATTCTAATGGGTATTTTTGAAATGTCTAAAATTCATAAGAAAAAAGTTACCACCCGATAATGCCACAAAACTATACAGATCTAAGTTAGATGAGGAACCATATTGGAAAAAAGTTTGAAGTTAATACCTGTAGCCGTTTGACTTGTGGAGAACCGACATAAAAACGAACACCAATTTTTTTCAGTGTGTAAAATTGAATCCTAGCTAAAGCTCGTCTGAAAAAATGAAAAAAAAATATTTAGATTTTTCTTCTTGTTTGTATTTGTCTTGTATAAGTTGAATGTTGTTTGAAGTGTTTGGTTGTTGCAGGCAAGCGCCGGTCTCGCACGGCTCTGAAGCGCCGCTGCTCCATCAACGGCCACTTCTACGACCGCGACACGAGCTTCTTCACGCCGCCACGCGGCAGCACCATGAGCGTGTGGGTGTCGTCACTGGTCAGCGCCGGCGAGGTCATCAACCTGCTGCTCGACAAGTACAAGGTCGACAGCCGACCCAACAACTTCGCTCTCTTTGTCATCAGGGACAACGGAGGTAAACACTTGTAATACCGTATTTACACGCATATAAGACGCACATTTTTCTATTTTCAAGTCATCAAAAAGTCACATGTGTCTTGTAAAGGTAAGTGAGGAAAAAACTGTCACATTTTGCGATATATTTACGCGCGCTCGCTGAAAACTGTTTTTCTCTGATGTAAAAAACATCCCAAAAACAGTTCCCGTGAACACTGCCGGTCGTCCAGTGTTAAAGCATAGGGCGAACCCGCTATCTTCATCAAGATTGTATGCACAACCAGCATCCATATTAAAGCATATGCAATTGTCAGTTGTTGGGATATAATATTGTCCTAAATGTGTCAACAAATGACAACAAACATACCGTATTTACACGCATATACCGTATTTACTCGCATATAAGTCGCATGTATACTTAAAAATTTGAGAGCTCAAAACAGGGGTGCGACTAATACGCGGGTGCGACTAATATGCGCGCACAAAATCTCCAAAATTGAAATTCAATGCATCAATTCACCTTTATTCATGAAAAGAAGCGTCATTTTCCTCAATCCAACCATCACTTTACAGAGCAACAGGACCTCTACTCTCAAGGCTTGGAAGCACACTGAGTCACTGACAAGAATGTTGCAATAGCAGGGACATCAGTAACAGCTGATCATGGGTGGGAGGCCCCTTAGGGGGGGCTAGGCAAGACTGTGCATGAGCGCATTCTTTATGATGACAAAAAATAATTCCAAATTGAAAGCACAGTATTCTAAAGAGGCAATAAAGAAGTCAAATGTGATTTAAATAATATTTCCTCTCTAACAGCAACAGGGAAACAAACAAATGTCAAAAGCACATTCAAAGTACTGTATTTACACTCATAGAAGACGCACTTTTTTCCCATTTTCAAGTCATCAAAAAGTCACATGGGTCTTATAAAAGTAAGTGAGGAAAAAAGTGTCACATTTTGCGATATATTCACGCGCGCTCGCTGAAAACTGTTTTTCTCTGATGTAAAAACATCGCAAAAACAGTTCCCGTGAAACACTGCCGGTCGTCCAGTGTTAAAGCATAGGGCGAACCCACAATCTTCGTCAGATTGTATGCACGACCGGTCGTCGATTTTAAAGCATACGGCAGACCCCCAATCGTCAATTGTCGGGATATAATATTGTCGTAAATGTGTCAACAAACATACTCATAAAATATCCCTATGCCTTTTTCCTCCATTAGAGGTCAGGAGGTCAGACTCTGGATCATGTTACACTGAATACCAAGACAAACACTTTGACAGATCTGTTTATCATCAATCAACCATGCTTGCCTGGAAGTGTGCTATGGGTGATATCCGAGTCTATAAGGGGCTACTCTTTCAACACTATAGGATGGATAAGAATGAATCTAAACTTGGAAGATATATTATCAATATTGTTTATTGTCTAATAGAGTGGATCTGGTGTAGGGTAAAGGCACTGGAACCTTCTTTTGTTATATGCATGTAAATACGGTAATGTGACACTCTTATATGTCCCTGGCTGTATTGAGGCCCCTCACAATGGTTTCTTACCCTCATATGGGTCTGGAATAGAGTGCTAAACATTTCAATCATCATGTATTTTTCACGTTGCTGGAGACTGCAGGTGCGACTTATACGACCATAACGCACCGGCTTATAAGACGCACCCCTACTTTTCAGGTTCCATTTTTGGAAACCTTTTTGTTTACTCATATAAGACGCAGTATCATATTCCCAATATTTGGTGTCATAAACATGATTCAGGAGACCTTGTAACCACAGAAGAAGGTTCTAGTCCCTTTACCCTATACCAGAGCCACTCTATTAGACAATGAACAATATTGATAATATATCTTCCAAGTTTAGATTCATTTTTATCCATCCTATAGTGTTGAAAGAGTAGCGCCCTATAGACTCAGTTATCACCCATATAGCCCACTTTGAGGCAAGTATTGTTGATTGATGATAAACAGATCTGTCAAAGTGTGTGTCTTGATATTCAGTGTAACATGATCCAGAGTCTGACCTCCTGACCTCTAATGGAGGAAAAAGGCATAAGGATATTTTATGAGTATGTTTGTTATCATTTGTTGACACATTTACGACAGTATTATATCCCCACAATTGACGATTGGGGTTCTGCCATATGCTTTAATATCGACCACCATCGGTGCATACAATCTGACGACGATTGTGGGTTCGCCCTATGCTTTAACACTGGACGACCGGCAGTGTTTCACGGGAACTGTTTTTGCGATGTTTTTACATCAGAGAGAAACAGTTTTCAGCGAGCGCGGGTAAATATAGCGCAAAATGTGACAGTTTTTTGGTCACTTACCTTTATAAGACGCATGTGACTTTTTGATGACTTGAAAATGGAAAAAAAGTGCGTCTTATATGCGTGTAAATACGGTACTCATAAAATATCCTTATGCCTTTTTCCTCCATTAGAGGTCAGGAGGTCATACTCCAGACCATGTTACACTGAATACCAAGACAAACACTTTGACAGATCTGTTTATCATCAATCAACAATACTTGCCTCAAAGTGTGCTATGGGTGATAACTGAGTCTATAGAAGCTACTCTTTCAAGGTTATAGGATAGATAAGAATGAATCTAAACTTGGAAGATATAATATCAATATTGTTTATTGTCTAATAGAGTGGCTCTGGTATAGGGTAAAGGGACTAGAACCTTCTTCTGTGGTTACAAGGTCTCCTGAATCATGTTTATGACAGGACATATTGGGAATATGATACTGCGTCTTATATAAGTAAACAAAAAGGTTTCCAAATATAGAACCTGAAAAGTAGGGGTGCGTCTTATAAGCCGGTGCGGCTTATATGTCTGTAAATACGGTAATTACAAACAAAAAAGTATTAGAAAGACGGGATCTTGCAGATGTGCTAGATGCACAGTGGCAAGATGTTTTTTATTAATTATTAGATGAGCGTAGCAAAGATTCTCATTCCATTTACCAACAAATTTTGGTATTTTTTTTTTTTTTTTTTTGTGGGTGTGTGTAATTTTGTACGCGGCATACAGGTCAGGAAAAAGTTTCATTCAACTCGAAACTTTTTTTTCAAATTGGTATCACACCAGAATAGGTTGGGATTGTTTTCAGAAACATCGGTCAAACGGTTTCTCCGGGGAAAGTTCGGGAAATCCCCATAAGAATAACCCAGGGGAAAAATACTTGAAAACGAAAATTTTCAAATACATACAGAATATGAAAACAACCATCATACACATTCTCAATAATTTGTACAACAATTGGATGAGACATTACGAAGAAAGGATCAAAACATGTAATGCAAAGTGTATATGCAACAGGTTGCTCTATAAATAGCAAAAGGTTGCAGGTAAGGTTTTGCAGCGTTTGAAGTAGTTCAAGGTCTGTAGATGTAGATTGAGCTGACAGAGTATTTTTCAATCCCAGATTTCCATACTTGTACCTATGACTACCAATAACGTAACGGGATAAGCAACTTGATCATTTCCTTTCGCACCATGCGGGAATCAAAGGGATGCCGTCATACTCAATTTACTGGTAGTATTATATATTGATTCATAAAAGTAATACGTGTAATGCAATCTGTGAATTCAGCTCTTCCCAATTGTATTAAGCAACGTTGGAATACATTTCATTCGAATTAGCCAATCTAAATTTTAAATACGTGTGTAAAAGCATTTGGACCCCTAGTCAAGAGCCATACTGCCACATTTACCAATTGATAACTGCATTAATTACTTGACATCTGCAAGAAAGAACAGAAACAATGCAAGTACTCAACTATGTACTTTACATTGAAATACGAGCTGAATGCGTACGTTTTGATTTGAAATTGCGAATCTCAAAAATGTACACTTCAGCGCGTCACATTTTTTGCTTCCATCATGGTGAGAAGACGTCCAATGTTGAAAGTATATAACTTACGCCATGTTGCTTATCCCGTTACGTTATCGGTAGTCATAGCTTGTACGCTCATGTCACAACGCATGTACTGCGTTCTCCTAGTTGTTATGTTTGTGAAAGTGTGCAATGCACGTGTGTCTCCAGAGCAGCGTCGTCTGCGTGAGGAGGAGTACCCGCTGCTGGTGCGCGTGATGCTGGGGCCGCACGAGGACGTGGCCAAGCTGTTCATCATGGACGCGCACAACACGGCCGAGATCAGCTGCGACGTGGCCCAGTTCCTCAACCTCAGCGGCACCGAGTGCAAGGCCATCCTGGACCAGTACCGCCTGGAGGAGGAGCGAGAGGCCAAGAGGCTCCGGGCAAAGTCAGTCAACACAACCACTCCCGTTCACAACCGACATTAGCAGCAATATTTGTCTCATGGCACTCATGCATACCGTTCACAATGCGACGCATTAGCCGTAACGATTTAGCAGTAAGCGCAAGGTTTGCAGACTCCAAACCTTGCTGTTAATTCTTACAGCTTGGTGTAAGCAGTGACCAATCAGATTCGAGTAACGTTTGGCGCGCCATAAGCTAGCAGGCTGTCTTGAGTCCTAGCTTATACACACCCCCCTTCAATGTACTATTCTGAAGCAAATATGTGCATGCAAGCATGACTGCGACACAGAATCGGAAGTTTGAATTGTGCCAATGATATTACAATTTGGTTTAGAGGGAATTATTGATATTAGGGCCTACTACATGTGTCCTAAACTAAAATCTATGCACAATTGCACAAATGAAGATAGCTGTTGATCCAATGAAACCAGATGAACAGCTGATGCAAACAAGCCATCTCATTGGCTGTTTCTTAATGCTCAATTGTTGTGAATGCAGAATGGTTACTAAATAATATTGCGTTACTGCTAATACTAAGTTTACTCCTAATTTTGGTTGTGAATGAGCCTTAAGCCTCCTAAAAACCAACTAACTTGAAACCCAAGTGTCCTAAACCTGTATCTCTTGAGCAGCTCGGTATCGAAGTAGAATTGAGGGGTTTGGCTCCTCCCCTTTACAAGTTGTTACAACTCGTCAAATGTTCTACCGGCTCTAAGGTTGTGCGAACCTTGAACTCAAACTTGAGACTCGAAGGTTTGCAAACTTCGAACTTTCCGATTGAAGAATGTGCCGATAAAAATGAGTTGACTAGAAATGCTAGGAATAATAAGAAAATATGCTATGTATGTAACCCACCTTTTCATTGGTTTAGGCTTTCTGGTTTTAGGTTTCTTTAGTGATGGTTAGCGTAAGATTTGTGTTGAATACTAATAATACAGAATGCAGTAATTAGATGAGCGTAGCGAAGATTTTCATTCCATATACCGAAAATTTTGGGCTTGGTTTTTATGTTTTTTTTTTTTTTTTTTTTTTTTTTTTTTTGTGTGTAATTTTGTACGCGGCATACAGGTCAGGAAAAAGTTTCAATCAACTCGAAACTTTTTTCCTAAATTGGTGTTATACCAGAATAGGTTGGTATTGTTTTTCAGAAAAATCGGTCAAACGGTGTCTCCGGAAAAAATTTGGAAAGTATGGAAATTCCCCATAAGAATAGGCCGGGGAGAAATACTTGGAAAACCGAAATTTTCCAAAAGCTCTCAAATTTATACTGAATGTGGAAAGATCTATCATACATATTTTAAGCGATTTGTGAGACAATCGGATGTGAAATAACGAAGAGAACGCATTTTTTATGTACTTTTTCACACATCAATAAAAGCAATTAAGAAAGCAATTAAGAAACTATTAAATGTGAGCAACAAGTGTCACCAATAAATTAAAACGTTTAAAATCTGTGATGGATATGAAGAAGGCACTGGTATAATTGTTGGGAAACCAAGGTTTATATACCAACAGACAGCCGCGGTTTTTCAACTTTTGAAGTGATCCATGGCCTGTATATGTACATTGAGCTGACAAAATGTTCTTAATTCTACATTTCCATACTTTTAAGCTCATCTCACAACGCATATAAGGCGTTTTCCTAGTTGTAGGTTCAACTCTTAGCCATTGAGATTGTCAAGACCAATAAGTCTGTTTGTTTCTCCTGAACTTTCTGAACTGGTTCTTCAGTTTTAGGCCAGTTGGTTTTTAGGCCAGTTGGTTTTAAGTACAGTTGGTACCTCCTCATTCAGCGTATTTACTATCGACGTTTCGAACCAGGGAACTCTGCTAGGAGTTGAACGAAATTAATAATTTATACCATAACTCTGTGAGCCAGCTCAACTCGCTATTCGATTACATTTGGAAATTGTTGAAAGTGTTTATTGGTGATAACTTTTGAACGCTGTGAGATATAGAAATTCTAATACAGAGGTAATACAGATAGTTTCAATATTTTCAAGATAGTGGTAAGTAGGAAACTATTGATCTCATAGTGCCTAGTTGTCACGCGTCCCCACATACGTCTAAAAAAACACATTTTGTAACCGTATACGCGTGACAATTATGCGATGTGAAATAAATGGTTATTACTTACACCGTCTTGATCTGTGTTCAGTAGTCTTCTCCCATGCGCTCTTAACTATGGTATACAGTGGTAATAGCTTAGCTTTGAAATTCACAACAGGCCATAATATTCTAAATCCCAATATGAATGTTGATTTTTGATTATATTTAGCCATGTTTTTATTTTATTTTGGATGATTTATAAATTATATCGCATTTTTCATGGGATTTAATTCTTCTTTTACCAGCTTTTTTTTCGTGTGGGTGGGGGGTCTATACGTATCCAGTTGACGAGCTTGGGTATGTTTCTTGAATGTAGCCTTGGTGTGTTCCAGGTTCCGTGAAATGCGCAAACGAATCAAGCAGCGCATGGAAGACCTGAAAGTGCGGTTATGATGACCGTCTGCTTGACCTTGGACCCGACGTACGAATGCACTCTATTTCTCTCTCGCGCTACAAGAACGCCCCGCTGTGTGTCCAGCCAGATAAGACTTCTGTACGCGAATTCTAAAGACGACGGCATTTAATATTTATACGAGTTTAACGTACTGAATCATAGAGCTTATAATTGATAATGGATGCTTTTAGGAGTGGTACGAATACCGTAGTTGTTTTGTAACTCGAATACGAATATTTCATTAGAATATTGTTGACTATCAAATCGAATACGGTAGTTTGCAGAATATTTTCACTAAATCAGCCATTGAATAGATCGGCAAAAAATTGGTCTTTATATTCGAGTCGAGATTTAGAGATAATTAGTTATATTTATTCAAACTAGGGCCTATACAACAAAACAACATTATTTAAATGTAATTTTTTTATAATCATTATCCATTTAATATTTATAATTTTCACAATTCTAATTTTCATCCTATATAATTGAGTCCTAAATCAAGATGTGACGTGAGCCTCTACCAGACTTGGGTTGAGCAGTCTCCTGCCTCCGTTGGCTCACAGCCTTGTCACTATAACGGAACGACTGATTGGGGCAGGCTGTGGGGGAGTTGGATGGAAAGTAAAAAGTAGAAAATGAGAAGATTTAATTACTGATTGAAGATTCAATCACTATTCTGATTCCACACAATAAGATTTACAGCTGATACAGCGTTACATGCACTCGTACTGGATGTACGTGCTTTACATTGCTGCAGTCATCGCTTTTCCAATGACCCCGTCAACAGATATGTTATTTGGACTCACTTGTATGAGTGGTTGAGTGGCTAGCACACTAAACCATCATTCAGGAGACCGGGGTTTGATTCCCGCCATGGTCGACCATCCTGACAGGGGTGCATCGTTGTAAGATGTGGGCTCTTGGACGAACACAATCACGTGGTTCTTAACCCAACGTGACCTCGGTGGTTTCACGTGCGTTGTTCCAACAGACAATTGTAGCCCGAGCCTGATACAGGCTTTTCCTCGTGGTTTATTTCAGTGTTAGCATTGCAGCCTTCTTTATTCAGTTCATTCTGTTCTGATACTGCCCTCTCACTCGGGTATGCTTCCCGTGTTAACCGATGTCCATTCATTTTAGTATACGAAATGAGTTACTGATGGTGCCGTTGTTTCCAGACCATGACGTCACTTTCCAAAGACATTTAAGTATATAAGTCTGTTTGAAGTATCATATCTGCAAAGCTACGAACCACTTTGGGAATTTCCGCAAGAGAATTTGAACTACGCACGCATTCACTGTGAGTGTACTACCTTTGTGTATGACAATAATATTTGTATTTTTAAATTATGTTTTTATCCCATAATATGATGGAATATCATCAGGACAAGTTCTTGATTCATGCTTATTGCTTGGGCTATCATAAATATCGTTCAAGTCTGAACGTGGGTAGGCCTATAGGCTCTAGCCAAAATGTAGATATGACATAACCTCAATAACGTCGTAGAAAATTGAGAAATTCTGAGAGATTGACAGTTGTTCGAAGTTGAAACTTTAGATTACCAGAGTGCAGCACATACCAGACCATGACGTAATTTTTGCTTGCGCGAGCCCGTCAAAATAGCCTTAGTGAAAGGGCAGTATAAGAAGAGCTTATCCAATCAAGAAGGCTGTGGTTAGCATTATGGAAAATATTACAGTAGTGACAATCTATATTTTGACACCATGTATTCGAATGTACCGTATTCAGTATTTGAAAAACAGAACAGTTGATATTTTATATGGTTTGAAATATCAGCGACAACTAATCGGCAAACTACCTATTTGACAACTTGGAATATTCGTACACCTCTATGTTAGTTTTTGATTCCAAAAGCATTCGTAACACAAAAGTTACAGTTTGATAAGAAAGCGCAGTTTCTATTTCGTGTTTGTGTATTTGTGTGAATTTATGGCGCGAACAAGAGTGACGAATAGAATTGAACGGAAGTCTCGTCTTGTGGTCGTCCAATAATACTTCTCGTTGACGATGCATCGTAGGAACGTAAACCTAATGTGCTGACAATATTATATTAGGCCTATTGAAAACTAGATTTTTTACGTTTTCAGTTTTATTCGAGCTGATAGTGTACCTGGCCCACGGTTATAGAATACTGGTAAATCTTTTATATCAGACCTACCATTTCACTAGTTTCAACTTTTATGATGATTTTATTTTTGAATCTAGTGAAAATGAGTTGGAGCAATGTGAGAAAGAAAAGAATCTGAAATAATTTCAGTTATTCAAATTCAACATTCTTTTTCAGTCCTAAAACACCAATCATATTAATAGATGTAATTCAAGCTGCTGTTTTATTTCACGTACCGTAGTCACAAGTCGACATAATTATGCCGAGCACTCTATACACGCACAAACAACAATTCTAGCAATACAATGCCGTTGATTAAACGTAGTGATACTAGCTTACTAACTTTAGGTTATACATGGTAATAACTAATAATTAGTAGTAAGTTGTATTAGGGAATATAAAACATTGTAATTTTTATAATCGTTTTTAAAACTAATGTTTTGAAAAGTTGAAAAAAGGAAGATTTAGTAAATTGGAAGTTTCAGATATACTTGAATCTTAGAGAGATGACTGTAGTCTACCAACTAAATGATTGTAAAGACTTCGGTGTTTTTAGGCCTAGAGAAAATTGCTGCAGCTTTAGAAGTTTCAGCTCTTGAAAGATCAAGTTGATCTAAGTAACCGTGCATCTCTCGCTGGAATATCATTGACTCAATAAATAACACGGCTATCAAAATAGAGCAGTGATATGTGTGTTTGTTAGGTTGGTAGTCAATGTCTTGACTCTTGCAAATACTCGTTTAATATGATGATTATTAATATGAATATGTATCTACGAGTAGGCCTACATTCTGATATGATATTCACTCATCATTTGACTTGGGTAGGACAATGCAAGAGGTGGACAATTGGATACATGACCCTTGTCTTCAGTAGACCTACAGTAGCGTATACTCTCAGAGCTTCTTGAGCACATGTATTAGCTCAGCTGCAAAACAGCTTGTGTGAAAGAATGGTTCGTATAATGGGAGGTATTTTAGCTTATATTGAATAAGCTGTCAGTTTTTGTCGAGTGAAAGATCTGTGAAAATGACTGTTTGTATATTTCAAATGAGATTGTCGGAAAGCATTCTATCGATGCCACACAGTGCCAATGTTATGAAGATATTAATCTACAACTTGGTAAATGTTACTAGTAGTTGTAGGCCTCTAGCTAGCCAAGCTGGTTCTTCTTACATTTCCAAAAGAAAACTAACATACTTCTTCGTTTCCTTGATGGTTTCTTATATTAACATTAACACTCGTTAGAACACATTTATAAGATTTCTAATTGTTTTGAATTCAACAGATTGTTCAATGGTAATTTTGATCTATTTTTCAATTTTCATCAACATTGACAACTTGACACAAAATCATTAAGGTTAAGGATGACATGTTAGGATCGGTTCACACCAAAGGGCGATCTTACCGTCCCAAAATATGGCAAGAATTCAAAAGGAATCATTGGCATTATGAGTAGGGTAATTTCTTAACGCTAATAGGCTGACTCGCGTCGTCTTCAAGATATTTGTTTAATATACAATATTTTAATATTAATTAATATTGATGGTTTGGTATCAGGTTACACTAAGGTTGATCTAATAGATGATGTCATGAATATTTAGCTTCATTTTGATTGGAATACAAAGACAATACACACCAGATGGAGTGAGCGCTAGCTAAGGGAGTAATTCATAATGTTATAGACTATAATCAAAATACTAGCCACTTCACACAGGGTTTACCACGGGCATAATGTCCTATAATGAATATCATTAGATTAGATAGAAGTTATCGAGACATTTACGTTATTACTTGAATGTCTAGTTCATGACCATTGATAGTGTAGGCTGTATACAGACTAGTGTGTTTAAACGTAAGAATTGATGGCCTTACTACGCTGAGAAAATACTTGGCCTCATGGTTTATAGGCCTATATCATTTCTTCACCCCGAATCTGTGTTGTTGAGAAGTACCGTATTCAAAAATATAATTAGTTTACAGTAATTATAATTATTTACTTTGCTGTTTTCAACAAACTTGCAAAGATTGAGATTAATGCGCGTCTGAAGTATTTATTTTACGCAGTTAGCTTACAATAATTTGTCAGACGTTTATGTCTTGAATTGAAAGCAGTGATACTTGTTCATGACAAAAGGATATTCTTTGCTGTACTCGTTGAGCGATTACAAGTGTTTTCACTGTTCCTTGCGCAGCCAACTGTTGCCGACACTTGGACTACCACGTTTATTGCTAAACATTAATTGGCATTCCTTACGTTTTCTTGTAACTTTTTCTTTTCATTCCAAGTTCCTGTGTCGACAATTGACTTGAATCAGTATTAAAGTGAATAAGATGATATGCGTACACTGGTCACATATTCTTAGCGTTTCTTAGGACCGTTCGATTTGAGATTTGAATTAAATTAGTATATTCAGCGATTTACCTACTGTAAAATCCTATTTTCCACGTATTTAATGCAAGAAGATTTTTCATTAACTATTCTTATAAACACGATTATGTGTATCTATGTGCTGGTTTCTCCAATTTAAATATTGATACTATCTATTACATTATAAATCCAGGAAATCAATTGTTAAGAAGTGGTATTGAACAGTAGACCCATTGGGGTCTAAAATTAAAGGGCGTCCAACACTAAAATGTTTTTTGGTCAAATTTCAGAGAAAATTGCACATTTTAATTTGTACTTTGAATTATACATCATTCATTCTATATTGTCAATGTCAATACATTCTTCAGTTGTGACGTACATGACCCCAAACGTATGAGCCGTGCAGGGGTCAACTATGTCAACAGCTCCCGACGTAAGCTTCATCAGGACTAATTTTAAACACCAAATAAAAATGTGCCATTTTCACTACAATTGAAAAAATACATCTTCCTAACGGCAGAAAAATATTATAGTGTCATGATACCCTTTTATTAAAATGTAATAATTGAAGAATATTGTATAGAGCGAATAATGAATGTTGACCAAAGTTTGCTTTCTTGCAATCTATTGCGTAGCTATCTAGTATCTAGTAGTGAAATATATTTTTTGTCAACTAGCGTTTATTTATTTTTACTCCATTTTCAAGAATAAAGTGAACAATAATATACTGACTGTGTATCAGTGATGAGATTTTAATCCATAGATTTATTACATGTTTAAGTTAGGCCTATTGCACAGTCTAGGATAGAGAGGTCTTGTATCGGTGGTGCCAACAGTGCTGCTAGTTCCACCAGAACCCGTGCGGAGCACTAGGTGACAGGAGGCTGATGGGCCACGCTCTACGCGTGCGCGCACCATTGTTGGCGGCAAGACGTCCACTTGACCATGTGACTGGCCTCCTGTCACCTAGCGTTCCGCACGGCTGTCGGTAGAACTAGCAGCGCTGTATGGCCCGGTACAAGACCTCTCGTCTAGACCGTGACCTATTGTCCACGAGGCAGAGATACCAACAGACTTTATCGTAATATAAAGAAGTTGTACGCACTCCCTTACTAATAACATGGCTTTAAATAATGCTTTCTTGCGGTCAGATCAGAGCCAACGGTCCCATTTGCCTGTCGCGATTTAGCGGATTCTCTTGTGAACTGGATGTAGATAAAGTGGCTAAGGTACTTACGACATTGTTGAACTTACAAAATCTATCATTTTCGTGAAAAACAAATGCTACTGCCAACATAATACTTCTACTGAGCCATGTATAGTTTTTTAGTTTTACATAGTTTGAAAAAGCGATAGTTGCGCTACAGGCAAGTGGGACCTTGGTCTCAGATTCTGACCCCGGAAATATTTCACGTTGAAGAAGCGAGGGTTTTTATATTATGATAAAGTCTGTTGGCATCACTCCATCGTTTATTGCCTGTTTCCGATTAGTTTAGTACGGTTAACGAGAGAACTGCCCGATTCCTGTACGTAGGTTTCTACTGTATTTGTTGTGCATGTCGGGCTTGAGCGTACAACCATCAGAATGTGTATGTTGAATACACAGAGGAACGGGAGAATACTTCCAGGAATACGTGCTGACTTATTGAAATGTTTTCATATTTTCAAATATTGTTTCATCTGAGTCTAATATTCAACACATTACAAATTGAACCCATTGTTGAAATTTCTACAATTTTATTTCAACAAGAGTTCTCAATACTTGTACTTGTTTATATCGATAGCTTCATTTGTGTATGCATATACAGTATAAACTAATAATTGCATAATAAATTAAAAGTGTGAAGGATCTAAATACACATGTGTTGGCAGAGGGGTGGGGGTGGGGGGCGCTTGTCTCCTCCCTCCTGGAATTCAATTCAGGAAATTTATTAGAAGAAAAAAAAAGAATTATATTCCGAGTGATGAAGTGAAGAAAGGCACGTGTTGAATGAATATTTGCGGTATTATTACGTGTATATGACGGTACTTTATACATTAGTATCATTGCATTTCCAGCTAAAACTTGATCAGTAACGTTGCTTTTAAAAGCTTCATTTTAACATTTGTGTCATCTAGTTTTGAAAAGGAATGTATTCTTCCTGTTTTGAGAACTTTCAATGGAATGCATACCTTTTTTTAATGAAGGAACTTTAAACACTCAAGGAACACATTTCTGGATACTACAGTATTACGGTACTCTAGAGGTAAAAGTTCCCTGGATAGTAATTTCCATAAGATTTAGTCACTGACTGTATTTTCTATGAGAAATTCCTTCCTTTTGTCGCCGTTCATCAGACATTGTCCGTGAACAACATGTTTAAAATACTTGCCTGGACGGTTCTACTATTCCTGTGATTTCCAGTACGTTCAAGTAACTGCTCAAGTTTCAGGAGCTTTCAAGTTGTTCTTTCGCTGAGGAACTGTTCAACTTTCAAAAGTACCTTCGTCTAAGGAACGTACATAACGCTGGTATCACATAACTACGGTAGTTGAAATTAAGATAGCTCACTTCGACTGTTTTGTAAAGAAAAGTGAAAACTAGAGTGAAAACAACTACTTGGATAGAATTCAACAATTTCAATTTCTGTCTTTAACAACAAATTCTTGTAAAAATTGAAACCCAACAAAACTAGCCAAAAAATCTCGCAAAACATAATAAAACTACACAATTTACAAATTTGGGGGGGATCATTGGGGGCTGGATATTTAGATTGTGATGCTTGCCCCTTGCTGAATATTCTCCTGCCGACGCCCGTGAACAGATTGAGGTGGCTCAACATTGAAAACGTTGATGTGTTTTCAATTGATGTTACTGCAGTTTATCCGCTCATATGACGCTCTTCAGCTGGATTCGCTGTATATTGCTGTAAGTGTCAATTATTGATAATGGATAGCCAACTGCTGCAGGATTTATATTGTTCTGGAAACGTCCGAGCAGGTCTAGAACGTGTCGACTCCTCAAAGCCGCTGCCCGTCAATCTTGTTACTGGTATGTGTTTTCAGAGCCATGGCACGTACGTGGATGTGAAGGTCCACAGTTCGAAACCTGTCTGACGCAACTTTTTGGGTACGGGAAGTTTTTATTTCAATGATCGATATTGAAATTATTTTTCATTTTAACATCTTTTGCCAGCCTTGCAGGTTCTTAGCTCTCCGAACCGTCTGTCTCATGATTGGCCAATTCTACAAGACTGTGAGGAGACAACGCGGTCGATATAGACCAGCCCGTTGGAAAACTGAGAGCAGCGGAGAAAAGCTAGAGATAGCTTCTCCAACTTCGTTGTTGGGTCAATATTTGTAACATAACAGCAACAATGGAAGTCCAACCCATTATTGTTGGTGTAACCTCCATGGTACGGACGATTGAAAGTTAACACCAAAGATTTGTAATGCACGTGTTGTTTTCGTAATAGTGAGTTTTCTGTTTAAGAACTTGAAGCAACAATATCTTGTTACCGCTATTACTTATAGCTCTCATCTTTTTTCAAGATAATTTCTTAATTCTCTCTAGTTTTAACCTCCTTGACAGTGTAACCAGGCTAGGTGATTTTAAGAGTACATTCAATAATCTTCCACTTTGAAGTAGATTTCCACAACAGTTCAGTTGTAGAACAAAAAGGGATTACGGTCAGCCTTAACCCCACTTGTGTCAACTTGGTCGACTATAATGGTTTAGTCGATGTGTTCGGGCTTGGGGAAAGTGATATGTACATGTTTACGCCCTGCATCTTGATAATAACGAAACAGTCTTGCCTCTCTTCTGAAACTTGAGGACACAGTGGACATAATTCTCGAGCTCATACACTTTTATGTCACCTTTCATTTGGAAAGAGTGTACTGACTCCTGTTCTAGTACGTTACTATCTCACTGTTTTCTTATTTGTACTTGGAATGAGATTAACGGCAGTCGACACTATGAATCAATGTGATGCTGCGTTTCCATGACTACAAAAACGGATTCGCTGCTGCTTTGTCAGACGTGATAATTTGACGAATTAGTGAAGAGTGTGGGATGGGCGACAATCGACGAGTGTTGGAACAGAACTCCAATGTATTCGACTTTTGTGTTTTGAAAGTAGTTTTTATTTCAATAAAACCGATAGGTTTGCATTGTACATCTGGCAAGCTTGGATCAAACATTATGCTGCAAAATTGCTGAAATTTCACGAACTATACCGCTGAAGCAACTTAGCAAGTTGGTAGTGATACAATATTTACATGGTATATGTATATGTATTAGCATTCCATGTTACTCCAATCAACTTGCATGACAACATTACATTGAACGTACAAAGGTTATAAAAATGTATTCAAAAGTACATGCCGTAACAAAAGTATTCCGCAGAGGCGCATAAAATTTGCGGAGCAGAAGCAATTTGGTAGTCATGGAAACAGAATATGGATTTAATCAATATCTGGTTATAGCAGTTTGCTATCAAACTTATTAATATATGAACGTTTCACAGCAACCTTGAACGAAATACAATATTGCGACAATAAATAGAACTGGGCCCACACAATGAAATGATGCTACAGAAACAATTAGTATTTATAAATTTATTTACAACCATTATAATTTATGTTTTGAGCCACACTGGAATGAATTAGATTTACAACTTACAACAACAATAATACAGGACCAATTACATTACAATTACGTACTTCGTTATCAATTACAAATTCGATGTGACAAATGATTAACACTGTACTACACTTGATATTAAAAATTATACTGTTACTTAAAACAAAATTCCACTTCTCAAGTGTGCGTGTGCATGGTAGTCGATTACACCAGTTGTACGGTGATAACTTTGGATTGTTTCAGATATCAAAATTGTTTACTCGAGAACTATTCAATTGACGTATTTTTCATATGTTGCCACCTTGAGACACAACTGCTTAGCTGAATAGGCCTACACATGAAAATGTTGGTTATTTGCATTCACACCTGCATTCAAGACCGGTCTGTCCGTGTTTCTGTTGATGTCATTCATACCATTCCAAAGTTTTCCTCAAAGAAGCTGATAATTCTTGAAATCAACTCTCATGCACGGTTAAAACATGAATAATCAAGTTAATTACAAAATTTCACCTAGGCATATAGCTATCTACGATGGATACGCAACTGAGAGCGACGTTGTTCTGGATCTATGAAACCAATCCAAGCCAGTAAGATGACTACTCAGGCCATCAGAGCCCTGTAGAGCATGTAGCTAGCTTATAGGCGATCTAGGTGGCGATGTTTGACTACTCAGGCCATCAGGGCCCCGTAGAGCCTGTAGCTAGCTTATAGGCGATCTAGGTGGCGATGTTTGACTACTCAGGCCATCAGGGCCCCGTAGAGCCTGTAGCTAGCTTATAGGCGACGATATTTGACTACTCAGGCCATCAGAGCCCTGTAGAGCATGTAGCTAGCTTATAGGCGATGATGTTTGACTACTCAGGCCATCAGAGCCCTGTAGAGCCTGTAGCTAGCTTATAGGCGATCTAGGTGGCAATGTTTGACTACTCGGGCCATCAGGGCCCCGTAGAGCCTGTAGCTAGCTTATAGGCGATCTAGGCGGCGATATTTGACTACTCGGGGCATTAGGGCCCCGTAGAGCCTGTAGCTAGCTTATAGGCGATCTAGGCGGCGATGTTTGACTACTCAGGCCATCAGGGCCCCGTAGAGCCTGTAGCTAGCTTATAGGCGATCTAGGCGGCGATGTTTGACTACTCGGGCCATTAGGGCCCCGTAGAGCCTGTAGCTAGCTTATATGCGATCTAGGCGGCAATGTTCGACTACTCGGGCCATCAGGGCCCCGTAGAGCCTGTAGCTAGCTTATAGGCGATCTAGGCGGCGATGTTTGACTACTCGGGCCATCAAGGCCCCGTAGAGCCTGTAGCTAGCTTATATAGGCGATCTAGGCGGCGATGTTTGACTACTCGGGCCATCAGGGCCCCGTAGAGCCTGTAGCTAGCTTACAGGCGATCTGGGTTTCTCAGCACTGGAGATGATCGTCAGCTGGGAGAACATGGGAGAAGTCCAAGTTGCGTATCCATCGTAGATAGCCATAGTCCTAGTTTTCACTTAAAAAGTCTAGGTGTAATATCAGTCTTCTGAATTTAACATATTAATGATCGAGGAATATCAACATGATAGTTTACATGTACACCACTGTGCCTACAAATCGGGCCCAACATGAGTCATTTCAAAGTGCCTTTTGTTCATTCGACGGTGAGCATAACAAGTCATCTTGATGTGTACGTGGATGTAACGTAGAGGAACTTGACACGTTATGCAAACATGACCCTGTACACAAACTTCAAGTACAATACACAATATTTTGGCAAAATTTCTTACCGTTTCGAGATGTA
Organism: Brachyptera putata; assembly: GCA_907164805.1. NCBI lineage: Eukaryota > Metazoa > Arthropoda > Insecta > Plecoptera > Taeniopterygidae > Brachyptera > Brachyptera putata. The sequence goes on along the minus strand of OU015473.1, from coordinate 14,636,407 downwards.
CAGAGAATATCGACTTCTTTTATGACTGAAGAAAAATCAAAACCGATTAGTACATCAAGTTTGACGGTTACTTTGACTCTTGACGATTTAAATTACGTGTATTCCAATTATTTCTGCATACCTGAAAACGAGGCAATACTTGTATATACACATTTTTAAATGTTCAATGTGTACTAATCAATGTAGTCTAGCATGTATTTTCATCTGTACATAGGCCTACTAGCAGAGGTGCCACTGATCATCGATTAATGACCTGTTCGGACTTATAGTAAGGACGATATGTATTCATACTGTAGGGGATTCCTGTATGTTTTCTGCCGGTATAAAGAGAAGAACTTGGTTGCCAGTCGACTACACACATCTCAATAGTACTCGGCCAGAATGGTCACGTGGATCGACCTACTCGCTATTTACTACAATGCAAGTACTTTAACCGTGCTATCAGATATCAAGTTTCATCAAATATCTAATACTAGCATTGTGTTGACCCCAACCCTGAGCAAAACCTAACCTTGTAACCTATTAGAGTGCCAACATTAGTACGACTTTCGTTGTTATTTTGTTGTTCTCTGTCCAACCAAAAAATTGATTAGCGATCATTAATATAGTAGTTATTCAAATAATCGATGTAACTTTTCAACATGGAACGGCAACTTGCCGACATGTAGGTTTAGCCATGTGGTCAGTTACGGCACTTTTATACAATTCAAATATATAATTACTCAATTTTAATACATGGGTCAGTTGGGATGGAGGGGAGTAGAGCGGGTGACAGAAGGTACGACGGCCGTAGATCTAGTGCCGAAGCACCCCCTGGCCCCATATTAATAGGCTAGGCCTATGTAGGTAGTAATTGTTGAACGCGTATGTTGTTGTGGAAAACATACAGTTTATTGAATAATGAAATGGAACACTAGCAGTTGGAGTCAATATAGTCTGCGACACGAGGAGAGTTAATACTTGCGAGATGAGTCTGAATAAACAAAATGTAGAACGTTGTAACGTTGGATGCATTTGAATACATAAATCAAACTTTGGCATGTTCAACATGATTCATTAATCGATGATCAGCATGATCCCTACTAAACACCTACGGGTTCGAGGGGGGCCGCCTAGATTCTTACCATACGGTTGGCACGTTTTTATTAGCCTCAGAATTACATATTTTACCCCGCTGATCAACAAAACTATTATAAAAAGACTGGTGTTGGGCTTTCCCGACTCGGTAGAACTAGAACTTTTAATATTAAATGGAACAGTTCACAGCTCTACGTACTGTAAACAAAATTTGTTAGCGCATATAACGTTTGATAACCACCAAGTCGATATTTACGTTTGAACAAGTTGTTTGTTGATTGTATGATTAAATCTCATTCAGATAACATAAGGAAGAGTTACTAAAAATGAATACACACTCTAAAAGAGCGCACATAAATTTAACCCAACTACAGAAACCACCAACTGATATAAGTTACCCGTAATCCGTATCTAGGCCTTTTACCACGAGATGTATCGAGGCTACCTGGTGGTTTCACTCGGCTCTCAAACCTGTACCAGTTAACGAGTACTGTCCTTGAATCTACCGATCGCTGCTCGCCCTAGTGTACAACTTGTAACTATACTTCATGCCCTCTATATACCTCAAATACTTGCATCTAAGGTGCAGTGCATGTTGACATCCAAGATGCAATGGAAATGTACAAATGCGGCTGGCTTATAAAAGGGGATTATTACTGATGGTGCAATCAATAATATATAAAGCATTGAATATTTACTGATAGTGCAAATATACATACCGGTACTCATTTGTTTTGGGCATCCAGACTTTTCACATGATTTCCATTGAAATATCAGTCATCCAGATGAACGTTACCGGTACTTGCTTTATCATGAATCACTCCACAAGGTAATAATGTATAATTTAACCTCACTATCTTCATTTTCTGTCACGAAGAGACTGTTGCAGACAGCTGAGCAAACGTAAATGTAATTCTGCGTGTATTTGCACGTAAAGTCGGTTCCTTGTATCACTACTAGACGACTTATGATCGGTACATATTTTCAACACCGGTGGGATGTGAATCTGAGCCACCACGGAGAGACCAGCAAACCAACGCAACCCTCGATACATCTCGGCCTGTACCGCGTAACGTGGCCGTTGATGTTTGGCGTTGGCAGACGAGTGAGACCTAATCATATAACACATCTTACGACATGTGCACAAGGAAGTGTGTCTTCCATTCATCTTTGGTCAGTATCAATAGCTGACAAATGTCACAACTTAATAACACGATGTTCGTATGTTGAGCACAGTAATGATTTGCCAACAGTTCTTTAGACATGTGAATTTCTGAACACGAAGCGCACTTGAGAAATTCTCGAATGACTGGTGCCTCTGGAATTACGGGAATGCGAATCAATTCCGAAGCGACACTTTTCGAGATTGTCGTGTTCTGATCGTGTGGTCTAGAATGCGAGGGATTTGAAGACACAAGATTGCTATCCGAATGATACTTCACGTGATGACTATTGAGCGATGGTTTGTTCTTGAACACTTGCAAACAAATTGCACATTCCAAATAATTCATTTTATTGTGGCATGCAACGTGAAGGGAATACTGCCGTTTATTCTTGAACTTAACCGAACAGAATCCGCATCTTAGGACGAGTTTTTCCAAATTGGTGGAAACATTTGTAGGCCTACTGTTCGAGTCGGAAGTATGGGTCAATTTCTCGGAAACTTTTACTGGAAGTGATTCATCGACGTTCCTGCTTGCAGCTACATCATTTTCATGTTTTGCCATGTGAACTTCACGTAAATATTCTTTGTAAAACCTTTTATCACATATTGAACACTTGATCGAATGTTCCTGCTTGTGTTCGCTTAAAGATTCTCTAGTGGGGTATATAAGATTACATTCCCTACACCAGTGCCGGATCCTAATGCCATTCCTGTTGAAAACAGCTCCTTTGATCAAGTGCTCCTTTTCGTGAAAAGCCAATGACTCTGATGAGGGGAAGTTTATATTACATTTTATACAAGAGTATACTTTTGCCGTGGCCTTCAAAGCATGTTTCTTTTTATGGAGCCGTAACGAATTGATTGTCGTAAATGTTGCACTACACTCGTTGCACGAGTACCTTTCTGCCACAGCAATCAATGCATGATTCCTTTTGTGGAACGTTAAAGAAACACTTGTCGCGAACGTTACATTACACTCGTCACATGGGTACACTACTGGTTGGCTATTTGATTCCCGTTTACTTTTCATCGCATGTTTTCTCTGGTGCACTCGCAACGAAATACTAGAAGAAAAGTGCGTATCACATTCATCACAACGGAACGTTAGGCCTATTTGTTCACCTTTCTTTGCATGTATTTTATTGTGGGATGTCAGAGAAGCTTTACTGGCAAAAGTTGTGCAACATTTGTCACAGAAGTGAGATACCGACATAAACCGCTTCGGCTTATTTCTTGCTATTTTGGAAACGGCTTCGTGTGGTACTGGATGGTCCAGAGTATATAACCGCCGATGTGCTTTTCCCTTTAGGTGAGATTGTAATCCAGCAATCGATTTGAACTTCTCGTGACAAAAATAACATCTCACGTCGTTAGGCTTATGAGATCTATTATGTTTGAGCTTGTCATGTATGTAAACCAGTTCGAGGCAACAAAAACAAAGATACTGATCGGCTAGTATCTCCGCTACATCGTTTGTTTCCGTCTCACCAATCCATTCACAATCACCGTGTCCGTCATCAATATCTTGTTTCATGATTGCTGGTAGAAGCACTGGCTCCCTTTTAACGTCCACACTGTTCCGAAAGATACCGTCATTGACGTCATCATCATCAAACTGCATGTCTAGGCCAGCCACGATACCAAGAAGGTCACTATCGATGTCTTCTCCATCATTGTCGCTCGTTGATTCCTGACGTAGACTCTTCACCAGCAACTCCTGTTTGATAGACACTTGATCTCCTTCTCCTCCTTCAAAGTCTAAAGGATCCTTTTCTCCAGAAAACTCCGTTGAGACCTAGAACCAAGGTAATCATTACGGCCCCTATGTGAAAGACAAATCCAAGATATATTATATGACGAATTATTGCATTCCAAAGTATGAGAATGAAGCATTTGGGCTCGACTCAAATAGTACAGCCTATGTACGAATAAAATTCGATTTAATAAATATGTGAACTGTAGAAATAATGAAGTACGGTATTCTAATTGGGACTTTAGTACCTATATACACACCTAGATATTGATGATGAGTTATTTTAAATGTATCTTAAACGTATTACGGTACCTTCTTCTCAAAATTCAACGACCCAATTCCTTTGATCGTAAGTGGTGTTTCATACTCATCGTCCGAGATCATTTCGGATTTAATCTCAATAGAAAGGTTTTGTGGAAACATGTCTTCGTGTACGCCACTGTCCGTCGATCCAGGACAATCATCATTCTAGATCACAAAGAAATGAAAGAAGTTGGAAGGTTTAGAAGTGTGAATGGTACGCATAACCTAAAATAGATTCCTGAGGAAGTTTTCAACCATAATGCTACGTATCCTGTAGTATAATGGTGTTTACCGTTGTAGCGAAATTCGGATCACTTGGACACAATACATCTTCAGTACTGGGAACATGGTTTACAACTGTAGGCATACTCTCTATAGTCTCATTCCTTAATGTGGTATTAGAAGCTTGGTCATCGCCAACAACTTCTCCACTTTCGGGCGAAATTGGTCTACACGTCTCGAAAGGTTCCATGGAAGAATCATTGCTGTTTTCATTTATTTCCTCACTTTCGTAGTACAGCTGTAGTATGTATCTACTTTCCTGTTGACACACAATAATTGTATAAATAACCAAGTGTGCTTTAGTACAGTTGTCTTGTAACTGATGAAAATGAGTGCACAAAGAATGTGCGTGCCAAATTTCGAAAGTGTATTGCTTAAGATACCGTTGCTCTACATCATCATTCAGAATATCGCTATCTGTACGTTGATTGTCATGTTGTGTATGCACACGCGGTTACCATACTGTTACAAATTGAAATGCAGATATCTGTATAGACTATGCATGTGTGTATGTATCTGGAACCTTGAAGTACTTACCTGAACTACAGAATAGTCGATGCCAGTGATTTCAATCGTGGTACCTTTTGACTTTATTGTCACTGTAGCTCTGTGGCAAACCATGTTTATGTAGATATCACATAAGGCAGCTGGGCATGATTACGAATTGCTTGTACAAACAATTCTCCTGGAACAAAGACAGAATTGATAACAGGCATAGAAGGAATGTAAACTGCTGATTGTTGCCGGACGTCGGAATCAAGATGGCAGCCAGATGTGGTATGAACCTAGCTATTCAACGACAAGATCGCTGTGGGGCTGTTCATGTTGAACACACGTGCCTTCATTTCCAAAATGTGAAAATAATAATGATGAAAACAATGTAGGCCCTATGGTATTGAAGATAGACTATGGTGAGAATTTTTTCTGCACAGACACAAAACATTGTCCACAGAGAAGTTCAGTTTTATGGTTTAACCATTCCAAAGTGACCAAATTGACTATTCCAATAAACTTATGGACCAAACTTCATCTTTAGCCCATGCACTCAATTTCAATTTGAAAGAGTAGCCTGCAAGAAGATTTGTTCTGCAGTCGCACAGCACACAAAATAACAATCTCGTGCACTAACCACTGACTCCAGTCACGTTGATAAAGGTTACCATCACCAGGGCAGCATCAAGGCCTAGGCCCACGAGGCCCAAGGTGGCAAATTTTCAAGGGGCATAACATTTTTAAATTAGTGAAACAATACACTGAATAAAATCAGTAAATCCGTATCCTATGACGGAAACAATAATTGAACTGCCTAAAACGTGTAGCATAAAACGATAATCTCGTCATCTAAATCATAGAAGTGCTGTTTGCGAACTGTTTGGTGGTTGCTTGCTAGTATCGATGAGTTTTAACAAATTACGATATTATCATTTGAATATATGAATCAGTAACAACATAGATTATATAATATACTTCCCATTGATAGGTACTTAATAACTGGATACAGTAATCATAAATGTGCTTCTGAATAGGAGCCTAGTGCTCGTCATATTTCTGAGATGGTGTGCTATTCTGAATTAATTACTAGGCCTATACTCGAGGGGGGAGGGGGCGCAAAATGTGTTAATACGGCCCTGTTCGTATCAAAGTGTCCCAAGTCTTGTAGAAACGATTCTTGTGCCGGCTACTGATAGTTATTCATTTTAGTTATTGCAGAAAGAAGTAATAATAACGATGATGTATCAGTGACTAAATGCAGGTTGTGACGTACGTCGTTTTACATCAAAGTTGTGAAGTTACGTCTAGGTCTAGATTAGCCGTTGGTAATTTGTTTTGTCTTGACTGTGATTAGCACACGCCTAGAACAGGGTTCGTATTACGAGTTTTCCTTCTCGTCCATCACGAAATTGAATACGACATGGTACACCAGCTATCACGTTATTCTTCATCACGGCATATATATATATTCATTCTAGTAGGCCTACGTTTTTTTATAGGATCGGCTTATAGTAATTCTTCATTGTTGAACAACCGCGGCCCTTCAATTGCATTCTAAAACCTACACGCTGCTGAATGCCTTCAAGAGCGCAGCTAGGCAACTTGTTATACACAAGCCGTGCGGCAAGTCCGAAACCACTCGAGACAGTGCGTAAGTCCTGCTCTCGCCGTGCTTTACTTGTAATCTCTTAGTACTAACAGCTGTTGAAAGTGTATATATCGAGCTGCCAAAGATCTTGACACGCTTGTTAATAATTGGGATAGTTCCGTACTAAGCACTCTGCAAATGTTATTAGGTAGTTTCAAGCTCTAAAATCACGGCAGTGTTATATAGGACTGCTCATCATTTGAGTCAAATGAATGTTAAAATATCACTTTTTATAGAAACTTAATTTTCAAATAATATTTCTCTAATAAATCGGCCTACATCAAAATATTGGCCTTCTGGCAGCATTTCATTTGAGATAATATTCTTTATTCAATCCGTGCAGACAAGTCCAACCGATTTTAGTTTAGTTATAAATAGAATTAAGAAGTGAATGTTGAGATCTAAATGTAGATGTAGGCCTAAAACGGGTAATTGCGTCCATTTTAAAGGCATACAAAATTTTGCCCTGCAAGCCTATTTTCGAGGCTAAACACCCATTGTTCTGTGACTTTGTATCTTCCAACATGAATTATTCAATTCAACTACAGCATCTCAGCCACCAGGTCACTAGCCGCCACTGACCCCCGAGTACAGACCACGCTACTACACATTACACAGAAGCCCATCAACATCAAACCTGTAAATACTAATAGTTATACCTCTACCAACATTTTCATGCTGATTCCGCCCCTGTTTTGTAGTCATTGATTCTGCTGGGCTAAACATTGAATTTATAACCATACTTTTCCCAAATCAATGGCTACGGATAGTCGGCCTAAGAAGAAGTTATCGAACGTGGTTCCTTCTAGCTCTGGGAACCATTAATTCATACCTGGGGGTGAACCATAGTCAATGACTACATATATCACACGGTCGGGAAACAGTTTAGGCAAACCAGTTCACGCTGAAACGGTTCAACAAATGAGTGTATATCACAATGATTCAGAAACACTTTGTCAAAACCGTGGTCAAAACGTTTCAGCGCCAGCCATTTTAAATATTTACGTAAGTCAATATATTGGTATATATATTGGTAGTATATTGGTATATATTGGATATTGGTGACGTAAGTCGGTATATAATCGATAACGAAGCTGGAATTCATCAAGGATCGATTTATCGCTCGCATTCAAGGTTACCCTGAATCGGTTTGACGTGTACATCAATCGTATCGAGTTCTCCAATTCACTTGTCAAACTGGATTGGAACTAAAGTGTTTTACACCAAAACCGACAGGTATATCACCATCTGTAAACCGTTTCAGCGTGAACCGCTTTGACTAAACCGTTTCCCGACTGTGTGATATACGTTGTCATAGCTATTCAACTACAGAGACAACTGTCTTCGCTATTTACCAAATTTGCGCCGATATCAGTAGGGATAGTACCAGCTACAATTGTGTATCCTGAGTAGGCCTAGCCATTGATATTGGCCTAGGCCTAGCGGAGTTGGCGTGATAAAATTGATATCGCTAAAAGGTTCATTGATCAGTGAGTATAGGCATTGACTTTATAATGGGTCCACATTAGGTGGTCCAGCCTAGACCAATACAATAAGGTATGGGGCTGCTAGATATGCTCACACTGCTACCATAGATTCATTACTCATTACTCTATGCTGCTACCTATAGTTGAAACCTCTTGCATCAATATAGGCCTAGGCCTACACCAAGTTCGGGCCGTCTCGGTAGAGCGGAAGCCTTTTGGTGACTGAAGTACCATGGAAGGAATAGTGAGCGTCGCGTTTTCATTTTCTTTGCTTTCTTGTCACTTCCTTTTTTCTCCCTACCAAAGCGTCTTTGAACCCAATAATGAAACAATCTACGCTTAGGTTAAAATCCAAAATTTTGGCTCAGTGGCACCCGGTGGCACCTATTTTCTAAAGGCTTACAATTATGAGTAGCTATGCAACTAACACTTGCTCTAGGCTTGTTTTAATAGCTTAAAGTACTCACCTCAGCGCCTCAAACAAACGTCTGTGCCAAGGCATCAAGCACCAATAAGTATAAACTTTACAGCTTGCAAGTTGGTATTTCAGTTGGTACCACAAACAATCGAGTCGTCAGCTTAGGTTGCCCCTTCGGTCGTCACTCATCACGTGCACAACTCAACCAATCAATGACTTGGCTTTCAATATTGCGATTCGCTGTTTTTTTCTCGGCGTTCTTCTGTTCGCTTATCGCTTGTGTCAAGCCGAAAGTTCTTTCACGTGAATTCCTTTCGAGAATCCCCACGGTTTAACAAGCAAGAGAAAGAATATTCCACACGGTAAGTCCGTATTATAATGAAATATTTACTTGAAGTGTGTGTTATTTACGTTTGAATTTCTCTGTTTGTAATTTTGTGATAGGCCTAGACGTAGACGCTATAACCTAATACCTAGGGCCGGACGCCGGCTTTTCATAATGCGACAGGCCTAGGCCTAGAATGGCAATGTCGTCGAGTAAAAACCAGGCTACATTCTATAATAATAATGATGATAATGCCGTATTGCATTGCGGTTATAGGCCTAGGCCTACGTGCACTTGATTTGGCACAATTTTGGTAAGAATTCCAAAGTGTAGGCCCTACAGCCATCAATGCTACAGCTATGGCCTACAGTTCAAGAGACGCCTTTCGTTTGGAATCCTTATTTCGTCTCAACTGTGGCCGTAGTGATGGAACGTTAAAATTTTCAAAAAATTTCATTTTATTTTGGTGAAATTACTGTGACCGAGCAAAATTTATTGATCAACATGGCATTTTTTATTTATGTTTTTTTACCAACCTCCCCCACTAACCTAACCGACACACACCCCCTCCGGCCCTCCAACATTCCCTCCCAAACAACATGCAATAAACATCAGATTCAAGTGAGTTTTTAAAAACTATGAAAACCAAGAATTCTCAACGGGATTGCTCTGGTACACCGAAAAAAAACGAACACCGAAAATGTTATTTCTCAGTGTGACTACTAAGAGGCAAGACCCGAGTAGAAGGACGATTCAGGGTGGAGTTACGATATTGTTTTAAAAGAGTGGGGGACTATTCCCCTTCTGCTAAAATAATATATTATCATTTATGATAAAACGTTCTTTTCGGTGTTCATTCTTTTCGGTGTTCGTTATTTTCGGTGTACCGGAGGCTAAAAAGCAAAAAGGTCATTTTTTCGCCAATCTTCTCTGCTTCGTTTGTGCTCTCGAAGCCGCATAGTATTTTCTTGACTCGTGCGCTATTTGGAAAACCACAAGTTGGGAGTTGGGATGAGAGCGCGCGAAACAGCTAAGGCCTATTTAGTGTATACTTGAGGCCTATGATTACATAGTAGGAGGCAGCTACATAATTTTGTCTCATATTCACTTACGTATTCACTTATATATACATACATTGAAAAAAACGTACACCGAAAAAAAAGAACACCGAAAAGAACGATTTTTTCATAAATGATGGTACCGGTATATTATTTTGGCACAAGGAGAATAGTCCACCACTCTTTTAAAACAATATCGTAACTCCACCGCGAGTCCTTCTACTCGGGTCTTACCTTTTAGTAGGCCTACAGTCACACTAAGAAACAACATTTTCGGTGTTCGTTTTTTTCGGTGCATTGGAGGCTATTCTTATCAACGACCCACGACTTTTTCTGATAGATATAAACAAGATGTTTCAGATAACACCGACTCAAAAATCAAAGACTAGGCCTAATTGGCCAAGATCAGTGTCACAGTATCGTGGCAATTTTCATTCGAAAATTTTCAGAAAATGTTCAATTCATTGAAAATTTTCTGTGCATCCAATGGAATTTAATGAATTCACAAATTCATTTTATTGATATATTTTAAACGATTTAAAAAAAAATCGTTTGGTTTCATTTATTTGATTAGGCATACACATTTTCAATGCAAATTTCTTGAAATTTCCCATGCAAATTTGTAATGAAAATTTCCCACATCTTTCCTCATTTACATTTCTAATACTGGTAGGACAATACAAGGCGCAAAAAGGCGCTGTCGACGGGCCTCTAAATCCCACAATATACGTAAAGGAGTACTGGGCCAACCCACAGAACATTTCCGGAAAGTTTACATATCTAGTGAAGATCTTATAGCTATCTACCTTACCATTTATACTTATCATTTCTAGTTGTATATTACTAGGCAAACGCGGAATATGCGTTGTGAGATGAGCGAAACTCTACACACCTTGATCATATAAAATGAACTTTATCCGATGCCAATGGATCTGGGAAGCCGTGAATTTAACAATGCAATATTTTTCCACTAGTATTTCTATATTTTCTATTAATTGTGTATATTTCTTCGTTATTTTCTTCGAAACGGCTGGTCCGAATTACACATCAATTTTTAATATTTGTGTAGGCCTATTATTTCTGTGTTCACATTTGAGGAAAATTTGGATTGCATTGGAGAGATTTTATTTTTCATTTTTTTTCTGCCCAGCCTAATTTTATGGGGTTTTTAGAAACTTTGAAATAATATTTCTCAAAAATGGTCCAACCGATTTGAACCCAAAACTATACAGTTCTAAGTTGGATAAGTTTGCGTATAAAAAAAAGTTTCATGTCAATTGGTCAAACCCTGCGACCTGTGCAGTGCTTACAAAAAACAAAAAAACAAACACAGACAAATCTCGGTAAGAGTTGCATGGAAATCTTCGCTAACGCTCATCTGATAATGTGGTGGTTCAGCAAATCGTTTTAGTATTGCTACGAGCTAATTCAAACTTTAGTTTCTACTGAAAAACTAAACCACCAACTGAACTCAAACGCCACATTTTTTTTCATTCAAAATTTTCAAGCTTTTGGCATTTTGCTAAAAGTGCATGAAAACACTGTCAATGGGTCCACTGAAAAAAAATCACCCTGCCGGCACATGCAGCGCAGTGGTTAACGCGCTCGCTTCATGTGATCTGGGAGGCGAGGAAAATTCCGAACCCAGTTCGATCCCTGCCGACGACCATCTTTACAGGGGTTTTTCATGGTTTCCCTCTGTAGTCTAGACTAATGCCGGAATGGTTCCTACAATAAGTCGGCCATGACCGCTTCCTTCCCACTATCCTTCCCATTACCTAAGAACCTTCATCTCATCATCCCATCATCTCATTAATCATCCATCCGACGCCATCTGCGCTATCATAACAGTGCGTCGTTAAACCCAATATTTAAAAAAATCACCCCAAGGGCTTAATCCTTGCCTAAAAGTCTTTGTAGGCGTATATGTTATTTGAGAAAATGAAAAAACTCGAATGAAATGAGTCGCAATGCGCTGTAGGCCGGTACCGGTCTCAGGCCCTACCATCATTTCTACTTTCATTGCAATTTGTATTATATTCATTAGCTTGTGTAGGCCTAGGTCTCCACATTACCGTGTAGATTATTTCACAATAATGTGTTAGCCATGCTTTATTAACAAACTAATAACACAAGCTGTAGGCCCTATTCAATGTATTTTCCGTTTCCTTGATAATTTTGGATCCCAATTCAAATTATTGGAAATGCATGTGGTGGTTCAGCAAATCATTGGAAATAGTGACTTCAAATGCTAACTTCTGTAGGCCTAACTACATACAAACAAAAAACATTCAACTTGAAAATGAAAATTGAAATTTTCAAGCATTTGAAAATTTTCAACGAAAAAAATTTCATGAAAATTTCCTTCACTAACTGTTGGGCTTCTTGGGCCTAGAGCTTAAGTTTATATTAGGCCTATACTCCAGTCAAACTAAGATTTAGCCTCAAATAAATTGTAACAGAACATTTTTTCAGTGAATTTTGATTGCCTCAGTATTTCAAACTGAATTAAAAAAAGTTTGCTCAAATCGGAGCCGCCATTTTGTTTTTAATCCAATTTTCATGAAAATCTATTTTATTTTTTATTGGCCGTCGTGAGTGAATTACATTTCCAAGTTATATTTTTTAAATTACGCGAGAATGTTTTACACAATATGAAAAATAATAAGAATAATCGGATTGAAATTGCTATGATTTTGTGGTTCAATTCAAATTAATGCCAAATTTCATTAATCACATCTAGTGAACAAGGCTCAGTAGTTAAAAATGTAAACTCAACGAAATCTCATTGAAATGATTATATATAACTACCAGACGTAAAGTTTGCTCAAATTGAGGTGGCCATTTTGTTTTAAATTCAAGATTTGGAAAATATTCAATTCTCTTTAAATGGTCGACCCGTTATCAATTTTTGTCAATTTGTTATCCACATCACGAATAATAAATTTGTGTTAGGCCTACTGCTATTCTAAAAACGTTTTAATATTGATAATATTCTTGATAATAATACTAGGCCTAGTATTCTATCTTGGCATGTCTAGCCCATGATCTCTGTGAAGGGTAATGCTACGTATATCTTCGAGGAAGGAATAGCGCGTATATTACTCATGTCATTGAAGCTAATTTGCCTATCAGGGAATGCCTATTAATAGATCGGTACCGAAGGTTATATACAGTCAGTCGTAGTGTAGTGAAGTTTACAACGTCCTTATAGTATATGGTCGTAGCAGCGACGTACAGTCAATCCTTTCAACTCGGGCCACTTAACTTCTTTATATGAGTACTCATTCCAATTTATTTAATTTTTTAATTTTTCTCATCAAGTTTGGGCCTATATAATGTTAACTGTTTTGTGATTATAGGCATGTATTCAGATTTATAGGCCCACTCTTGTTTATTATAGACGTAGGTCTAGCTACCATGGGTCTACTCTGTATTATTTATTGTTAATTTTCAATGATCCTCAACTTGACTTTGATGTTTAATTCTGTATTTTCTAACCATTCTTCCAAACTCTTTCTTTTTGATTTCTTAGCATCATAGACTAAAGACATAGATAAATACACATACATAGGCCTAAAGACATAGAACGTTACATTTTAAAAGACTCTTCCCCACTCCTTTGTATCTACCCTCCCCACACCCCTTACCCTGTAGTACCGTTGTTCACCGCTAAGAGTGCTGACAATCGTTTTGGCAATTGTGCTTCAGTCGAGGGTAAGGCGGATGCTTGCCAAGTCTTCAACTTGACTAATTTCAGGTGATCATGAAAGGGTTTGAATCTTGTCAAGCTACTTATATGGGATGTCTGGAGCGCATCGCAACCAATTTTCATTTTTCATCCCGAAATTGGTGTTTTCTAATAGATCCATAGAATAATCCATTGCACGTTGAGAACTATTCAATAGTTTAAAACTCCCTAGAACATGATGGATTAGGCATGAAGGTAGGCATACCCATATTACCTGCCATTTTTGGTGAAAGTGCATCGAAACAATTTCAATTTATCCACTATAAAAAAATCACTCATAAGTCATAACCCTTGGCCTAAAGCCTAAATATGTAAAATGTCAACAAATGGATAACCAACACATGAAATTGTTGGCGATGCTCTATTTGACAATCATGCCCTAACCATCAAGTGCAGACCGGGGGAAAATCAATGCCTAGGTTGTACAGCACATTTTCATAGTGGTGAACTCCTCTCCATAACCAGGGATGAGAAATTGTGCCTGTTCTGAAAATACCATGCGAGGTTTTCATGCAAAAACCCACCCAAAAGTTTCAGCTAAAACTGGGGTTTGGGGAATATTCACCAGAAACTACCAACATATAGGCCTATAACAATGGTTGAATCAGGAACAAATGCAGTTCTTTGAGTAAATTGTGCATACGAGTTGATTGGGTTGGCAGGAGGCCCTGGTATCTGAGTATGACACTTGTACAGAGAACTAAATGAGGCATCAACACAAGAATAGGGAACAAATGAACTTCACTAGCTCACTTTACTCATTTTACTCAAGCTAGCAGCCCAGAAAACACAACAAAAACAGAGTATTAAAACAGTGCTTTTATTTTTTTATTCATTTTTGAGAAAATGGTTTAGCTTCTTAATCCTGATTTTATTTTTTATTTCATGATTTTTTTTTTGTGTGTTTCCATTAAAGCTTATAGGCCTATAATAGATGTGTTATGGGCAGGGTATCTTGACTTGTGTGAATATCCTAGCCTATCCTACTGCAATCTGATCACCATTGATTTGTTTTTCAGCTACGATGGCACCAACATACAAGCTAACGTATTTCCCGGTGAAGGCTTTGGGAGAACCGATCCGCTTCCTTCTATCGTACGGCGGAGCTGAGTTCGAGGATTACCGCTTCGAGAGCGAGCAATGGCCAGCTCTCAAGCCAAGTATGTCAACAATGATTTAGGCTGTGCTATTTATACCGAGACGGCTAGCCCGATGAACCGCCATGGTCGCCATCCTGACAGGGGTTTGCTCTGCCGTCCAGGTCAATACTGGGATGGCTCCTTAAAAACAGGCCACGACCAACTCCTTCCCACTTTCCAAAAACACCTAGGCCTACTAAAATATCCTTTCATTTCAACATCACATCTCATTCGTCATTTACGTATGCCAATAGATCTTAGTCATAAGTACAGTGTTTTGTTAACCCCAATATAAGTGAATAAATGTGTTGATTAAGTGATAATTAGTGGATTAGCTTGTTATTTCCCTTGGTTACCAAT
This sequence comes from Brachyptera putata, assembly GCA_907164805.1. Taxonomy (NCBI): domain Eukaryota; kingdom Metazoa; phylum Arthropoda; class Insecta; order Plecoptera; family Taeniopterygidae; genus Brachyptera; species Brachyptera putata. Next base: position 14,621,149 of record OU015473.1, on the reverse strand, counting down.
GTTATTTTTGTACTGCAATTGATTAATTACCTTAATTAATATATGAAATAACAAGTATTTGTTGCACAACCCTTTGATACCGTATCTCACGATCCCAAGATGAAAGTTTGTACCTGTGGGAACGACACAGGAGTATAAAAATACATAGTTTTTTGAAAAAGAATACTGTTTTGGGAATGTTTTTTTTTTTAATAGGCCTATTTCGTTTTGATTTTTTTTGCATTTATACTCTCGTAGAAATGGACTCTTGGCAACATTTCTGAAATGACCATTGAAATCTCTACATTTAGAAAAAAAACAGGCTTGAAATTGGGTGATTTCCTTGCCTCGTGTGGTCTCCATGTTGAGACCTTTCTCAAGAGTTGTCGTCTGGTTCAGAAGAAAGAATGACACCGTTCAGTCATCCTCCTTCTGAACCGGACTGACTCTTGGGAAACTTGTCAACATGGCAGCAGTCTCCGTTCCGATGTTCCGAGTGTTGTTCCAGCCATGCCGTTCGGCAAGACACCCGTGCTGGAGATCGACGGCAAGATGACCCACCAGTCGGCCGCCATCTGTCGCTACCTGGCCAAGCAGTTTGGTCTGGCCGGCGCCGACGACTGGGAAGCCCTCCAGATCGACATTGCCGTCGACACCTTCACCGATTTCCGCACTCGTAAGTCACTTATTTCCTGCCGAGTTACTTGTCCAGGCGTACGTAGGCTGACCTGCGTTTGTATATCGCCTCTGATCTACATTATGCCAAAGTTTTGTACACGTGTTTTAAGGTTAGCAACAAAATGAAGTTTTCATCCAATTATTTTCAGCAATTTAGGAGCAAGTTGTAAGGTTATTCTATGAAGTCTATCATGAAGCTACAAAAGATGTTATGCACTGTATTTGGGCAGAATGATTTCACCCTTATCGGAGGAGGCAAATGCGTCGTGACCGCCCAAACGTGAAGTTATTGGTATGACATATTCAGTGGTTACAAACCCTGCCTAGCGTAGCTTGCAGTATTCAGAGCTAAATTCACAATGCTGGAGAAGCATTCCAATATTTAGCTGCCAACTCTGCTAGATACTAGTAGGTTGTTTCACAATTCAGCTTACTACGTCAGATGGCTGATCGCATCTGGCGGTACGCTAATTGCCAACTTGACGATAATTTTCACTGCCAATTCAAATAACATGGAGTAGTTTGAAAAGTAATACCGGTATCTACCAGTCGACGAAAACAATGCAAATGAAATGTAAAATGTGGACCTTGAATAGGTATTTGAAACATGATGGTTAAATAAGTTTGCAGCTGTAGGAAAAATATAACTATGCAGTCACGGGACAGGGCCAATGTTGCTATATAATAATCAATAATAACCTTCTTTTAGATTGGTTGATGGACGATCATATACAGATTGTCAGCATTAAGAACCTTGTTTTGCACGTTCGGTGACTCACCAGCAGTTATATTCATGGACTTATTTCTTGCGTAACTTCTTCCAGGCACAAGAGTTCCTCTCTTACGCGGGTTTCTTGTTCTACTTATATATCTAACAATAATCATATACCGGTACGTTCACTGCTGAGCCTACAACGTCTCATCTCAATTATGTATGCATATCATGTTCAAAAAACAAGAACACATTTATTTGTAGACGAGATGAAATGTTGATGATCGTGTCTGCGTCGCTAGCCAGCAGATATAGCCAACTGCTCGTGAGCTGTGCTAATGTTTGTGTTTGTCCCGCGGTAGAAATTGCCAGCTACTGGTACGAGGCCGACGAGGAAGCCAAGGCCAAGAAGAAAGAGCCGGTCATGAAGGAGACCATTCCGTACTACATGCCCAAGTTCGAGGCGATGGTGAAGGAGAACGGGGGATTCTTTGTCGGCGGAAAGGTGAGGCTGATCGTCTAATAGGCTGAACATTTAATGAATCGGATTCAATTCTTGGAAGTCGGCGTGCTATTTCATAGTGCTATAATATCACACACTTTCAGTCGTTACTATTTACTCTTACTTTTACACTGCGTATCACTTCTTTGAGAAAAATCATACCGAAATTGTCAATTAACGGTGAATAAACTGTATGAATAAACTGTATGAATAACCTGGTACGGTAGTACAGATATTAACAAATCGGATTTGTATCTAATTTGAGGATAAGGCACCTTTAACTAATTGATTTTTATCATTATAGTCCTGTAAAGAATATCGATTTGTGATGAATGGTATGTAGATGAATGATTGATCATCAGGTTGAATGAAAGATTTGAAGAGTTTGACCCATTTCAGAAATCTGATTCATCTTCATAGTTGTTTGTTTTAATAAATATCAATTCAAATCCCAGCAGCTATTGTAAGATGAGCAAGATGTAGGACCATGCTAACATGGCATTATAGGCTGAACATGCTTCAGCGCTCTTTACGATGATATTTCCAAAATGTGTGTAACACAATATGGGAGAGGGAAACGTAGCCCCGCACGGGAATTTTAAATTACGGTACCATGTTTTTAGATTTCATTTTGTAAGTTGTTGGATGAGCGAAGCGAAGACTCAATTTCACTTGACCCAAAAAAAATGTACGTTTTTTTTTTTTTTTTTTTTTTTTTCGCGCTTTACAGGTCAGACGAAAATTCAAATTCGATTGAAACTTGGCATGCCCATGTGTCATCATCTGGATTGAATCTCATTAGTTTTTATACGCAATCGGTTGCACAACTTCTGAGAAAACTAATTTTCCATTTTCCAAATTACCCATGAGAATAAGCAAGAGAAGAATTTTCGTGAAAAAAATGTCCTTCGGAAAAATTCAAATTTTCACCAAATTTCAATATAACAATGATACACATTATTCCAAACTTTCACTGGAATCCAATCAGTCGTTTTGATATAAAAAATTATATAATGACAAAAAAAAAGCAGGAGAATTTTCGTACAAAAAATGTCTTTCGAAAAAATTCATATTTTCACCAAATATCAATATAATGATGATACAGATTATTTCAAACTCTTACTGAAATCCAATAAGTCGTTTAGATATAAAAAATTATTTAATGACTTTTTACACATCGTTTTAAAGCTATTAAGAAAACCAATTAAATCCAAGCAGCAAGTGTCACCAATTAATGGAGAACGATTAAAACAAGGCCTTCTTTATTATCGAAGAAATTTTTGAGAATGAGTAGTGAATATAAAAGGAGGGTCTCAAGGTGTATATATGTATACAGCTGTCATCACGTTTCATATAGTAGTCTAATATTACAATATATAATATTAAATTGCATTTAATATTTCCTTCATGAGAATAGTCTACGAAAAAAACCAAACAAATGGAAAGATTGATTTTTAACTTGAATGCCGTCAAAACATCAACTTGATATAACTTTTTGAAAGAATTCAATGTCATTCTTATTAGCTCATCCATCAACGCGGAAACACATAACGCGTTTTCCTAGTAGATACTGGCGTACGTTGAATTAGTGTTACTTTGTAAATAGATAAGTCACACTATTGGCTGTCCAGTTTGTATTGATTTTGCAACTCTATTGAGTATATATTATATTTTAGTTCCTTAATTGTTATCTTAATTGCTTTTATTGATGTGTAAAAAAGTGCACATTAAAAATGCGTTTTCTTCGTTATTTCACATCCAATTGTTCCATGAATCGCTTAAAATATGTATGATAGTTCTTTCCACATTCAGTATAAATTTGAGAGCTTTCGGAAAATCTTCGTTTTCCAAGTATTTCTCCCCCGGCATATTCTTATGGTATAGCATCAACTGCCTCTCAAACAACTCTCTCTCAAAACACACTGACTCTAACTTATACTGTCTCTAGAAAAAACTGTATCTCAGAACAACTGTCTCTCAAAAAATCTGTCTTTCGTTCGAACTGAATTTCTCCGTATATTTCCACAGAGTGACATGGGGGGGTGCCCTACCAGCCACCTGAAAGTTTACTATTTCTATCAATACGAATTTGCGAGTCCCGGTTTCATTGGAACTGTAGTTTTCGAATTCAGAATCTTAAAATCTGACTCTCAGAAAAACTGTCTTTCAGAACAAGTTCATCTAGCTTCGGAAAGTCTTCGTTATCCAAGTATTTCTCCCCCGGCATATTCTTATGGGGATTTTCTGTACTTTCCAATTTTTTTTCCGGAAACACCGTTAGACCAATTTTTCTGAAAAACAATCCCAACCTATTCTGGTGTGATACCAATTTGAAAAAAAAGTCAAGATGATTATTTTTCCTGACCTGTATGCCACATACAAGAAACAAAAAAAAAACAAGCCCAAAATTTTTCGGTATATGGAATGAAAATCTTTGCTGCGCTCATCTAATTAGTGAACATTTTGATTAGGTTTGCTCTAGTTGTGATGTGTTTCCAGTTGACGTGGGCCGACCTGTACTGGGTGGGCGTGTCAGACTACCTGAACCACATCGCGGGCAGCCGCCTGAGCGAGAACTACCCCGCCCTGAAGGCGCTGGAGGAGAAGGTGCTGGAGCTGCCAGCCATCAAGGCCTGGGTCGACAAGCGGCCTGACTCGGACATGTAGCTTCCACGTGCTTTGACAAGTACCTACATAATATATCGAGATTATTAAATTTGACTGTTACAATATTTTTGCTTTGATTCAAGTGATCAAAATGCGTTGGTTAATAAAGCTATGTGATAATGTTGATATTGCTCTTTATTTCTACAGTATAACCTCTTTAGTTCATCTAGAGCCAAGATGCACAGCCATTTTGTCTATTTTGTGGCCACTCAGGCAGGCGTGTAGGAACATTGATCGCTGAACATTTTGAGCACTCGTATTTTTCTTTTACCTCGGAACTTGGAAGCATATTCTGACGGAAGTAAGTGATTGTGAGGAGTTTGACTTGATCTAACGAGGAGATGGGTCATTTCCCTCCCTCTTCCAACGCACCTGCTCACAGCTTACAAGTGTCTCGGAAGTTATATGAATTCTCTCTCGAGATTGGACGTATAGAAGGGCATTCGCTGGTCACTCCACGTTGCATTGGGAAAACATTATCGTAACCTAATTGAAACCCACCGTTTCACCACAAGATTTTACTATCTCTTATTTTAAAAAAAATGCAAGAAAAAGCAAAATGATAGTGGAAACAAGAAAGTTACCAAGTACACATTTTCAGATACGGTACATTACGGTACCTCATTTTGTCCGTGAAAAGTCTGTAAAGTGTGTTTGTGGCTGGCCGAAACAGGTTATTGGGGACCAGAAGCACCAATGTTTTGGCCGTTGTCTGTCCCTACTTTGTCTGTACTCTACGTGTTGATTACGGTAACCTTTCATAACTCTAGTAGCCCAATCATCCTTAAATTACTTTTGAATTACGCCATGTTTATACGACGCACGCAAAAGGAGAACATGTTTTTTGAAGTTCAGATGAGCGGCTAGATATATTTTTTTGGTAAAAAAAAGAATACATCTAGGCTTATCTGATCATTTAGCTGTAGGCCGCCCCCAAAAACCACGTTTCCCTTTTGTGTGCGTTTACTAAAAAACAACGTAATTCAACAGTTGATTCAATGGTGCAACATGGGGCTGCAGTTATTCAGAACTGTGTAAGGGCAACACGTAAAACAGGCAATATATGGCAACGTAGTTTTCTGAACCCTTATCTGCTCGTCTTTTTGTAAGCAAAGGCTTCTCTCGAGTCAGAATCACGCCAAATCAAATTAGCTAACTACTTGCCCGTCTATGGACGGCCGTGAATCGTCCGCGTCTTTTCCGTTTCAGCCGTGTCACTTCAGTAAGAGCGGCCATTCTATCTTATAAACCTGAAACCTACCACATGATTCAAGTTAATTGATTTAACATAATTGTTTCATTCAAATTGAGGTTATAAAACATTTCAAGCAACAGTAATTACCTCATTTTTAGATCTAATATTGAATGCTGTTTATGTTCTCACTTGAACAGTGCATAGTTTCTGATATTGTTTAAATGTATCACCATAAAATGAAGAAAAATTACATTAAGGCCCGTTCACAATTGAAATATTGATTATGGAATATGGTATATGGTAGATGGTATAGTGTTTAAGCGAAATGGATGATGGCATTTCCGTGTTACCGTTCACAATGAGAAAATGTGGTTTAGTGATATGGAATATGAAATAAGAAATGAAATAAATCCATTTCTTATGACTATTCCTTATAACAGCAAAATTCTGGCCAATCAGGTGTCGTTACTACTGAAGTCAAATGAATACCATTAATGTGTTTTGGGGTATTTTATTTCAAGTCAAGTTAGACACTCTCAATCTCTCAACTCTCAAGATCAAAAGATGGAGGATTACATTTTTTTATAGCAAATTATAGTACCAAACACTTTCAACTAATTAATTTTCTCGAAGATTTTTATGATTAGGTTTCTGTTTATCTGTACAGCTGTTGTCACTGCCACTGAAACTCGAACTATTCAAGACAAAAATGATAATTTAAGGGGGCAGTGAACCGGATTTTCCGGTGAACTACTGGCGAACCTACAGTTGAAATAAACGGCTATTGTGGCCCACCTATGTCACTATAACATATTCCATATTCCATAATCAATATTTCAATTGTGAACGGGCCTTTATAAACAAAAGTTTCTCAAATAACCAATATGTTATCGAAGTTCTATTTCGTACCGGCATAGTATAAAGAGACTTAGTACCGTCGCTCAATGAAACGACTTGCTGCAAAATGTAAAATAAGTTTGCACTATCTAAGGACTTTGTCAACAATAACGTAAGCCAACATGATTAGGCAGTCGACAGATTGTACACGAAAAAACATTTTTTTTCATTCGTATCAATGCTATAATACATGAGAATTGATATTGATTACGGTATCATTAAATTTCGGTACTTTTTGTGAAGGGTTATTATACTCGAAACACCCAACCGCCAAGGATTTCGGATAGGGGGGACGGTAAGTAATGTCAAATGAGTAAATTTTAATAACTGTCCGTCATCTAGGCTCGGCTCGGTGCGGGCTCTAAGTAGTGATCGACTCGGGACGATCTGAAGTCTAAATAGATCAATCCCGTTGGCTATTTATACTCACTCATAACTGGTACGTCTATTGAAGACATTCAGTATTCTCAAGCTATAGCTTGAACCTGTTTTTGAATGATTAAATCCTGTATTTTTTCAATTAAGTAGGCTACTATTAGTCATCAGAACAGTGCATGGTTGAACCAATATACTGTAAACTTGATGTTCCAATTATAAGGTGCAGGCCTGTGCCATTGAATTTGTAGTGTTGAACAACAAAATATGCAACTCCTGTCCCCACGTTGTCCTACGCTATTGAAATGAGTGTCAGAGCTAGGCACAGTCTTGGTCGGTTGGTCTCACGACCCAAGTTGGCCTAAGCATTGATTTTGTAGCCACATTCATGAAATCATGTGCTCAGGCGGGCTGGACTAGTATACTGAATGTAAGAAAATTTCATACCCTATATCACTGTGTGCTTGATATATGCATTTACATTTGTGTATTTGAATCTTGGAAAATGCATTAAAATTAACTAAAATGTTGTTTATTGCCTAACCTCCAGACCCAAGCTTTGGTCATAGGCCTAGTGTTTATAATCAGCCGAGCTCTAGGCTATGCTCTCGAGCTAATTCAATTCGATGTGACCCGCAAGAACACCTCGGACCATAATTACAGCTGGTCGTAATTTAGGGCATCATTAGGTTTTCTTTCAAGTCAAACTTGGGTGGATTGTTATAATTACGGGCTTGAGACTAAGAAGATTCTGTTGTAAGATCGTATCAAAACGACCACCAATTTTTGACAGATCAAACATTGTTTACATCTACATACGCATGCAGTTGCTAGGGGTCATATTTTTGCTGCGTACACGGCTACCTAAGCAACGTTACTGCTTATAACGTATAGCGACGCTATGCTTCAGTAACGCTAGATATACTGTGGTACCGGCATTAAGTATACAGGTTAGACCTGTATACTTAATGGTACCGGTACAGTAAATATAGTATATTTTTGTAACACAGCTGTTGAGGACGGCAAGATATATATTTATGATTGCTGTAGGCATTGACTGTAAGTTCGAACATCACTGATACTAGCCACGTCTTTTCTAACAGAAGATGTTTTCTATGAAACGAACTTCCGAACAATTGGTATTTGGATAATTTGACCTGCACCCATAACAATAAATTGTAATTTCAAAGTACATTGCGTTGGTCATGTAGGCCTACCGTGTCACACGTTTCCAAGTAAATTGCCTTGTACGAAGGAAAACATTCTATTTCTATTGTGATTTGAGCACCGCCCATACCTTTTTATGTTACAAAATGTTTGCCAGCACTGTTACACTGTTAGCTTCTCTTACACTTTTTCACTGTGAGATTGAAATGCATTTACCAAACACAGTATTCACTCTTCTTTACATATTATAATCAATTTAGCAGCATAGAATGAGTCACCCCTAAATATTTAAATAACTGTAATGTAAAAAATGAATAGGCCTACACAACTTGTAATTAGCATCTTTGATAAAACTTGTCAAGTTTTATTTATTGAAATAAATTGTTGACTTGTACAGCATCTAAGCTTATACATTGTGAAAACAAAATGTTGATGTTTATAAAACTGTACAGAACATAACATTCTGGTTAAAATTGTTTTTTTCACACTTCTCGTTTGATCAGATTGATACTGAGTAATGTCAAACTAGCTTACAGTAACAACAGGAACTGAAACATCTTCTACAGGTGATATTGCACTCGGTACTGATTGTCGTTTCGGTCGTGACGATTTTCTTGCCCACGTTGGCGGAAGCGTAGCAGAGGTAAGGTAGCCTGTATGTCCGGGAACTGTTGGGGCGGGCAGTGCAGTTAAAACGGAAACATGTGTACCGGCATCAGCTACTCCTGGTTTCTTGAACTTCTCAGTGCTTCCATTAGCAGGTAAAGTTGAAACCTTTTTCGTTTTGACACATTCTAAATCGAGCACAGGGAGATTCTTCGTTACAACTTGCAACTCTTTTTGAAGACATTCTGTGGTGGCAACATCAACAAAACCAAGCTCAATGAGAGCTTCACTGGTTTTTTGGACTTGTTCAATGCAAGGTGAAAATGATACGAAACGTCCACCCGATTGTTTCAAGACTGCAACAACATGAGCAATAACCTCCCAAGGTTTCGGAAGATCCAGGAATACAGCGTCTGCCTTACCGTCAAGAAGAGTACCGAAACCATCTCGTATGACATCTCTTTCTTCGATATTTACGTAGGCACCCAAACCATGTGACTCAAATTCAGTTCGAGCAACAGCGACACGATGAGCGTGAAAATCAAAAGTGTGTAAATAGCCCTTTGGTTTAACGCTACGTATTAATGCATGAGATAATGACCCACTGCCTGTGCCTGATTCTACGACGACGCTACCTGGTTTTAGTTCGAGTTGCAGAATGATGAGGCTGATATCATGAAAGTAAAGGATTTGAGTACGATGTGGTAACGTAAGTGTCCATAGTTCAGGTGTTGGGTAAATCACATACGCCCAACCTCTTGACAACTGTACTTTACTGCCATACTTTTTACCCACAAGAGACTCAACCTTCAATGCCCCATATGTAGTTTGAAATATGTATTCAATCGGAGTTCCATGCTTGTTTTTAATTTGTGGTACTACCTGTAAGGCATGTATTTTATTAATACCCAAGTACAGCATTACAGTATCTCCCATTTCTATAACATCTTTACGAATTGCGAAGCTCATTCTCACCCAAATTAACAGACACTATGTAAACGCAACAATAATTTAAAATGTACGTCAAAACTCAACAAGTAGGCAAGAATAACCACTACAGTGATCACAAACGTGGCTAACACCACGTTAAAACCGAACCGACCAATGAGATGAGAGAACTGCTTAACCGACTAGTGAACCAGAATGTCGATAGAGAAACATGTCCATGCAATCACGCAGTCTATAGTGGAAATAAATCCCTAAATTTCAAATGGTTGCCTTGCGCAGAAACATGCGCACATCGCAGTGCAGTGGAGGTTCTGTGAAAGACATCTTGGTGAACGGTAGAATATAGCCTGTGAAATCTGTGAATATTCTGTAACATCCGATGTTAATGGTTTAGTTTATCTGCAAGAAAACTTCAAGATGACGTCAAACAATCAGAAAATATCCACCACGGAACGCGTAGTAAAAAGTAAGTGTCTACATATTTCTTCAAAGTGGGACGGTACATTTCTGTACGTATCCGGGGATTGATTTTCTCGGTCGCCATTTCTATTGATTACTTGAAAAATTCTGCTGTAATTTCGTGTTGAACGACACTTTTGTATCATAACACTCCTCAAAATGTACTGTAGACTCTCAACAAATATTCTCACCACACAACTGCTTCATGTTATGTGTTTTGATTGTTTTTCTCGCCTGTCATAGGGCCTATCTATTCGGGGGTAGGTTTACCCTTCTTTGACATTTGAACATTTGACATAGGCCCTCCCCATAGCAAAACTGTCAAAATAGTTGAATTTTCGCTTCTATCACACATACAGGTGTAACATACTTTTCCAATAATTTATTCAGCTGTCAAAACCGACGTACAGAATAATTTCTTGAAACGGGACAACATTTCTTTCTTTCAGCTCGAAAGGATTATTTACTTTTTTAGTTGTCTCAAGTTTTTTGACACCTTCATATTTAATTGTATACGCGTACGTTTTGATTTGACACTTCTATAAACTCACATAATTGTTTAAATACACTTGTTCCAGCGTCAAGTTGTAGATAAGGAACATTACTACCTCTTGTACTCAATTATTGTGTCACCATACTGTTGGCCCAGGCCGTCACCGATCTATAAACTCTCATAATTATGAATTTATTCTGTGACCGTTAATACTCCAACGTTGAGAAGTATTTTCAGTTTACTAACCTAGAAAATGATCATGTTAACACAAATTGACTGTGTAATCATCGACTGTTTTCGTTCGTTATTACTTGTGGTCGACTATTGTATTGATTTACCACATGTTATGAAAAAGGGGGCGTTCCCTTACTGCGAACTCTCTCCTAGCCAGACTGTGACCTTTCGTTTCATTACACTGCGATCTCCTAATTAGATGATAATTTGGCGGTGGTATTTAATATAATTTATCCGTGATATTTAAGTTATTACACCTAACAAATTGGCTCTTCTTCACGGTTAATTAATTACAAATTAGTAGGTAATTTATTACCAGTACATCTACTTTTGGATTGCATGTTGTAAGCTATGATTCATGAAGTCTCCTAAAGTGAAAAGTGATAGAAAATTAGAGAAGCCAGTTAAGCGATAGGTTAGCCTGCATGTTTGGATTTTTTAATCAGAGTAAATTGTGTATTTTTTCATGTTACCGGCGTAGCGATTGTATAAGTTCGTGGGCGTACCATTGTTGAACAAATTATACGTTTATTGACTTGTTCACGTGTTCAAAACGGCCAATAGGTCAAATCTGGTGAACAAAATATGTTTACGGGTAGTAGGCCTAGACCCCAAACTAGTACCGGTATTTACAATTGAATGTTAAGCAACGTTTAGGCTGACTTTGTCAAATTTAAATTGCAATCAAATAGTTAGCGTAGATCTAAGGCACGTAGCCTACCAAAAATGATTGTTATAAATTTATGAATATTATGAATTGTTGTTTCATGGCTTATAAACTAGAAGGCAATGTGATTACGTACTCCACGCATAGTCTATAAACTTATATAACACATTAGCGTCAAATGTGCGTAGACCTGGACTTTATTTAAATCTTGATTCTAATTTCGGGAAAAACCTTTTCATGGAACGCCAATTCATGTACCATGCTGTAATGGAATATATAATTCGATTTAATGTCTGATTATTGTATTGTTGTTATAATTAGATGCGCGATAGCGAAGACTTCCATCCCACTCTTATGGTGCTCCGTGTGTTTTGTTAGTAAGCACTGCACAGGTCGCGCGGTTCGACTGGTCGACACGCAGACTCGTCCAACTTGGACTGTAAAGTCTTCAATCGGTTGAACCATGTAGCCAGAGAAACACCGTCACAAAGTTTCCAAATAGGTACCGTATCTCATCAGATAGCTGAGCGAGAAAACAGAAAAATAAAATCAACATTGAATGTAAACACATAGGCCTAAATGATGCACATTATTACAAATTTGACCGGGACATGCAGCGCGGTGGTTCGAACCCCGCCGCCGACCATCTTTAGAGGGGTGTTTCATGGTTTCCCTCTGTAGTCTAGGCTAATGCCGGGATGGTTCCTACAATAAGTCGACCACGACCGCTTCCTTCCCACTATCCTTCCCATTATCCAAGAACCTTCATCCCATCATTCCACCTTCTCATTAATCATACATCCGACGCCAATATATATATATATAGCCTATATATATATATCTATATATCTATATAAAGGCCTACACAGTTCTAAATGTGATGAGTCTGCGTGTCCAGTAAGAGTTCACGTCGATCAGTCAAACCGCGCGACCTGTGAGCTGCTTGGGAGAGTGGGATGGAGGTCGTGAATCAGGCTGCAAGTTGTGCCCGATACGTCACGGGAACATGCCAGGCTTGACGTGTCGTGCGGGATCCAGGTGGGCCTGGGCCGAGAGCGAGGGGTGGGGAGGAGAAAGTCTGTGTAGGACGAGTGTTGGGGAATTTCGGACCCGGTTCGATCCCCGCCGCCGTCCATATTTACAGGGTTTCTTCGTTGTTTACCTCTGTAGTCTCTAAGGCTAATGCCAGGATGGTTCCCACAATATAGGCCACGACCGCTTCCTTCCCGTTACACAACATATCCTCATCTCGTCATCCATCCGACTCCAATTGATCTTGGTTACAGTTACGTGCGTCGTTAAACCTATAAAAACATGCAATGACTGGTCTGTCTAGTGAAGAAGTGTGAGTCTAGTTTCTGTGTGCGACGAGGAAGATTCGTTGAACAGAATTGTGGTGATGTTGCTGAGAAGCAGCAGGCCATTATAATCTATACCACTTACATATTCCAGAATATCAAATTGGAGATTTACCTCGTGTGTATAGTTGTATAACTTAGTTTGGGACATTAAAATAGTTCGAAAAAAACGAACGTCGACCCTTTAAATGTGCGTATGCCAACCGTTCCACCGTATTATACAATTAGTATAGGCCTACGTTGTATACCACGTTTTTCAAATGGTCACCGATTTGCTAAATATGGAAATGATATTTCTTATTCCAGACTAGAATTCCGAGCTCCTAAAAATGTGTAAAAGTTGAAACCATAATTCCGATTCAAGTCGACGCCCATGCGCCATTTAACCAATGTTCTCACAGTCTCACTTTGTGGATCCCCCCCCCCGCACACTATCAAATCTTGAAAGTAGCTTGATTACTTCATTTGCATACTTTATTCGCAGTTTGATTGGCGCTGCGAATGAGTTATTATTACGACTTGTTAATGGTAAACAAATGCAAGCTATTCGTAGAGCGCTATTTCTAGCCACATGCATGCAGTTGAGAGAGACAGAGACACAGAGAGAGAGAGAGAGAGAGAGAGAGAGAGAGAGAGAGAGAGAGAGAGAGAGAGAGAGAGAGAGAGAGAGAGAGAGAGAGAGAGAGAGAGAGAGAGAGAGAGAGAGAGAGAGAGAGAGAGAGAGAGAGAGAGAGAGAGAGAGAGAGAGAGAGAGAGAGAGAGAGAGAGAGAGAGAGAGAGAGAGAGAGAGAGAGAGAGAGAGAGTGTTGTGATTCTGTAGAATGCTATGAAAAATAATTCTGTGATACCTAGTTGAAATAGCAGCAGAAATACAACCATTTATCTGTTCGATTTTCGATTTCAAACTTCAGTTTACGAATTGAATACAGTAGACTATATCATAGATGTCTACCAAAAATCCATTATTAATTCGAACCACGTAGGCCTATACCCATCTTTCAAATATATGCTGAAGCCTCTAATAAGCCTATCAAACACATTTCTGTAGTGAACATAGGCCTACATATATCTATCAAATGAAATACCCCTGTTCGCTCCTTCTGTTGATTCTAGTGCGCTCTCAAGTAAGTGTCGGCCTACATGGTCTCAAGACCTACATACTTGTACGGGTTTGTTTCATGTGTATTCACAGGCCGCATTTTGTGGGTCCGAACGATTCCACTTGCCATTCTTGGCCTCACATTTTCTATCACGCTCTGATGGCTATACAAATGTACGTATCAGAGGCAGAATGTTGATATCCCATTTCTTTCGAAAGATCGCAAAAATAAAATTAATATTTCGCAAAGTACACTTCCAACGCGCTGCTTTAAGGCGTCCCAGTCACCATAGGGCAAAAAGTTCCCGCCAGACTGTTTATTTGTGAACATATTGTCAATGTTTATTACTGACCGACAGTATCTTAGAATGTACTGCTCTGAATAGTGTGAAGCAGTTTCACAACAATACGTTCACGGGGAAAGACACTGCGATTGTTTATGCTTTAGTTGACACAAAATGTCACAAAAGGACCAGGAAACCAAGGAATAGTATTCTGAAGTCACTGCATTCGACAATAATAGCACAACAGTGAATAGCACAACAGTGAATCGCACTGGAATATGAGAAGTGAGCCCTTAAAGTACTAAACGAATGAAATAATATAATTAAATCCATTGCGAATAATTTGATGATTCATGCAGCATTCAATTGATGAAATGGATCTTGACAAAAAAAAACATATAACAAATACTAGCTGACTCGGCAAACGTTCTGCCATCGAAGTGATTTGTAGTGAATGTTGGTTGTTGATGTAAAAATAAGGTGCCGGAAGGCGAATGGTGCGCTATCTAGCGTGTAGCCCCGCAAATGCTGTCGAGCGCGTCGGACATTGAGTAACGCCGGCAATGTCATTGAACAACGCCATTACTGGTGTTGTCCTTGAAGTGCCAATTTTTGGATATTGCTCATAGGAGAAAGCTTGGCGGAAGATCTCGTATACTTTATGACCTTCCACCAGCCCTATCGAATGTGCGTGAGGAATTTCACGACACTCGGTCGAGCCGTTTCGGAGGAGTTCATCCTCTAACATGTGACACAAGCTTTTTATATATATAAGATAGCTCTCAATGTCCCCTGGTAATATAGCACAGAAAATATGCTAAAATCTATCTTGAGGGCATCTCGTCTGCCTAATCGTCACATCAGATAATTAGCACTAATTACTGCTATCTACACTCAATCACGTACCCGTGAATAATATTTATCTACTTGTTATTGCTTGCTTTGATCGGCCTTGTTCCAAGTCGTACGTATACTTGCGAGAGTGTTGACCATGCTAATGGACAGGCTGGTATTATTTCAACTGGCGTGGTTCAAGAATCAAGTGTAAGTGCGAATAGAATTCAAGGTCTGCAAGCCAGTGTACGCACGCCCGATCTGTGACGGGAGGTTCGTCGTTGAACGGACATGAAATGTAGGTGATTACAGAAATCACCTACATTCTCGCTAGAACGGAATTCGAGAAATCCTGCCTTAGAAAATGGTGGCCCAATCTTATAAATAAAAAGCTCGTGTCACATGTTAGAGGATGAACTCCTCCGAAACGGCTCGACCGAGTGTCGTGAAATTCTTTACGCACATTCGATAGGGCTGGTAGAAGGTCATAAAGTATACGAGATCTTCCGCCAAGCTTTCTCCTATGAGCAATATCCAAATTTCGGCACTTCAAGGACAACACCAGTAATGGCGTTCTACAATGACACTGCCGGCGTACTCAAGGTCCGTCGCACTCGGCAACACATTTGCGGGGGTACACGCTAGATAGCGCCTAATCCGCCTTCCAGCACCTTATTTTCACATTAACAACCAACATTCACTACAAATCACTTCGATGGCAGAGCAACGTTTGCCGAGTCAGTTAGTAGGCCTATATTATATTAATGCCTTCTGAAGATAAAACTGTCGGCCTTTAAAATCATAGTGCCCCAAAATGATAGCAATAATATTTATACAATAACAAATAATATACAACAATACAAATACAATGATTAAATAATAAAAATAATGAAATAATGATCATAAACTCTAATAGGCCTACAATAAAAAATGATACACAGATGAAAGTGAAGTGATATTTGTGCTTGTAATGCTGGTAGACGACAACGCGCCAATTATCGTGGTTGAAACCTTACTAAAATATAATCTTGAAATGAGGTAACTGGCCAAACTGGGACAGTGGTGCGAGTGTGGAATGTCTAGTCCTATTCTGAGGTGTGAATTTGCCAGATTCCATTTGAGCAACACTGTACAAATATACATGTAGTTGAACAGAATAGCTGCAAACTTTACAAAGTAAAATGTTAGTCCATTTTCCCAAACAGTATATTGATTTACCAACGTTATAAAAACTGACGTTTATAAACTCGTTCTCATCCATACAGCAACTTACACTTTTCTCCCTTACCAAATCAATACCTGCCTTGTCATCTTCAGTCCCCGTCGGGAATCGAACTCACACCCGACTCACTTCGAAACAAAACATGTGACCAGTCTTTAAATACCGTGCGTCCTCACTTTCAGTAGCGTCATAATAATAATAATCCCGTGCATGAACTGCTGTGAACCCCTGAAACCCGAGTAGAAAACAAAACCCCGTGGAATGAATGGGCTTGCATGCACAGCCAGTGTTTTCACAGTCGGTTGGCCGTGTGGGGCAAGGGTGCCAACTCCGGCCATGTTCTTGGCACGGCCCAAGTCCAAGGTGGCTATACCCGGTGCCGTGTTAGCTGGATGCGGAGCTCTCATTGTGAGGCCTCCTTTTAACGACGCACTGTTATGATAGCGCAGATCTATTGGCGTCGGATGGATGAATAATGCGATGATGGGATGATGGTTCTTGGGTAATGGGAACGACAGTGGGAAGAAAATGGTCATGGCCGACGTATTGGAGGAACCATCCCGGCATTAGCCTAGACTACAGAGGGAAACCATGAAGAACCCCTGTAAAGATGGTCGGCGGCGGGGATCGAACTGGGTTCGAAATTCCCCTCGCCTCCTGGATTACATGAAGCGAGCGCGTTAACCACTGCGCTACATGTGCCGGTCTTGAGGCCTCTATATGCCTCTTTAGGGCTTTAGGTACCCTATAAGGTATACCTATTAGCTTGGGGCATTTTAGTGTGACGAAAACAATATTTTTTGGTAATAACATGTGAACGTTGTGAGATCAAAATTGTTAAACGTGAGAAACACAGATTTGTTTGATATCGACATATTTTGATGGGATTTTGATAAAACCTAAGCCATCACAACACCAATGCCAGACTTCTTGATGGCTGAAGACTTCTTTAGGGCTTCTTAAAACTTGAATCCTGTCATCAGTAGTTGAATAATAACTTGATGTTTTGGGGACATTAAAGCCCTGTTGAATCTGCACTTCCTCGGCACCTGAACATACACAAACTTCCACAGTCATTTCACGAGACATTTCTACACATGGACTGGATAACAAACGAGATGTTTCTTTAAAACAATGTCTAGAAAATACTCCATTTCTAGGCACACTACAATGTTTGCTCTCGATGTTATTCCTCATGGATACAGAGACATCTGTGCACAGGTTTGGCACACTTACATCCAGTGCCTATCTTCAGTACTTCCACAGAGTCAGGTATAGCAGGAAACCAAGGAATAGTATTCTGAAGTCACTGCATTCGACAATAATAGCACAACAGTGATCGCACTGGAATATGAGAAGTGGGCATTTGAAGTACTGAATGAGTGAAATAATATAATTAAATCCATTGCGAATAATTTGATGATTCTTGCAACATCCAATTGATGAAACATTACACTATGAATCTAGAAAAATAATACTCTTTCAAGGTCCTTTTCGGCCCTCAATGTCCATAGGGCAGAAAGCTTCCGCCAGGATGATTTCACAGATAAATAATCCTCAGTGCAAGAAACAAACCGTCGGTTATGCTAATCGATCAAATGTCATGATAGCAACTAGGCGGAAAGATCACTTGTATGTAACAGTAACACTGGATCGACTTCCACCTCGGCGAGTACCGTTACTTGCAAGTACCACGTCGCGTCGTAGTGTCAGAAGATACTTCTCTGCACGGTGTGAAGCAGTTCCACAACAATACGTGCCGACAGAAAGCCACAGCGATCGTTTATATGTGACGTGTCAACGCTCCTGATGCGCCGTGTATAGGATGTGTGGCGGAGGCGTGTTCGGTTTAGTAATCTAGTCGCGTGTATTTTGGTCGTCAACAAAACGCAGCGGCAGAAAGTTGAACCTCGAGTACAGTCGTCACGAGGTGTTGGCTAAACAACGATTTCAAATCCTTACACGTCTCATTTCAATATAGGCCTATAAATATGTGTAGGCCTGTGTGTAAATATATGTGTGTATTATATGTATATATATATATATATATATATATATATATATATATATATATATATATATATATGTGTATATATATTTTATATATTTATATAATATATATATATATCTATACACATATAACTTATGAAATATATATATATATGTATATATATGTTATATATTTATATAATATATATATATCTATACACATATAACTTATGAAATAAATATATATATATATATATATATATATATATATATATATATATATACATTCCTCTAGCAGTTCTGTAAGTCCCAGGATTTGCCAGGATTCCAATCGATACTTGTTGGTGTAATGCAACCAGAAAGTTCTTCGTGCCCGTTGTTGCACGGACCTATCGACAGCTGGATGTCACCATGGCAATGATAACCAGTGAGCCAATCAAGCAGCTCCATGCTTGATACCCGACACGAAACAACAACAGCAATCAGAAGGCGCTTCTCAATGTGGCTGACGGAACAAACAAACGGCCAACAATGGAACATTTCAAAGGAATATGCGCGCGCTTCATTCTGTGACTTCGCAAGTTCCACTGTTTACCGCTGCCAGCGCACCTGCTAGTGGTTCTGTTGAACACCATCCCGATGGAACCCGACCATTCCGTGGAGAAATACCGTGTCTATTAATTTATCATATATTAGCAATTGTCGACTATTAATTTATTGTAATTAGATGTTTTTATTTGACCCACATTTTTATATCGCATTATTTAAAAGTATAATTATTATTTAGTATTTGAAAAAAGTGATAGCTAATCTAGTGTACGGCCTACTGCAGGTATGAATGTGAATAAATCATACTGAGTGATCTAATAATTTTAGTTCCACATGTATGCAATGGGAGACACCCGTGTTGTCTAGAGGCCGTGATATACCGGCTTGTACAGTAACTACAATCAAGAGAAGTTTATTCCCAGGAATAAATCTAATACATTTATCAAAAGTGAATAAATATAAACTATAAATTGAACTTGAATAGAATTCTCATTAAATTGAATACTTAGTTAACGAAAATTCAAATTCAATTGAAACTTGGCAAGCCCAAGTGTCATCATCTGGATTGAATCTCATTGATTTTTATGCGCAATCGATTGCACCACTTCTGAGAAAACTAATTTTCCATTTTCCAAATTACCCATAAGAATAAGCCGGAGAAAAATTTTCGTACAAAAAATGTCCTTCAAAAAAATTAAAATTTTCACCGAATTTCAATATAATAATGATACACATGATTCCAAACTTTCACTGGAATCCAATCAGTCGTTTAGATATAAAAAATTATATAATGACATTTTTGTGCATCATTCAAAGCTATTAAGAAAACCATTTAAATCCAAGCAACAAGTGTCACCAATTATTGAAGAACTATTAAAACAAAGCCTTCTTTATTATCAAAGATATTATTTAGAATGAGTAATGAATATAATTGGATCTCAAGGTGTATATATTGTATCTTAGATTGCATCTAATATTTCCTTCATGATGAGAATAGTCTACGAAATAAATCAACCGAATGAAAACATTAATTTTTAATTTGAATGCCGTCAAAACATCAACTTGATTTAACTTTTTGAAATAATTCAGTTTCATTCTTATTAGCTCATCCATCAACGCGGAAACACATAACGCGTTTTCCTAGTTAAATTTGAATAACTCAACTTGATACAAAATGATATTGACCCAGGATTAAGTTACAAGGTAGGATCGTTGGGTCGGGGCATCACTAGTGCCAAAGAGATAGCCTAGGCCTATAATGAAGGCTATGAGACATTTCACATGAGATTTATAGTAACAACCAACTATGTAAAATGTAAATGATTATAGTGAAGACTTTTAAAAAACTTTCATTAGGTATGGTATGCATATTGTGGGGAAATTGTATGTAACTGAATATAAATACCATATACATTTTCTTCAACTATAAAAATAATTTGAACGCTGTTGTTTTGATTAGCCTATTTACATAATCGCTATTAATTTGCTGCCATTTTATTGTGGTGTAATAATTTACTATAGTCGATGATTAATGACAGTTGAGGAATCAATTTTAATTGCCGTCGATCTGTACCTGTTACTACTATTATTGCAAGTGCTTGCATCTATAGTCAAGGTTGTTCAAGTGAGGTGGAACTGAATGTGTCAGAATAGCGACTATTTTCATGTGAAATGACCGAAGCTACAGACATGTAACTCTGGAATAATTGGTGATGATAGTAATCATTGTATTGGGTCCAGTCAGGAATGAGTTGATTCTGTTTTGTTCAGATAGGCCTGTAATCCGCGCATGTGCATACTCGTGTCCACTGAAGAACCCAGTCCTTGCGACTGTTTTAGTCTCATTTTAGCGGTCATTCTTCGACATTGCAGCGAGATTATGTGATTATAGTTTCTTCTAATGGGCTTCTACGAACTGAAGGACACCAAAGAAGAACACAGTGCTGCTTCATCTTCTAAAGATTCTCGCTCTGGAAAGTCATTGACAGTCAATGTACCTATAAGTTATATAAAATACGAATGTTAGTTTCTTATCGTGGTACGGTATAGGCCTACAAGTATGATACACGGATATAATCGCTCTGCAGGATCTGATCGCTACCACGGGGATAACGCACGGGGAATCATATACAGAGTTTCGCTGGCGTCTGTCTGTGAGTCTGTCAGTTTGTTAGCAAGGCTGGTTCGAGGTCACCGGGAATTTGTGCGGCATTCTGCGGGAGAGAGGATGGCGAGGGGAGGGAGAGGACGGCCGCGGTCGTGTCCCGCGCTTTTCTGGATTGTTCGGCGCGCGATGTTTGGGTCTTCCCGCCGGCTGTGGGCGGGGCACCGTGTTACGCCAGTGCGTAATGGCATGAGGGGTACGGAGGGGGGGGGGGGGGCAGAGGACGGGAGGGCATGGCGCACTCAGGTCGCAGTGACCTTGACGACGACCGCTGGGGTTGGTGCGTAGTGATGCTGTGCGTTCAAGGTATATGCAGTGCGTCAGTTATAACAACAGTAGTGGGAAGTCTAGTAACTACAGAGAGAGAGAGAGCGAGCGCTAAGGCTAGTTTAGGAGAAGATGATTGGGCAATCGCAGCTTGGTCGACACCTCTAGTCGCCCGTGCTCGGGGCGGGGCGGAGACGGACGAGCGACGGCCGGGAGGCGTTCATTCATTCATTCCTGTCGTGTAGCCGTGAGGGAGGGAGATGCGGTGGGAGAGGGAGGGAGAGAGAGAGGAAGTGAGACGGATATATTTGTGTGGGAGGAAAGATGAGTGGATGGAGGGTAGGTCAGGGTGTGTGTCGCCCGTGTGGCCGAGTGAGCTGGTATCAATCCAGCAGGCATATCGTTTCAAGGCCGAGAGATTATCGGTCACTATTAATACATATTACATATCAATTCCATACCCTTTGAGTCCGTGGGAGTCGATTTAGCGGAATATCAGCGTTTCTGTGACCACTTCTGAACGGTATGAGATATCGACATTCTAATCAAGAGGAAACACAGCTATGTTCAATACCTTCAAGATGGTGTAAGTAATAACTATTCATCTCATATCGCCTAATTGTCAGGCGTATACGGGTATTAGAGGGAGGCCTACACGGTATGAAAAGTATTGTCGAAGGTATACTCGTGATAATTGGGCAATGAGATGAATAGTTATTACTTGGCACCTTAAGGGTATTATTGCAAATATCTGAGTTTCCTCTTCAGCATCTCGTGCCGTTCAGAAGTTTTAACAGAAACCTGATATTAGGCCATCGACTCCCATGGACTCTTAATGAGGTATTTCATGTCTTGATCCCATGTCTTTGATCCCTTGCATAAGGCCGTAATGTGTTAATCTAAATCAAGATTATTATCACATTCAATAATAATATGCATATTTTTTCATCGATTATGCAATATAATTAATTAATAATGTATTTATAATGTAGTTCGGAACGTAATGCATTCGGTTTTCATAACGTCTATAATTAATCCAGTTTCTCTCTTGAAGTGATCCCTTGCGTTTTAGAGCAGTGAGCCTGCCCCCTGGTCACGTGACGGCTCGACCGTGGGTCTAGTGGGGACGATCAGAGGTGTCGAGATGACAGCTGTCACTGATAGATCGAGTTATATTGTATTCGAGAGGAAAACGCAATACTTGGCCTTTTCTCTATATGTATTGTGTTATACTTGTGCTTTAGGCCATTCTGGTGTAACTATAGGAACACGCAACATGTGTGTAGTTGGATGAGCGTATTATTCATGGCTCATTCCAATCCTACTGAATTGTTTGGTAACACTCTTTGCTTCGATTCCCAACTGGCTTTGATTAATGTAAACAAATTACAATATCATGTTCATTCATCAAATCGGCGGCTCGGAATAAGGTGACTCGTTATCATCGAGGGGTTCACAACTCGCAAATTTGGTGTACACCTGATTTCAGGGGATTTCAAGGGGATTTCGCGGCAAGTGTACACCGGATTTCAGGAGTTGTTAACCCCTCGATTATCATATTGAAATTCCGTGGAGTTTTGAATCCATTGCTAGGAAATATTCCTGGATGATTCTGGATGCGTTTCCTGAACACTTGATAAGAAGTTGTCTAACCGATCCCGTGATCGAGCCGGCTCTTGTGTGCGCCAAGTTTCAACTGGATTCATACTTTCGTTCAATAAGTGTTGACCTATTGTGAACCCTGACCTCGGAGTGTTATTTGTTGTTGTTTACACTCTGGCTGGGCTCTCCAAGTGTGAGAGAGAGAGAGAGCTATCGGCTATCAGCGACCCTATCTGACATTGCAAGGAACTGCATATCCTATGTAAAGCCTATCAGTCTCAGTTATTGTCAAATGAATACCGATTGATGCCAAGTACTGGGCTGTAGTGGGGGTAGCAGCTCGTGGCACCTTTCATACATTTGTATTATCTTTTCTCAATACTTACAACATCCCAAGGAAGGTATTATTAAGAATTATTGTACACTCTCAGTATTGATATATTCAGTAGGTCTTTTACAGCACCATTTATATTCTTTCAAATGATTTCAATCTTTTTAATAATGTTAATGATACCATCTTTGAACATCTTTGAACACTTTCTTCCATTTTCATATTTTGTTACATACCCTTGATTAAATTTGTTTCATAATATTTCATGCCTTTTTTGTAATCAATTCTGTATCACTTTTGTAAATAACCATAGTACTTCTTTGTATTGATTTTATCACGCTGTACCATCTTGGTCGGTCGCTTTGCGCACAGCCGTCAAATAAATGACATTCTCTCAAGGGACGATTAGGAATGCCGCCCTCGGTGGCTCAGCCAGCTATATCGTTTTTGAACTAAAAATAGAAAACAGTGCCTTTTTAAAGAAACCGAGAAATGTCGGAAATTGGCATTGCAAATTTAAAATATATATAAATATTCATATTTCAATTATTCACAAATATACGAAAATTGAAGAACTATTGAGATCTGCAAAAATTAAAGAATTACACAAAAATGAAAATAAAATTAATATGAATTATTCTGCATCGAAATTAATAGGGCCTACATGTAAGGTGTGGGGTAGGATGTATGTATATGTAGGTATATTTATTTATATTGTGTTTTAACGACACACTGTACTTATAACTAAGATCTATTGGCGTCGGGGAATGATGAATAAGGTGACGAGATGAACGGTTATTTGTTCAGATGTTTTTGGATAGTGGGAAGGAGTCGGTCGTGGCCTGTTTGTTGGGGAACAATCCCAGTATTGACCTGAACGACTGAGGGAAACCACAATGCTCCTCCAATCAGGAAGGCATCGGGGATGGAATGGTCGGGAATCGAGTCGTGGTCTCCTGAATGACGGTTTAGCGTGCTAGCCACTCGACCACCTGTCTCAGTCGTATTGCGTTTGTACATTTGCACAATAACCTGTCGACAGAAACGGACGTCGATTTAGCTTATCCTACCGCAATAGATATTAATTATCGTAGATTTAGGCCCATACTCTATTACTAGGAAAACTCAGGATTATAGAAACATTAGGGCCGCCCTGGTAGCTCAGTCAACTATCTTAGATAGCGGTAGAAACTGAAGTCACTGGCGGGCGTGGGTTCGAGTCCCGCATAAGGCATGGGTTTCTGTAAACGTCCTTTCATCACTTCATCGTTGCATTATCACCCGCTCATTCGTACCCCCGTATAACCTAGCTGTTGGTGGGGTCGTTAAGCAGCATTAAAATAATTTTTAAAAAACATGAGAGCTGTAAGACGAGTGAGGTTTTTGTACATGTAATGTAATTGAAATTTACGCAGTGTTAACCGCTAACCCGATTTCCTTAGAGAAGTTTTGGAACATCCCACATTGCAACATGTGGAGCGCACTATAAGACCCGTGGAGCGCACTGTAAGACCCGTGGAGCCACCTGTTACATGAACTGTTACCCACTGCCATCTAGAGACGTTTGTTGCGCCTCCTATCAGGGGGCTGTGACTTGGAGCAGCCCACTAGACACTCATGCAGAGCTACTGTCACTCACATGCGGAACACCCGTGCGCTAGTGGTCGATCGCGTTAGAACGTCCGAGCGTTGACTCGGCCGACTGACGGGTACGAATGAAGGTCGTGATTGTTTGAGGCGAGACAGGTGTGGTGACTCATGCTGGTGGGCCGGGGTCAACACGTGGCGTCAAGTCTGGCTCATACACAGCAGATTGCTTGGAAAACACAGAATAGAAATTAATTAATTACTAGGATAACGCCATATATGCGTTGTTAGACGAGCGGATAGTATGGGTAAAAATGTGTAAAAACTGCTTCGAATAGTACAGATTTAGCACATTTAATGTTTTTTCTTCAAAATGGCCGACCCGATCAAGTAGAAAGTTTCCAGAAATGTGTATCAAAATGTAATTCAACTTCACGCAAAATTTCATTTTTTTGGAAAATGAAAATATTTTCTTTTTTTCCGATGTGTTATTCTAATGGGTACCGTATTTTTGAAATTTCTAAAATTCATGAAAAAAAAAGTGATTCAGGTTAATTCGTGACGTCACGAATAGACCCACTCTTGTAGCGCAACATTCGTACCCCCAAATATCCTAGCTGGTGGTGGGGTCATCAGTATACTACTGTATCTACACGGAGTGTTGACTGGAATTAAAATATATTACATTTTTTCATGCTTGTTTAACGACCCCACCAACAGCTAGGTTATACGGGGGTACGAATGAGCGATGAATCGATGAAATGATGGAAGGACGTTTACAAAAACCTCTATGCGGGACTCGAACCACGCCTGACCTGACTCCAGTTCCTAACGCAGTGAGATAGTTGACTAAGCCACGGGTTGGATCTCATTTTGAATATTTGATTACATCTCTGAAATCAGAGCTCGTAAATGCTTTTTTGAGCAAAAAGCTCAAAATTAACGAGAAGATTGATTATTATTTTCCCTTATATGTTGGCATTGAAATAACCCACCAACATTTGTATTGAATGAAGTTCTTCAAGTAGACCTGAAATGGTCCCAACAACTGAACCTGGCGCCTCCACCAGTATCTAGTCGTGCCGTGAGTGGTTGCATATCGTGAGGGGGAAGCAGCCGTCACTCAGCGTCACAGCGCGCCTCTCGATGAGTTATCAAGAGGGCGGTTGAAGGGGTGGGGGGAGGGACATCCCGCCCCCCCCTTCAGTTCGCTGTTCGGATCTCTTGACGTCCGGTTCACGCAGACAAGTCGACGTCAGAAGGTTCCGAGCGACCGTCTCCCCTATCCCACACGATGAGCGCGCGGTGGTTCCCTCTCGTCGACCCTCTGCTTGTTGACAGCCTTGGAGGTGTTGGACGCACGGCATGCGACTATTTATATATCATATGATATGCCAGGAATGCGCGTAATTTGTCAATGGAACATCAGTTTTTTTTACGCATGCAGATTAGTTTGTAGTTACGATTTGTTTTCTAATTGATTCGGATCTTTCACCGTCGACAAGTGTGAGATAGGATCTCTCAATCAATGCTGGTATCGGCAGTGTCTCCTGGCCCACGCCCCCCTCCACGATCCCATCAATATCTATTAATAGACACTGTTCGGATGAAGCGAACATTTGTCATCGTACAGATGAGGGGGGGGGGGGAGGTTTTATTTCCGGAGTGATCGGGGTGTATCAAAGGAGCCTATTACGTATACATACTGTGTGGAGAAGGAAGGAGATTCCTCTAGAGGGAAAGAAAGAAAGAGAGAGAGAGAGAGAGAGAGAGAGAGAGAGAGAGAGAGAGAGAGAGAGGGAACGAAGTGAACAAGAAATGGATGTATTGCTGTGTAGTATATATACAGGTCATCACTTTCAGAAGGGCTGAGCAAGAGATTCGTCTAGACAACGTTCATGCAATATATAGGCCTATATATATATATATATATATATATATATATATATATATATATATATATATATATATGTATATATGTGTGTGTTTGTATGTAAATAACTAGGAAAACGCCATATATGCGTTGTTAGATAAGCGGATAGTAATAGTATGGGTAAAAATGGGTAAACACTGC
The DNA here is from genome assembly GCA_907164805.1 of Brachyptera putata. Taxonomy (NCBI): domain Eukaryota; kingdom Metazoa; phylum Arthropoda; class Insecta; order Plecoptera; family Taeniopterygidae; genus Brachyptera; species Brachyptera putata. Next base: position 14,594,210 of record OU015473.1, on the reverse strand, counting down.
TTCGAGTGGTACCAATTTAGCACATTTTATGTTTTTTTGTCAAAATGGCTGAACCGATCGAGTTGAAAATTTCCAGAAATCTGTATCAAAATGTAATTCAACTTCACGCAAAATTTCATTTTTTTGTTAAATGAAAATATTTTCTTTTTTTACCGCTGTGTTATTCGAATGGGTATTTTTGAAATTTATAAAAATCATAAAAAAAAGTAACCCCCCGATAATGTCACAAAACTATACAGATCTAAGTTAGATGAGGAACCATATTGAAAAAAAGTTTGAAGTTGATAGCTGCAGTCGTTTGACCTGTGGAGAACCGACAAAAAAAAACATAAAATCGAACACCAATTTTTTTCAGTATGTCAAATTGAATCCTCGCTAATGCTCGTCTAATTAAAGTGTAGGCCTATTGTCAACTCACTATAAGTTGTGCTAAGTTTGTAAAACCATAGCGAGTTGGGTTCTGTATCATGTATCGTGTGTATATACCTATCCTCAGTGTCTTGGCCAACTATCTCTCTCATCTTCATGGTCACCGCGCTCACACTGTGTCTACCCGACCGACGCTACCAACCTCTTGCAAAACCACCAGGCGATAGAATTACAAGTTTCAATCTAAACAGCGTGCAGGTAATAAATAAAGTGATCCTATCAAGTTGGTGTTACAGTTTATGTTCAATGTTGAGGTCGATTTTCATTCTCTTATAACTTTTGATGACTTGATTGAATTGCTAGAAGTTTATAGTTTGTGAAAAATGGAACAAGTTCTGTTGGTCATTTTATTACGTCACAGAATAGTCACTGGTATAGGCCTAACTACTCATTATTTATATAAACTTGGAATAAACTTAGATTTCGTTTTTTTTTCACTTCTGTCTTTTTTTTTGATCACATAGGCTATGATAACATGACATACGACAGTCAACGCAGGTACCATTAGTTTCACATTCTTTTAGTGTACAATAGCCTAACTGTATAACTTGAGAGCACTTCAGACGATCAACTTTTCCCTGAAATTAATTTCAGAAAAGTATAATGCCCGCGTTTCCTATGTTACCCACACATGAGCAAGGAAATCTTGCTCTTGCATGCAAGAATTTCACGAAGTTAAAATACGTTTATCTTTTACTGCAATCTTTCACCGTCTGACCAATGAGCGACGAGCCTTTGGTCACGTGCATTTCCGTTGACTCCGTAGGATCTACAAACCTTACATCGTACGGTTTGTAGATCGTACAACCGTGTTAACAAACGTGTTCTCAAAGTTGGGTTATGTATACATTGCTAGTTGGGGTAAATTGACACTGGAAGCGCGCATGAAAGACGAAAGTCGATCGATCCTAATTTTCAAATGTTGCCACCGGTTTCGCTACTAGAATGAAAATTTCGCATCAGAAGTTGTAAGCGCCTTTACACCATTGAAATTTTCTTGCAATTCCGTGCAATTCTTGAAATTTCATGCAACTAAAATTGAACGTGTAAAGAGCACTTTAGTTCAAACATTATAATAAGTTTCCAAATCACAAGTACCAGTAGAGTATGTTCAACACAACACTATAATTAGACGAGCTTTAGAGAGGATTCAATTTGACGTACTGATTTTTTTTTTTTTTTTTTTTTTTTTGTTTTTTTGTCGGTTCTCCACAGGTCAAACGGCTACAGCTATCAACTTCAAACGTTTTTTCAATATGGTTCCTCATCTAACTCAAATCTGTATAGTTTTGTGGCATTATCGGGCGGTAACTTTTTTTTAATGAATTTTAGTAATTTCAAAAATACCCATTAGAATAACATGGCGGAAAAAAAAGAAAATATTTTTATTTTCCAAAAAAATGAAATTTTGCGTGAAGTTGAATTACATTTTGACACACATTTCTAAAAAGTTTCAGCTTGATCGGATCAGCCATTTTGAATAAAAAACATAAAATGTGCTAAATTGTTACCACTCGAAGCAGTTTTTACCCATACTATTACTATTCGCTCGTCTAACAACGCATGTATGGGGTTTTCCTAGTTATATGAAACATGTTACTAATCCAATGCGTACGTATAGGCCTACATATTAATTGATGAACATAGTGATATTAGGCCATGGTAGTGAATGTCTATTGACTAGTGATTTCAATAACAGGTACCCGGGGGCAAGGAAGAAATCTAGTCAATTCTTGACTTTCACTTGCAAATTTGGCATCCACTATTCATCGTACCATCCGTCTGGGTCACCACATGCGGACATTGTTGTTGTTGTTGCTGCGCGCAGCCTGAACTAACTTGAATAACCCCGTCTAACTAATTGTATGATCCTAACCAATCCAACCCCTCGTCCCGACTCGACGAATAGCCAAGTTTGCATCCTTCGTTGTCTGCGATGAACCGTTACCTCGTCAGGCGTTGTGGACAGCACATTCACTCTCTTCGACTGAGGGAAACCGCGATAACCTCATGGCGAGTCATTTCCATTCGCCAGGACCACACAATACCAGAGAGGATTCTATTTTCGGTCCGCCGCTTTTTGTAACTTTTTACCTGTCCATTTGAGAACAGATGATATTTTGGATTCATTTCGTAGACAACTTGCAACATTTTTACTCGATTAGATACCGGTACTTTAAACTTTATATATTTCAGATTAGGCTTTATGTTTGGCATTTGTATTTCATGTTTAGTTATCTTAATTATCAATTCATTTGCCTTTTTTTTTTTTTACTGATCTAATTCGTGATTTTTAAATTGTATAATTGATATTACTAGGAAAACGCCATATATGCGTTGTTAGACGAGTGAATAGTAATAGTATGGGTAAAAATGGGTAAAAACTGATTCTAGTGGTACCAATTTAGCACATTTTATGTTTTTTCTTCGAAATGGCTGACCCGATCAAGCTGAAAATTTCTAGAAATGTGTCTCAAAATGTAATTCAACTTGACGCAGAAGTTTGAAAAATGAAAATATTTTCTTCTTTTTTCCGCTGTGTTATTCTAACGGGTATTTTTGAAATTTCTAAAATTCATAAAATTCATAAAAAAATAAGTTACCACCCGATATTGTCTCAAAACTATACAGATCTAAGTTAGATGAGGAACCATGTTGAAAAAAAGTTTGAAGTCGATAGCTGTAGCCGTTTGACCTGTGGAGAACCGACAAAAAAACATAAAAACGATCACCAATTTTGTTCAGTATGTCAAATTGAATCCTCGCTAAAGCTCGTCTAATTATGCAGTTCGTGAGGCCCATGTTGTCCTGCTCTATTCTCACCACCTGTAGACAGCCCCAGCCTCCTTGTGATTACCTGGTTCATAAGTGTGAGGGGTACGAGTCTAATATGCGATACCATTGTGGTGTATTTCTCTTGCTGTAATGAGTAATTCGCACTAGGCCTGCAGTTCTTGTGAGGAGGCCATAGACTTGTTGCACGCGGGACTTCAGTGGTCGTGTCTAGTAGGCCCGTGTCACGCTACCACGGCTGTGTGGAGTTGCAAGTTGGCATTATTGCAATTCACCTCTCGCTGTCGTGCTCATTACAACACGGAGTACGAAGCCTGGCAAATGCTAAGCCAAGACAATTTCTCAGGCACTCATTGACAGTAGAACAATATTATATCTTTGGTATTTTACACATTCGTTTGATTTTACTAAAGGGAAATAGTGTAATGAAACTTTTCAAATGAATCTGGTAGATGCTTGAGAATATGTATAGGCCTAGTTTTTAATTATTCACGCAGTTTGATATCGGTTTTATATACGGTCTGGCTTTATCATGTAGGCCTAATATGTGTGTATCTATAAACTTGTAACAACGAAGGAAGAAGGTTGTTTACCAACAAACTACAAACACACTTGTTTTATTCGTGTGACTGCATGCTATACATGTGTGCGGTATTGTGATCTTTCAAGACGAGAGTTACGATTAGAAACACAACTGCATCTTCCAAGCGCGTCAAATCCTCGACTCTCAATCGAGATGAATCAAGTTGGCATCTTGAGTTGCAGTTTCCACCACTGCTAGCGAATATGTGAATACTGTTGATTGTCTGAGAAACCATCGAGTGAGGTCGGACAGGACATCGTGAACTTCTGACCACTGATTCTCTCTCTCTCTCTCTCTCTCTCTCTCTGACATGTTTCCGATACCTGCTACTCGTGTTGTTCCTCTGGAGCTAGCTTCTAACCGAGTGCGTATTGCCAATGAGTCGTCGACACCGCTAACCTCTGCTCAGACGTGTACACTGGCGGATGTAGAAACGACTGTTGCGTGCGTCTGGAGTATAGTCAGGGTTATTGCTGTGAAGATATCACAACAATAATCTGTATCTGAGCGCAGATATTCCAAGTGTCCAGGCTAAACACTTCCATTGGAACTGTTCACTCTTGTTGGGATGCGAGCCCCCTTCATATATGTCGTGCCAGGGGGTCGACCCTCGCTAACAGCTGGGTTGTAAGGGGGTACGAGTGAGCAGGTGATAATGAAGCTATGCGGTGATGATAAGTGGATGGACGTTAGTAAAAACATGCTTCTAAAGCTGTGTCTTGGTTGACTGGGCTACGGAGGGCGGCTAAGGAACTCAATAGCAGTTGACTACCCACGTGTCAGCCAGAATTGTTATAGCTAGTCGCTATTTACTACCTTACATGTTAACAGTGCAGATGTATGTACAGTATTCAAGTATAACTGTGGTGCAATTATTACACCCAGGCTATCAAACTCTCTAAGAACTGTTGAATATGTTGAATAATATCACCCTGTATCATTTCTTCGTGTACACTTCTAGAATAAAATCCTTTCTCTAGCTATACTCATGTAAATTGCAGGTAGCTTATTTGGAATCTCTTTTACTTTCCAAAGAATTGGTATCTTTTGCTACGTCTACACTCTTCAAGGAAGAAAGGTATATGTTTAATAGTTTTAACTTTCGAAACAAAAAGGAAGAATTAGAATAATGAGAATAATTATTTTGTATGTATTATTTAGTATGTTCATATATTTATAAAATCTTGTCTAGACTACAACGTCGTCGTCTATTTTCAAAAAGAAAAGTACTATTTCATGTATCTCGTTATTTACGAAGTGAAATGTAAAAACGCAGACTTGTCTTGTTTCTTCTAGAACCTAGCGAAAGATGTAGTCCCGTTTTGCGTGTCCGGCAGTGTACGTATCGATCTGGCTAATTGGACGGGATGAACTGCGGCTATAAATAAAGAGCCAACTTCTTCTCGAGAAAACGATGCTCGATGTTTCAATCCAAACAATTATTTACTCTGTGTGTCGTGACTTGAACAAGTCGTAAACTTTACAGCACAGAAACTTTGAGAGGGGGGGGGGGGGGGGGGGGGGGGGGGGGGGGGAGACTGACCCATCAGAAGTCCGAGCAAAACTTCGTACCGTGCCAATGATGCTGTACTTGCATAATTCCTAGTTATTGGGAGATTTCTCATCTTGTTTAGTAATTGATCTGTTATCTCTCGCATGGCGTTCCAAATGTTAGTGGAATCTCACAAGGAGTGTGAAGTTCCAGTATAAAGAGGAGACGGACATTTCCAGTAACTTCAAGATGTGATGATAGCCTAACTATTAATCTGATGTCGCATGATTGTCTCGCGTACTCGGTTATAATAATGATAATAATAATATATTTTTATTCCATGTTAATCATATACAATGATATTGGTAAGTCAAATTGTGTAACCAAAATATAGGTTACAAAAAATAATGATGGATACATAACATATACACATAGATTTCAATACATTTATATATGCTGTTAAAAAGGTACTAAATAAATATATAATTATGTATATAATTCGTCAGATTGAAAGAGAAACGAGATAAATTAATAAACATAATAATGAAGAAAAAATAATTATAAGCACCCTAATAAAGTCAAATCATTAAAACATCACTTCTCCCTCCGTTAAAGGTTCGCTGACTTTATAAACACATTTCTCCAGTAGATGAGATTCAAGTCTGTTTTTGAAATTTCTGATGTCAACATTAGCAGTGTCCTTAATATGAGCGGGGAGGTTGTTGAAAAGTTAGCAATGTGTATCCGCGCAAGAAGGTCGTCTACATGACACAGCGTTGCGTTGGATGCGGCGGCGGGGCTTCGAGGATTATCATCTCCAGGATAAGGTTCATGATAAGAAATGCAGATGATACTTTTAAAAATGTTGGAGATTACATTTCTCAATTCTTTGTGCCAGCCAAATGTTATGGGGTTTTTCGAAACTTTGAGGTGGTGTTTCTCAAAAATGATTTAACGCAAAAACTATACAGTTTCTAAGTTGGATAAGTCAACGAGTATAGACAAATTTCCATGTCGATCGGTTGCCGTGCTTACAAACAAACAGAAAAAAAGACAAAGCTCCATAGGAGTGGGATGGAAGTCTTCGCTATCGCTCATCTAATTATTCTGTTTTTTGCTGTTAACACTCTTGGGTAGTACCCATGTGTAAGCTATCGCGGAGGACGTTGGATAACAATACTCGTCAGTAGCTGACAGTGCTCCGAGTTCGACTCCCAGTTGTCGCCTTGTCAAGTGACTGGTGTATCGAAACAACGAGACCAGTATTGGTTAATGTGAAATAGAGCCGGCACATCGATTAGCGGGGTCTGAGGGCTGAAGCCTGGGTGATGGAAGGAAGGGATGAACGAAGCGCTATCGAGGTAGATATTGTGCTCACGCCGAAGATTGTACAGGCGAGCTGGATCACGGCTTATAGCGTGAACGACGGATCTGGAATAATCTTTTTTGAATTTAAATGTCGTACTTCTATATTTCCAGGGAAGTTCGGTTGAGAATATTCTCGCGCGGCGCGTGTATAGACCAGACAGACATGTGTGACATGTGTGACATGTGTGACAGGAACGGATAGCTGCAGAATATCTTGAAACTTGGTGACCTGGGTTCGAGTCTCGCGTGAAGCACGTTTTCAGGATCGTTCTGCAATCAATAGTTGATACAGAATATTATCACTTACCGTTGTGCTGAAATAATTGTGCGAATAAATTGGCTGTGCAATTTACTACATTAGTTCGTTGTGAGTTTTTTCGAAAACCAACCATATTCATATTTTTTTTGCGATTCTTTCTATTTTCTCTGCAAAGAAATAAAAAAAGGAATTGAATTTCATCAATAAATTTAAGAATTTTGTCTTTCAATTGGAAGGAATTAATTTTTAAATTGTAGATTGTGCACGATTTGCCCAGAGACCTAGTTACGTCTGCTGTCGTATCTTTCCTCCACGTATATTGCCTATCAACATGTCGATATGTCGGTCGTTCTCGCGTCGTTCTCGCGTCGTTCAACTCATGCCTGAGAAACCTGGAAAAGTCGTGCTCAGAAATAAGTGACGACCCTTGCACTACATAAGAATACACGACTGTGAAGGGTGACACCCCCCCCCCCCCTCAAAGAATAGCTCAAGTTCTGCCATCGTTTGTATATGCAGACTCGGGGGGGTTGTATTGTCGTTCCACTGAGAAGTCGGATCTCATCCCGAGACGACAATAGAGGGGAGACGTGCGACCGTCGCCTCGATCGACCGTCTCCCCTATGCTGCAGCTCGGCCAGGTAGATGCCCCTCCAAGGATCGATTGTCAAGTGTCTTCAGTGGCCGCTTACCGTTGCGCCCTCACAAGTCATGAGGGGGGGGGGGCGCTTTTGATCGCCGATAAAGAGGATGTCAACGAGCGGGGTCGAGAGATGCGATCCCCCCTCCCCCTCCACCTGTAGGCGGCTGACTTGACTTGAATATATTCGTCGTGTGGTTTCCAGTGGACAGGTGCCGATTGAACGCGGCGCCTCCACCAGTGTTGTTCGAGTACTGTGTGTGATTCTACACGGCGAGGGTTACTATTAGAAACATAGCTACATAGACTCAATATTCAGAGTTTGACGAGCTGCTGTCATAATTTTCCGATATGTTTTCTATGTACCGGATACTGGCCTAGAGTTGATATATTCGCCCCATTTATTACTGATATAAGTCATATCTATCATATACAAATAGGCCTACGTGTTTATATTTCTATACTCGATTATTTTTATCTCATTCGTCAGTTCTATAATAATTGCTTGAAATCAGATATTGTGTGCCACAACGTTCCCCTATGGGCGTAGGTAGAGTTGGTCTTCGTTTTTTTAATATATATATATATATATATATATATATATATATTTTATTCTGCTAGTTATATCCTATATATATATAAATGCATCGGAATGCCTTTCAAAAGAGCCATTTCTGATTAATTCGATGTGATAATGAATGATTGCTTGGAGTCGCTTATTTCAAGGTCATTGTTTCACGTGATAGCCGTAGGATCCTGCCTAAACATTACACGCACTTGTACCCACCAGAGAAGAAGGCAGTGTACCAACAAGTCAAACAAATGTCGCCGTCGTCACATCTTGAGAGTTATTATTTTCTCACTACGAGATTTACGATAAGAAACGAAACTACATCTTCCAGAAGCGTGGAAACCTTGATGTTGTAGCGAGTTTGTACAGTTCTTTGGTTTGTAGACGGCCTTCTCTCGTGGCTACAAGTATAGATAATATAACATCGTTTTGACAGGATGTAGGCCTATACCGTTATTAAAATTCTTACATCGTTAACTTTTTGATTGACATCAATAATAGTTGTTTTTATATTATCAAATTGAATCAAGTGTGATGAAAATGAAATCGCAGTAGTTTCGTGTCTATCACTGTCATTATTATTCGTTCTATAGCGTTCTCCTGTTTCCGACGTATACATCATAAACATCTTGGTAATTCACTGAACCAATCGAACATCCTCGAATATAAACTGAGCGACGAGGACTAGAAATAGGACCCTATTTATTCTGTTTCTATTCCACATGATTTTCAGTTGACTGATTGTGTTCTGATACTTGCCACACGAGATGGTATATGCGCGTATATTCCTAGAACAATGTGGAACCCCCCCCCCCCCCACAGGTTACAGTAGAACCGTGCCAATGGCTTTCTTTCTGCCTGCTATAAAGATAACGGAGAGTTAATTTGTCAAAGGTATTTTACAAGTCTTATTAAATCATAAAAGCGAAAAGCGAGCTCGACTTGATCCCGGACGATATCGGGTCGCGTGAATCTCGGCAGCAATGCTCTCGTACAGAAAACTGTTCGAAACGAAATGTTTTAAATACGTGGGGGGATTACTCTATACATATACTAGTATTCACGAGAGAAGACGTTCGCCTACAGATAGGATCGATCGTTATAATTGTTTGTCTGTGTTAGTTCAAGAGTCAATGATGACTCACAGTCTTATTTTATAATAACATTGAAACTTGATACAAAATCATTGTTCCCCAATTAAGTCTAAGGATAAAAGGAAGGTAGGATCGTTTGGACGGGGCACCACAAGGGCGATCTCACCTCCCCGAATTAATATTTCTAATAGCATAACTCATTTAACGAACAATACATGCTGAGGTAATAATTTCAGGGTTAGAAAACAAGTGAAGCATCAGATCCCCACGACGAGGATCATGACCACATCTCTCACACACTTTGCAGACCCTCAGAGCTAGTCTTCTCTTCTTGTTCATGTAGTTGTATCACATATGATTCATACATCTTATATGTAAAAAGCTCGTGTCACATGTTAGAGGATGAACTCCTCCGAAACGGCTCGACCGAGTGTCGTGAAATTCCTCACGCACATTCGATAGGGCTGTTGAAAGGTCATAAAGTATACGAGATCTTCCGCCAAGCTTTCTCCTATGAGCAATATCCAAAAATTGGCACTTCAAGGACAACACCATTAATGGCGTTGTTCAATGACATTGGCGGCCTTAGTCAATGTCGGCCGCGCTCGCCAGCATTTGCGAGAGTACACGCTAGATAGCGCCTAATCCGCCTTCCGACACCTTACTTTTACATTAACAACCAACATTCACTACAAATCACTTCGATGGCAGAACAACGTTTGCCGAGTCAGCTAGTATTTGTTATATGTTTTTTTTTTGTCAAGATCCATTTCATCAATTGGATGTTGCATGAATCATCAAATTATTCGCAATGGATTTAATTATATTATTTCATTCATTCAGTACTTTAAGGGCCCACTTCTCATATTCCAGTGCTATTCACTGTGACAGTGACTTCAGAATACTATTCCTTGGTTTCCTGCTATACCTGACTCTGTGGAAGTACTGAAGATAAGCACTGGATGTAAGTGTGCCAAACCTGTGCACAGATGTCTCTGTATCCATGAGGAATAACATCGAGAGCACACATTGTGGACAAATGTGATATTTTGGGTAGGCTAATTCAAAAAAATCCCATTATCTATGTTTATGTAACTACTGTGAAAATTGTGTTCATGTAACTTTGATAGTTTGCGAGAAACAGGTAGGGACAAGTACAAATGTAACATTGTCGGTATAGGACTTTCAAAGCTACTGTGGATTCCTGTATACCTTCCTCGAAGTTTTCACCTGCGTTCAGCTTGTTGACAACTTTCTTCCGTGGATACGAGCAAGTATATGTAGTTGTGTGTGTGTGTGCTGTGCCACGAGCACCAGAAGGTGGCGGCCGTAGCGTGGCACTCGAGACACTATACACACCTTGCACGATCGCCGTGCGTACCGACGCGCCATGAAACTAGTGGACGCTCGTGTCACACCCAATAGAGGCTACAGCATGTTTCTACGCACGAGTTACATTAGTCGCGTTTCAGAACTAGGCGCTTAGCTAGCGCTAGATTAGCATTGTCGAAATGACGTTCCAATTTCTAGCGGCTAATATCTAGCAAATCGTTCCAGAATCTAGCCTGCTAAGTCCGCTGACATAGCTCATCTAGCGGTGAAAAAGGTTGCTAACTTGCTAGTTCAGCCATAATTTTGAGCGCCAATTCAAAGATCATGGGGTCGCTTGATATGGTCGAGCTGTAGATTGAGTATGATAATGAAATAATGTCAATCACTGTGGAGAAAGTACTGCAGAACAATTGAATAATGGCGAGTTTAAATATTTAAATATAATGAGTAAATAATTGCAGCAAAAATTCGACGTTGCGTTTATAGGAAATGACCAAAAAGTTATTGAAAATACTCAGTTCTATTGGCAAAAAGAGTGAAAACTTCGTCATCCTCTTCTGATCCACTGGAGGAAGAATCAGAAGAAATGCCTGCATTTAATACAATCACTGCAGCTCCCAATACGATTTGATCTTCCGCCATGACTTTGACAGCTAGTTGCAAAAGATGCTCGTGGTCGTTCCAGAATCGCAAGCTAGCTGATCTAGCCGTGACGTATGCTGGGCCAAACTAGCGCTAGCAAAGCGCTTGATTCTGGCACGCCACTATTGTTTTTCAGGGGAATAAAATACCAAGTAATTGTTTATTCGTTTTAGTGTAGACCTATACGTCGAGTAACGCGAGAAAAAGCGAGTCTATGGGTGTTCATTTTATCTTCGATCTCAAATCGACACGATTTTTTATATTTCTTGAAAATAGATCAATGTAGGTATGTCATTGTTTTTAATATTGTTCACAAAAGATGGACTTGTATCGGTAGGATTGATGGTATATTAAACAAAGGAATAGAGCGATATTGTGTAGGCCTTATGTAAGGACTTATGTAGGAGAATTATTGAGAATTGGTGAGGTTTATTAATACAATTGGTAGAAATGGAAGAAGAAACCGAGGGGTTTACAACTCGCAAATGTGGTGTACACCTGATTTCAGGTGATTCAAGAAATTTCAGGGGATTTCAAGAGATTTCAAGGGGATTTCAAGGGGATTTCAAGGGGGTTTCAAGAGATTTCAATGGGATTTCATGGGGGCTTGAAGTGATTAATGGGATTTCAATGGGATTTAAGCGAATTTCAAGAGATTTCATACGGATTTCAAGGGGAATTTCAAGAGATTTCAGGGATTTCACGGGGATTTCATGGCAAGTGTACACCGGATTTCAGGAGTTGTTAACCCCTCGGAAGGAACCGAGTGACCGTGACAAGAGCACAACTCTCAGTGCGCCAAGCACTTCCTGCTTTCCGACACCCGATCACAACTAGACATGTGATGTAATTGAATACGAAAATCGCAGCATGTTGTTTTGATTCGCATGCTTCCTTAAGGCGCATTCACCCTTCCCCGACGTAGCGTACTGAACCAGCCTATCTCCACGATCCAGAGGCCACCAGCTACATGCCCGACCTGCACTCGAGACCACGTCCCGCCCCATCAGCCAGTGTTGGCGGTCGGCCGTGTCGAGCCCGCGAGCCGCCGAGGAGAGTCTCATTTGGCTAATGGCACCTCGCGGGATTGAACCTGCACTCGATGCGTTGTTGGTGGAGTCTTTTTCACTCAACTTCAAATTAAAGGGCATCGAATCACTCAGATGTGTACGCTGCGTGAAGAGAGAGCTTTTCACACTAATTGTGGTGAACACTGGATACTCTTAATGGTGTTTTGACATTTATACCGACTTATCAATATGTTTTATCAATAACTTACAGTGTTATGTATTAACATCAGAACCAATTAAACCTCGATGTAATACATCATACATGCAATGAAGTCCTCACTGTGGAACACATTCTTATTGATTGTAATAACTACTCATCTTGCAGACCACAGTTGCCATGGAGACATCTTCATATACAATACTGCCAGATGATTCGACATGTATTGACTGTTCAAATTCCTGAACTCAGTTGATTTATTGAATACAATATTACTGATTCTTCTAATTATCTACACTAGATTATTCAGCATAAAAAGGGAAAATGGATGACGAAATGACCGCTGTCGGTGTTACCCGAAAAAAAAGAATGGGCCCACTTGATAGTTCACTTTTTATTTTACCGTCGTTCAGGAGCCCCGGGTTCGTTACCGCCTTGAGGGTTGAACACCGGGATGGTTCCTTATCAGCAGACCTTTCATTTTACCAATAACATAACCTTTCATTTCTTCTTCCAACCATTTCATTCCTCCTTCTTCGTCGGCAATAGTTCTTAGTGGTCATGATGGCTACCCCTACCTCTCTAAATCTACAAAACTCACTGATTTCTTTCTACTAAATATTAATAATCATCACAACACAATTGGAAATATACGAGCTACAAGAATTCCCCTATGGTTAATTCAGCTCGTACGGTATATTTATCTGGTCGGAAACTGCCCTACTTGTCAATTAGGACCGCCTGTTCGATCCAGCCATGGCAGATAAATAACAGCAGCCAGAACGTGCTATTACCGTCACTGCGACGTTGAGCGATCGACACGGACGCCCGTTAGTGGTAAGCCATGTGGTAGACGGTCGATCGGAGCCGCCTGTTGCGAGACGGAAGAGTGTTTTTGAGACGGCAGCGCACTGACACTGGCAGATCCTCGTGTTCTGGTTGTGCAATGGGCAACAGTTCGAACCTTGCATTTCACCATGTCGAGATTTCCCGGGGGGGTTGACGTAGAGAGGGGGGGGGGGGACAATATCAGTCTGGCTCACAGTTAGTGTCTGTGCTTCCATCTTGACACCCCAATACTCATTCATTCGAGTAGAACATATTTGCCATCATTAGGAAATCATATCACTGCTCGTGAATTGGAAAAATACCAAAATAACCAAAAGTTCACTTGAGCTCAAGGTCAAAGCACATTTTGAACATCTATTTAGGTATTAATTTATTTATTTTTACAAACCAATCAATTATTTAATTATATGTTGAATTATTCTATTAAATAATATATTTAGTCATTCGCTTTCCTTCACCATTCATTTAGGCATACATGTTATCTATTTATTTATTTCTAGTTCCTGATGTTTCATGCCTATTTAATAGTTTTCATTTATTCCTGAGTTGTGTGTTTTTATGTTCGATTAGATGTCGAATTAATCGTGGCCGGGGAAATGAGAGGTATTTCACTGTACAGTAGGCCTATACATAGACATGTAGTGATGATAGACCCTGGCACTACATGTATAGCCAGCCACAGGTAGACATGGCAAATCCAGAAACTTTCGTTCTCTGGACTATTCGAGCATTTCTACAATCATAAAACAGGCCTAGAGCTGAATAAGATGAGTGAAACATAGAACCGTATATGTTCATGTTCTATATTTCCAAGTTAGTATATTCGAACATTGAATCAAGTGAAGAATAAATGAATAAATACACATTGGAGTCGGTGATGGATGAATGAGGTGATGGGAAGGCGAAACGAAGGGTTATTTTATTGGGTGTTTGAGAAGTGTGATGAAAACGGTCGTGGACTGTTTTAAGGGAGTGAGTATAAAAATAGACAAATTCATCTTCAGTATTCTTCCCATGCCCACGAACTAGTGTTAGTGAATAACAAGTATATCAACCCCATAAGATGATTGTATGCTCTTGAATTAATATGACATCCTATATTTGTTAAAGCAATCAGTTTCATCTTGGTATTCATTGACTCATTATCTTGAAACTAGTCCAATGAACAGGTAAAGAGCATACAATTATCTTAGAGTTGTTACTCGATGGATCTGATTCGCGGACATGGACATGAATGGTTAGAGGATGAAGTTATGGAATGGACGTTGTGAGATGAGTATCCTCAGCAAGTCTGGACGGGAATCGAACCCCTGTCTTGTCAGTCTTCCACAACATGTTTCAGAGACATGTCAGTTGTATTGATGTTGATCTAACTGTAGACTATATGATGATACTTGGTGCAACAACGACTCCAGCCTGCATCTCTCTTGTCCACACTTAAATACCAGATAACAATATACCTCTCAACATTGCTGTTGATGACTTCAATACTATATTGATTGCTTAACGACCCCACCAACATCCAGGTTATTTGGGGGTACAAACGAGCAGATGAATGGAGTGCACAAAACCCATGGTTTATGCGGGACTTGAACCTAATTCAATGCTTCTACTGACTGAGCCACACGGAGCCACAGTTCCCGAGTGTGTCAGTCTAGACCACGTGGTTGGTGTGGTTAATAATGGCAGAGTATCCGATGAGCGATATGCATATCTATCGCGGGGGGGGGGGGGGGGGGGGGGGCTAATATCCAATCTCGATCCAATACACATTTGCCAAGCCTCGTTTAGTAAACCTATGGTATGTCAGAGGCGAGGTCGATACAGCTTATTGGCCTATAGGATGTATATGCAGGGAGTATAGGGGTCATCGGGTCGTTCATTAGGCTTGAAACTAGGAAGAGCGAGAGGGAGAGAGAGCGAGAGAGAGAGAGAGAGAGAGCGAGAGAGAGACAGAGAGACAGAGAGAGAGCTAGCTAGTTATTAGGAAGGTGGAGGAAGCGTTAATACAATCTCGGAAAATCATGGGTATAGGCCTACTATACACTGTTGGGTTTTCTCAAGTTTCATATATAAGCTTATCATATACATGGATTAACCCCCTCCAAATACGCTACATGTGTCTGGGTGGGTGGGGGGGGGGGGGGGTCAAGGGGTTGAAATACTCTCATCTCTCGCTTATATCGGTCAATAAGTCGAGGCTCTGCGGTAGCACGATCGCTGTGGACCCGAAGGACGCCAGTTCGAATCTCGCTGTAGTAAAACTTTTCTGTTTTCATGAAATAATGTTTTTGATCATGTCCTAATATCCTTATTTTTTTGAGAAAATCAAAATAATATATAGGCTACAGTTATATTGTAAGAATTATACGGGGAATTGGTCAGGTCACAGAGAAGCTATGTGGTTAGGTTAGCGTCTTGTTGAATGTTTTCTCCGTGTATTCTGCTCGGTTTAGTTGAAGAAGGTTCATACCTCACCCTCTTCGAAGAACAAACATATTCCAGTGTTTATTTAGCGATAGTTGTATAGCGGATGTAGCTCAAGCGTTGGGGCCGGGAGTACGTTAATTCCGGCACCTCCACCAGCGACGTGTGTCGCGTGACCGCTGCTACAACGCATGGGTGGAGTGGCCAGGTCAGCTGGATATTGACCTCTGACATTGTGTATATATAGAAAGTATTCGTGCAAATGTAAGGGCGTATCAAGCCTGTGGTGTGAAACATGCGATTTCGATCATTGATTTCTCACCTGGATCTGCGTTCCATGGCGCTATTACCTCGGCCTGCTCTTGGGCGTCCGAAACACACGTTGCTTGGGCAAGACCTCGAGATATAGAATGAGACCTCTGAATACATCCGGCTAGGATTATTCAAGGGTCTAACATTCGAAACACGGTAACTTGGCAATAAATGGAAACTATTCAATAAACCTCACAAGATTACATTGTAATATAGGCAGAGCACCACTAGGTGTTGACCAGGTGAAGGTACAGCGTTTTCCAAATTATTGTTCAAAACACTTCCCCTTATTGGCTATTACAAAATCAAAATGGTACGCAATGATTGGTTGCTTTTCTCTCGTTGTACCGACTTGAGCCAATGACTAGACGCACGGGTGTTCCTCGGCTGAGTTCTTCACGACATCTCTCTCTCTCTCTCTCTCCAGTAGATCTCTTGCGCTGCGCCCTAGCTCCCGAGCGACCGTCCCGAGTACATGAGATAGGGGAGACGGTCGCTCGTGGACCGCACGCTGCACGGGGAAGTGTTTCGGGAATCTGGATCTTATTTACATATGTCTTTGAGGGTTGGGGGAGGAGGAGGGGGGGGTAGCAACCCCTCTCCCCCCTCCCCCCCGTCCACCTGATGCCTTCGTTTCACATTCTACTTCTCGGTACACTTGCGGTCACATAAAATAGTTTAAATCGGAAATTGAACTTTCAATTTAAATTGTATGTACGCACATTTAATCGCTAATTACTCCACTTGCGCATGTGTGGAGTGTGTGTGTGTGCTAGTTGCGGGGTTTCTACGTCTTCTGCATCCCTAAGAGTGACCGTATGAATACGATTATTCCTGTCTTCCTGCGGGTCCTCGAGTCTTCAGCTCGCGACGCACCGTCGTCGTCAACTGCCTCGGTCACGTGTTCCAAGTACATCAGTAGCTTCTCGTGTTGGATAGACTATTGTTTACTTAACGACCCCCCCAACAGTTACAGATTATTTGGGGGTACGAATGAGCGGGGGATTATGAAACGATGAAGTGATGAAGTGATCGCATGTGTTATCATCACTACGTATTGTTTCATTATCCCCCGCTCATTCGTACCCCCGTAAAACCTGGCTGTCGGTGGGGTCGTTGAGCAATAATCTCTCCCAACAGTGAGTGGTTGTGAGTCACGGCCAACGAATGAGACATGAGAGTAGTTAGCGTGCACATCCGCGCAGAAATAACATTCCACTCCGTGTGAGAAGTTCTGTTCCGAGTGGTTCATCAGTTGAACAGAACTAAGTACAGATTAACGTGAGTTGATGTTTTGTGTCGAGTAGTTTCAGATTGTTGCTCAAGTGAACTGTTGTTAAATATAGATCTATCTTCTGATGCTGTGATCCACGTTCAGCGTGGGAAGATCAAATAAACCGGCACATGTAGCGCAGTGGTTAACGCGCCCGCTTCGTGTGATCCGGGAGGCGAGGTTCGATCCCCGCCGCCGACCATCTTCACAGGGGTGCATCGTGGTTTCCCTCTGTAGTCTAGGCTAATGCCGGGATGTTATACCTACACTAAGTCGGCTACGACCGCTTCCTTCGCACTATCCTACTCATTACCCAGGAACCTTCTCATCATCCCATCATCTCATTAATCATCCATCCGACGCCAATAGATCTGCGCTTTCATAGCAATGCGTCGTTAAACCCAATATAAAAATAAAAGATGAAATAATGGATGTCGGCACATTCAGGTGAGTATATAATTAAGGGGGCTGCATGGACGGTGCTTATAGAAATGGAGAAATTAATCTCCAATATTTTCTCTGTGTTCACGAACCAGTTCAATTTAATTAATAGTATATAAGCCCAAGATGATTTTATGCTCTGTAGATTAATATGTAATCCTTGTTAATTGAACCAGTTTTAAGACAATACGTCAATGAATACCAAGAATGCGATGCAATTTATTCACGTAATGTCTTGAAAACTGATTGAATTTACAAAACTAGAATGTCATATTGATTGAAGAGCATGCAATTATCTTGTAGTTGATGTACCTTCTATTCAATGACACTGGCTCGTGAACACGGGAGAAATAGTTTAGGTGATTTTCTCTATTCTGATGAGCACCGTGCCAGCACCCCCTTGAGTAACGACCTTGTGTAGGTGGTAGGAGTTGGAGCTGAGACGGCTGGAGGAGACCGGGGTTCGATTCGCTGTACCGGCACATGTGAAATATCCTCTTCGTTGACGCGCCTCGAAAGCCCAATTTATTCATTCATTCATAACGAAGAAAACGCGAAAAGATCTTTGAAAAATGTCAAAATGAATGAATGAATGCTATTATTATTATTATTATTGTTGATAATAATAATGATAAACTGCTATTGTTAGGCCTATTAATTGTTATTGATAATAATACAGTATAACATGTGATATACAATGCTGTTGAACAAGTCAGGTCAATATAATGGAAAAAGAAACAAGTACAAAAGCAATTTATTTGTCTATTGTGTAAACTGCTAAGTCGAGTTTGAGATAACCATCACCATATCTTCGTGGGTTTTGTGGACAAAAAAATGTAATTTAATAATATCAATTATTGCTGCAATCTCGCCACTAGTCTGTCTTATTCAGCAACAAGTCGGCTTAACTCAGTGTCAGTCTCGACCGTCCGTCTCCCCGATCCTCGAACACGACCGACCGCCCGTCTCGATCCGCCACGGCGCTCTAGCCCCGGCAGTTCACGTTTACCTGGTTTTTGAGGTCTGCGTTTCACACACACACACATACACGCAGAGAGAATCGAGGAGTGAGATAGCGTCTATATCGATTAGTCGACTAGGTCGATATATTATCTCTCCATCTCGCTCGCACCTGTAGCCGCTGAGGTCAGGTCGATCACCGTATCGGATCTCGCTCCCGTGCCGCTTGCGTGGTGCTGCCGGGTTCGAATCCCGACCCTGGACGACGTGAGAGTGTAGAATAAAGACGTAGAGTCGTGTTTGCTCTGCGACGGACCCGGGTTCGAAACTTGTCGGGGACGCGAATAGTGGAGGTAGTCCTGGACAGGCTGTGACACGTGTTACTTCTTCTGGATTCAATTGAGAAGGAACCAACTGCTCTAAAACCAACTGCTCTAAAACCAACTGCTCTAAAACCAACTGCACTCAAACCAACTGCTCTGAAACCAACTGCTCTAAAACTCGACTGACTGACTGACTCTACTTCAAGTTGCAGTGGGAGGTTTGACTCCTCCTCTTCACAAATGTCCCACCTAACCTCACCCCTGATAACTATTCGAACATGTCACCGGTATGTTTCGAGCCCACCTGTCGGTCGAGTGGCAGCATGCGGCTGTCCGGATACCTCGACAAGAGACCCGGCGCCTCCACCAATACAGTCCACATGGTTTACACAATCACATTGCTGGCTTTCACTTTCAGTAAATTCAGGGCTGCCATTTAAATGATTATTTTCATATTGTTTACCCGTTTTTATTCAACATACCGTCCCGGTAGCCATGTTTATCAAATAGTTGTATCACATGTGTTAATATCGTCCCTATACCATGCTGTAGCAGGTCGATCGTGCCCTGCAGTGAGACGTGGCTCGTGAGCCGGGCGCGGGTTCGACTCCCGTGCTGTACTCGAACCCGCGCCCCTGTTGCTCAACATACCGTCCCGGTAGCCATGTGTATCCAATAGTTGTATCACATGTGTTAATATCGTCCCTATACCATGCTGTAGCAGGTCGATCGTGCCCTGCAGTGAGACGTGGCTCGTGAGCCGGGCGCGGGTTCGACTCCCGTGCTGTACTCGAACCCGCGCCCCTGTTGCTCAACAGACCTGGCCGGGAGACACCACACTGAAGTCCGCGAGAAGGGATTGTTGGCGGGGCCGCCCACACTGCCTCCGCTGGAGATTCATGGCTAATGAACGTGAATAATGCAGGCATTATCTGTGCTGGACATGGGTTCCGTTTGACTATAAACGTGATGGAGAGAGAGAGAGAGAGAGAGAGAGAGAGAGAGAGAGAGAGAGAGAGAGAGAGAGAGAGAGAGAGAGAGAGAGAGTTAATTGGCAGTTCAATTTGGCAAACTATCACAAGTTGGAATAATGGTTTTATTTTACTGTCTGCAACTCGTTTTGTGACTTTTGTTCCTTCTTTCAGATTCCTTTTCTTCCTGTTTTAAATGAGAATATCGTTCCAGATCATCGTGGGCACTCAGAGCTCGACCTAGAGTATATATATAGGCTCACATTTCCATTAGTTGAGAGTTATCAAGAAAAATACATTACTCCTAATGGATTCCCTCAATGAATTATTAACATATCTTTCATCTTTCTCCCCCCATCAGAATCAGATTCGTTTTCATGATTTCAGTGATAATTATTTGATCTTATAATTCTGTTCATTATAATATATTCTGAAAGATTGACATTATGTGCAAGTTTGTCCATCGTGTGTGAAACGGCACCGTTAGCTCAGTGATGAAGCGCTTGCTCCATGTGACCAGGAGGTGTGGTTAGATCGGACCTCTGTTCGGTTCCATGCATCCATCGTTGTCCTCTGTCGTCCGTGCCTTGATTGGTTCTACAATATAGGCCACGACCGCTTCCTTTCCACGTCCTTGATACTCGAGTCACCTGTGGCTAACACATTGACCCCACCAACAGCTAAGCTATGTGGGGATACGGAAGTACGATGATAAAATGCGTGGTATGTGTACCAAGTAATCAAGGCCATTTTTTTTATGGGATATCATTTTACCTTTATTGAAAACTTGATTGAAAAACACAGATAACACATAATACAGATATATAAGTGAGTCGAAAAGTTGTAAACCATACATTTTACACATTGCTGTTAATACCCCAATAAGATAAGGGGGTAAATCCTATCCTGTGCTGGGGTAATTGGCATATAATAAATTTAGACATCAATTGATCATAATTTAAAAAAAAATGAAAAGTACATAAATGTGAGATAACGGTAATACCTAATTATATTACGAGTATGGTGTATTACATGTAATTGTATTCTTTAAGACTGAAGTCACTAAACCTAAATATCAGATTATAACTATAATTAAAACTAAAAGGTAATCAGGATTACCCAGCATACATTTAACAAATACAGATTAACATTAACAGATTTAACAGATTAGTAGAGTAACAGTTCATTCATTGTCGTTCATTTTCATCGACTCCGTGTCGTTTGCTGCCCAGAAGAAGTAGCGTTACGTATGGTCCTTGGATCGAACGCAGCCAGGGAACCAATATTACAAAAGATTGAACGATTGTTGGCAACAGGAGATCCATTTTATCGACCGAGAGTCATTCTCAGAACAGCTGACTGATGTAACGTGACGACGAATAGTGAAACTTGATGATCTTTTACTCATAATTAGTTGATGAATGTGCGACAATATGACTTCTTATATTTGAAACAACGAAAAGTTGGCAAGATTTATAGAGAGGGAAAACGCTTGTGAGATGAGCTTAGAAGTATGAAAATCTATAGAATGAAAAATATTCTGTCGGCTCAATCGACATCTACAGACCTTGGATTACTTTGAACCCGTACCTGCTGCCTGTTGAATGTCTGTAATGGCCACTTGCAACGAACGCCTTTTGATGTACACATGTTAGCTCTTACTAATGCGTTTTCTTCGTGCTTTCCTATCCGGTTATTAGATGAGCGTAGCGAAGATTTTCACTCAAGTCTTACGGAGCTTTGTCTGTGCGTTTTTTTTTTGTTTGTTTGTTAACACTGCACAGGTCGCAGGGTTTGACCGATCGACATGAAACTTTTTTTTTATATGCAAACTTATCCAACTTAGAACTGTATAGTTTTGAGGTCTAATCGGTTGGACAATTTTTTTGAGAAACATCATTCAGAAGTTTCTAAAAACCCCATTAGATTTGGCTTAGCGGAAAAAATTGAAAAATTAAATCTCTTCAATATGATTCAAATTTTCCACAAATGTGAACACAAGAATAATATACATGAATACAAATTTGGTTTGATATTCGGACCAGCCGTTTTGGAGAAAATAATATAATAAATGTATTTTATTCATCGGAAAAATAGAAATATTAGTTGAAAAATGTTGCATTGTCGAAGTCACGGCTTTCTAGATTCATTGACATCGGATGAAGTTCATTTCAAATGATCAAGGTTTGTAGAGTTTTCGATTATACTTTATATAGACATCTCGCTCATCGTACAACGCACATCCTGCGTTAGCCTAGTTATAACATCAGTGAAAAAACGTATTGTGAATGTTTTTATATTCATTACAAATTGTAGAGCTTTTGAAGAATTTTCGAGTTCAAGAATCTTCACTCCGGGTAGTTCTTATGGAAATGTTGCCAAGTTTCCTCATTTCTCCCGAGGAAACCGTTCTACCGATTTCTCTGAACATATTCTGATGTGGCACCAATGTGTAGAAGACCTTTCAAGTCGCTGACTGTAGCCTATATTTGCCGCATACAACAACGAAATGAAGCCCGATATTTGCGGTACGTGAAATTGAAGTCTTCGCCACGCCCATCCAATGAAACGTCACTGCTATATTCTTTCCTCTTCTACCACGCGTTTCAGATTTCAGCCCCAATTAAAAATGAATACAAAATATCATCCTCTTTCTTCCCCTTTGGCTCGAAACGCGTCACCACGCTATATTCTTTCCTCTCCATTTCTTTCCTCACCGCGCGTCTAAAGAAACTACCTCCGGCGCATCACGTGACGATCTTCTGTCTCTCTCTGTCCCATTGTGTTTCTCGTGCTAGACAGACCTTGTCGCAGCGGTCTACCTACACCCACATGCACCCTGGCAAGTGATTATACATCAAGTGTATACCTATAGGTTTAACGACGCACTGTACTGGTGGCTGCGATCTATTGGCGACCGTGAATGATACGCATGGGATGATGGGATGAGGCTGGATAGTGGAAATAAGTCTGTTGACCTGGGCGACAGGGAAACCACGAAACACCCGTGTCAAGATGGTTAGATATGGCGGGAATCAAACCCCGGTCTCCTGAATGACGGTTCAGTGTGGCAGCCATTCGACCACTCTTGCATATATTGTTTGTATGATCAAGTCCTATCCACGGATAAGTGAGCCTCCTTTTAGTGATCCTTGGGGATAAAGTGAAGGGAGGAAGACGTGCACATTACATCTACTCCTTCAGCTGTCGTCTATAGCATACTCGTCAAGAGTAATATAATAATGTAATATTGAAACATTGTTTTCGTGCTGAGGCCATACTTCAAGATCAAGTTTCAATCAATAAGTAGAATGTTAGTCTAGAAGTATTTATGACTAGGAAAACGCCATATATGCGTTGTTAGACGAGCGGATAGTAATACTATGGGTAAAAATGGGTGAAAACTGCTTCGAGTGGTACCAATTTAGCACATTTTATGTTTTTTCTTCAAAATGGCTGACCTGATCAAGCTGAGAATTTCCAGAAATGTGTATCAAAATGTAATTCAACTTCACGCGAAATTTCATTTTTTTGGAAAAAAAAAAATCTTTTCTTTCCGCCATGTTATTCTAACGGGTATTTTTGAAATTTCTAAAATTCATAAAAAAAGGTTATTCCCCGATAATGCCACAAAACTATACAGATCCAAGTTAGATGAGGAACCATATTGAAAAAAGTTTGAAGTTGATAGCTGTAGCCGTTTGACCTGTGGAGAATCGACAAAAAAAACATGAAAAAAACAAAAAAAATTAAAAACAAATGAATAAAAAAAAAATGAAAACGAACACAATTTTATTTCAGTATGTCAAATTGAATCCTCGCTGAAGCTCGTCTAATTACATTTCCTATATCTCATACCGTTCGACAGTTATCACAAATAAACTGATACTCCGCTAAATCAACGTCCCTTCTCTATTAAAGGACATCACAACCCTGAAACTAGATTTTGAAGAATAATAACAATATTCATTTCCCCAATTTAAAAAAAAAATAGCAATCGTCATCCCAATTCCAGAAATGATGAATAATTTTGTTGTATCCCAGTAATAGAAACATGTAATGGTAATGTAGACACTACCGATTCTGTGTAGAAACACGAACAGAATCGAGCCACGTCCTGACGTGGTTTTTCGTGGTTTCCCACAGTCCTCGAAGTGAATGCTTGGATGAAGTACTAATTGGCCACGACCTTTAATTAGTAGAGTTATAGGCCTAGTTATATCGAGGGCTGTCACTCCTTATTTTTCATGCTTTGTATAATGATGAACTTTGCATCTGCTGTCATTGGAAGAAGTGAATATTGCCTGAGAGACTTGATTCAAAGTGAAAGATATCAACATTCGTGTGTTTGGATTATTCCTAATACCAATGTTGGTAGTGTCCGGATATATCGCACAAACGGTTTATATTTATGTGTTCCGGACTTTCGGCAACTGAAGGTACGTTCATACTACTACGGCAAACGGTTTTTCAGTCACGGTTGGTCACGTGAACAATCAGAAACTTGCCGTACCAGGCGATGCGGCTGTGCCGTCCGAGTTGAATCAACTTTAACTTTCTGCCGTACGGCTAGCTTGCCGTGATACGGTTTGTGACGTAGTTGACCTAATCACGGCCCTGCGCAGCCAGACCGCTGTCCTACGCAGGGTGGGTGTAAAACCCAAACTTTTCAGCGAGCGACTCTTTGGCGCCAATCAAAAACTACACCTTTTTACCGCATTTGAGAAACCAATCTTGTCTAAGAATTTATCATTGCTCTCGTGAGCAAGGGAAACCCTTTTTATGTACAGAGTAACAGTTTCCCCGGCACAAAGATAATTTTGGAACGAAAACTTGGGTGGAGATCGGAGTCAACTCAACATAACCTCAAAATAAGTACATTTGCCGTTGATTTCACCGTAGTACTCTGAACGATAGAAAAAGAGCGTGGTTTACCGCAACGGAAAAAACCGTATAGCGGCAGGTTGCCGTAGTAGTATGAAGTACCTTAGCCCTTTATCTGCGGCAAAGAAGTGTGGTCACAGACAGCGTAGCCCTGGTGTCGAATTTCTTGCTTTAATTTAATATAATAATAAATGGGGTGGTAAGATCGCCCTTGGGGTTTGCCCGTCCAAACGATCCTATTACCCTTAGCCTTAATAGGGGAACAATGATTTGTATCAAGTTTCGATGTTATTAAAAAAAAAAAAAATCGAGAAAACGTCTACGTCACGATCGGGGCCGGGTTGGAGGACGAATTGATTGAGATGATTCCTAGTTTTCCCCAAATGTGGGAAATAGATGTCGTCATATTCGTTAGAATCTCGTTTCTAGGGTTGTGATCCCCTTTAACGCGATCGTTTCCTGCCCTCAAGTTCTATCAACTGTTGCACGTGGCGATGAAAGGCATGATGACGTCAGACGATACGTCATCATGCTGTATCATAATGGACGGTAACGACTTGTGCTATAACATGGCGAGTTATGTGGCTGATATTTAATTGCAATTTAAATGCAGTTACTCTCAGCATAAGCAGTGTTATTATACCTGTAGGGTATGCCAGCACTCACATCATTGTCAAACATTGAGCGAGATATCTCATTGCGTAAAACACACTCCTCGTATACTGCCTGAGGTTGAGACCTTTAAAGTGTGTGCTTCAGAAGGAAGTACCGTCTCAAAAGAGAGAGAGAGAGAGAGAAGAGAGAGAGAGAGAGAGAGAGAAGGAGAGGAGAGAGAGAGAGAGATGGGTGATTCGTGATTTTATCATTATATCACATGGTGATTCGTGAAAATAAAAGTACCTGGACCCCTATTCCTGAGATGAATGAGAGTGAGAAAAATCAGTGAGAAAACTATTCATATAATAATGACATATTTTATCTCTATTTTATGTGAGATACCGTTCTCTCACTACATTTTTAGTTTTCTCACATTTCATTTATCTCAGGAATAGGGGTTCAGGGCGTTGAAATTGAAAAGAAACCCAATCATCCCAACTCGGCTGGGGGACTTGTAAGCCGTAACAGGCCATGCCACAATGTCAGTTTAGGAGTTTTTAATTCAATATAAAAATACAAATGATGCGAAAAACAAACCTCCCCTCCGTCTCATAAAGCTTGCAGTACAGTGCTGTCGGTGGCAAGAGCCTATAGTAAATACATTCCTTTCTAAGGTAGTACAAGAAATGCTACAAACTGACCCTACATTACAAGACTCTGCCATTATTGTAAAGTCTGACGTTGCAAATAAGTATGGCAGATTCCATCTATCAGGATGCCTCATTTTAACATCGAGCGTTCACAAGTTTCTGGTCAGTTAGCTTTATGTCTTCAAATACGGGTTTCAAGAGAAAAGGTACCGGGGCGGCCCTGCCCCCAATTAAAGTACAGGGCGCCGCCCTGGCCCGAAAACACCACTGCAACATTCGGACATTGTTGTCGTCTGAGACGGCCTTTCCCAACCGAAACGTTTGAGAGCTGCTCTACCTCGCACGACGCAGCGAAACACCCAATACAAAAAACCTTTGGGAAACATGGTCCTGCTAAATTTTAGCAACGTCTTCACCTTTTCCTCTTCCACTTGTGAACAACAATCAGAACTGAGCTTTATCTGTTGCATCAGTTGCTATTAAAACTGCATCATTTCAACTATTTAAAACTTGTGACAACTGCGTTACCGGCTCGATTAATTATAGGGAAAACCTCATAAACTTCTTCTGTCTCTAATACAAAAGTCAGTATCGATGTTACAAAAGAAAAAAGGAAAACTAGAATCGAATCAATAAATCAAGCGGATTTATAGCCGTCATATGTGTAATCCCATCAGTCGAGCTATCGTAACGAGTTTCGAGAATATCGGTCGTGCGTCAGACCCTCTGGACACATCGACTCGTCATGCCCCTCGATTATCTTCTGGAATCAGATTCAACGGTTTTTTGTTAATAAAATTTGAAGTAAAAATTTAAATTTTGTGATTCTTAATTAACTGTTTAATATTTTTTTCGTATTTAGATTTTAGCAGGGTTTCCAGTTGTTTTTTCTTGTGTCCGACACGATTTTCGCAACTCCCCAACACAACCCCGTATTCACTTTAAAACATGGGGGTTTTAAAGACACCTTTTGGGTCCCGTTGGGGTGTCGTGATTATGACCAACCCCCGGCGAAATGCGTTTTTCCCGGGAAAAGGAGAGTGCCATTCATCTGCTTTTGGTTTTTGTGTTTATATCGAACGACCCGGAAAAAAAAAATCGACTCTCGAAATATCGATCATCTATCCCAAAAAAATTTGGGTTTAAACATAATCTCAATTAAAGAGGCCGTGCTATAGAGGTAATGGAGCATGCAGACGTCAGGAAAAGTACGGTAAAGGCGAAATGGGGGAAAACAAAGAAATCGGAACTGGAAAAACCCTTTCTAGGTAAAATTTGTGGGGTTTTGTTGAATTATCTCTTTCGTGAGAGTCGACAGAAACGAGGGTGGGGTTGTAGCTTGTATAGGGTAACCCAAAACGAAATAATGTTGTTATTTTCCCCAAATTTTACAAATAGTGCGATGTAAGGTGCTAGAAACAACAAACAGATATTAAACTTTTTGGGTTTTTGGTTTGCAACACAAAAACCAAAAAAAATCAACCAACATCAACAACCCAACCCGCGTACGACTGGTGTTCATAGTCGTATGAACAATCAATGATAAAACTAGTTCGGCACGCAAAACTCGGTTCTCATAGTCGTTCCCTATCATTCACATTTTAGGTGAAATTTAAGTTTTCCCCGTCCAAACATACCAATGAAACAATACAAAGTTACCAAGTCAGCGTAGTATCCTTGAATTTAAAGAAAAATTTTTTGAGATGATATTTCATTTTTACCCCCCCCCCCCCTGGTTTTTTCCGTTTTTTTTTTTTCACAGTTTTCTAACATGGGGAATAGCCCTCCCTCTTTTCCCTGTGATCCGTACTGAAAAATCATCCCAAATAAAAACGACCCTTAATTTTTTAATTTTTGTCAATCGCATTTCTCCTAAATTCCGTTTTGGAAGCCCCCCCCTCCCCCCCGTGCGGGCCAAATCTGATTTAAACTCGTCTGGCAAGCAATCTATGGTAGCAGTGTCTCTCTGCCCCTGGTTTTGGGGGACGGTCGGGGGTTCGATGGTCGATTTTGCCTATATTGTCTGAAAACAAGGGGTTTATAAATATGTCCGGAGAGGGGTTTGGGGGGCGCGAAAGGAGGGGAAAGTGAATTTTCGTGGTTCCCATCCTCGAAGTGAAGCTTGGATGAAGTACTAATTGGCCACGACTTTAATTAGTAGAGTTATAGGCCTAGTTATATCGAGGGCGGGTCACTCTTTTTCATGCTTTGTATAATGATGAACTTTGTATCTGCTGTCATTGGAAGAAGTGAACATTGCCTAAGAGACTTAGTTCAAAGTGAAAGATATCAACATTCGTGTGTTTGGATTTCCTAATACCAATGTTGGTAGTGTCCGGATATATCGCAAAAACAGTTTATATTGTGTTCCGGACTTCGGCAACTAAAGTACGTTCATACTACTACGGCCCCAACGGTTTTTTCAGTCACGGTTGGTCACGTGAACAATCAGAAACTTGCCGTACCAGGCGATGCGGCTGTGCCGTCCGCAGTTGAATCAACTTTAACTTTCTGCCGTACGGCTAGCTTGCCGTGATACGGTTTGTGACGTAGTTGACCTAATCACGGCCCTGCGCCATGCTCAGGACCGCTTGTCCTACGCAGGGTGGGTGTAGAACCAACTGTCAGCGAGCGACTCTTTTGGCGCCAATCACAAACACTACACATTTTTACCAGCATTTTTGAGAAACCAATCTTGTCTAATGAATTTATCATTGCTCTCGTGAGCAAGGAACCTTTTATGTACAGAGTAACAGATTCCCTGCACAAAGATAACCTTTGAGAACGAAAACTTGGGTGGAGGATCGGAGCTCAACTCAACATAACCTCAAAATAAGTACATTTGCCGTCTGACGTTCACCGTAGTACTCTGAACGATAGAAAAAGAGCGTGTGTTTACCGCAACGGAAAAACCGTATATGCGGCAGGTTGCCGTAGTAGTATGAACGTACCTTAAGACTTTTATCTGCGGCGAAGAAGTGTGGTCACAGACAGCGTAGACCTGGTGTCAAAGTTCATTGCTTTAATTTAAAATAATAATAAAATGGGGTGGTAAGATCGCTCTTGTGGTGCCCCGTCCAAACGATCCTACTCTTATCCTTAGCCTTAATAGGGGAACAATGATTTTGTATCAAGTTTCGATGTTATTAAAAAAAAAAAAATCGAGTAACGTCTACGTCACGACTCGGGGCCGGGTCTGGAGGACGAATTGATTGAGATGATTCCTAGTTTTCTCTCAAATGTGGGAAATAGATGTCGTCATTATTCGTTAGAATCTCGTTCTAGGGTTGTGATGCCCTTTAACGCCGATCGTTTCCTGCCCCTCAAGTTCTATTCAACTGTTGCACTGTGGCTGACTGACAGGCATGATGACGTCAGACGATACGTCATCATGCTGTATCATAATGGACGGTAACGACTTGTTGCTATAACATGGCGAGTTATGTGGCTGATATTTTAATTGCAATTTAAATGTAGTTACTCTCTAGCATAAGCAGTGTTATTATACCTGTACGTATGTTCATGCACTCACATCACTTGTCAAACATTGAGCGAGATATCTCATTGCGTGAACACACTCCTCCGTTATACTGCTCTGATGGTTGAGACCTTTTACAAGTGTGTGCTTCAGAAGGAAGAACCGTCTCAAAAAGAGAGAGAGAGAGAGAGAGAGAGAGAGAGAGAGAGAGAGAGAGAGAGAGAGAGAGAGAGAGAGAGAGAGAGAGAGAGATGGTGATTCTGTGATTCTATGATTCTATCATTCATATCATCACTGGTGTATTCGTGAAAATAAAAGTACCTGGACCCCTATTCCTGAGATGAATGAGATGTGAGAAAAATCAGTGAGAAAACTATCTCATATAATAATGACATATTTCATCTCATATTTTATGTGAGATACTCGTTCTCTCACTCATTTTTATTTTCTCACATTTCATTTATCTCAGGAATAGGGGTTCAGGGCGGTGATAATTGAAAAGAAACCAATCATCCCAACTCGGCTGGGGGACTTGTAAGCCGTAACATGCCATGCCACAATGTCAGTTTTAGGAGTTTATAATTCAAATATAAAATACAAATGATGCGAAAAACAAACCTCCCCTCCGTCTCATAAAGCTTGCAGTACAGTGCTGTCGGTGGCAAGAGCCTATAGTAAATACATTCCTTTCTAAGGTAGTACAAGAAATGTTACAAACTGACCCTACATTACAAGACTCTGCCATTATTGTAAAGTCTGACGTCGCAAATAAGTATTGGCAGATTCCATCTATCAGGATGCATCATTTTTAACATCGAGCGTTCACAAGTTTCTGGTTCAAGTTAGCTTTATGTCTTCAAATACGGGTTTCAAGAGAAAAGGTACCGGGGCGCGCCCTGCCCCCAAATTAAAGTACAGGGCGCCGCCCGGCCCGAATACACCACTGCATATCATTCGGACATTGTTGTCGTCTGAGACGGCTCTTTCCGAACCGAAACGTCGAGAGCTGCTCTACCTCGCACGACGCAGCGAAATCACCCAATATCAAACACCTTGGTCAACATGGTCCTGCTAAATTATAGCAACGTCTTCACCTTTTTTCTCTTCCACTTGTGAACAATCACTCAGAACTGTAGCTTTCATCTGTTGCATCAGTTGCTATTAAAACTGCATCATTAAAACTATTAAGACTTGTGACAACTGCGTTTACCGGCTCGATTAATTCATAGAAGACCTTATAAACTCTCTTTTGTCTCTAATACACAAGTCACGTACCGATGTCTACAAATAGAAATAAGAAAACTAGAATCGAATCAATAAATCAAGCGGATTTATAGCCGTCATATGTGTAATCGATCAGTCGAGCTATCGTAACGAGTTTCGAGATATATCGGTCGTGCGTCAGACCGTCTGGACACCTCGACTCGTCATGCCCATCGATTATCTTCTGGAAATCAGATTCAACGTGTTTTTGTGTATAATAATAATTTGAAGTGAAAAATTTTGAATTTGTGATTTCTTCTAATTAATCTGATTAATCATATTTTCTCAGTATTTAGAGTTAGCAGGGTTTCCAGTTCTGATTCTTTCTTGTCGTCCGACACGATTTTCCCAACCTCCCAATCACGAGCCAGTATTCACCTAAAAACATGGCGGTTCACGACACCGTTTCGGTACCGATTCGGTGTCGTGATTATTGACTCGACTCTCGTCCGAAATGACGATTTTACCGGAAGGCAGAGTGCGGTTGCGATTCATCTGCTTCCGGTTATTGTGATTTATATCGAACGACCGGAAAAAAGAATCGACTCTCGAAAATATCGATTCATCTATCCATAAAAATTGCGATTTTAAACATAATTCCTCCCATTCAAAGAAGCCTCTGTATATAGAGGTAATGAAGGCTATGACGTCACGAAAACGTTACGGTAAAGGCGAAGTGGAAACATCAGAAATCGGAACTGGAAACCTTTCTTGGGTAAAGTTTGATGGAGATTTAGTCTGAATTATCCTCTTCTTCGTGAGAGTCGACAGAAACATTGTTGAAACGCAATCCGTAATCGCAGCCATAGATGCATGGGTGTGAATTGTGATGCTTTGTTATAGGTCGTAACCCAGACTGTAACGTTAATGTTGTTGATTCACCTCAATATTCTACAAATAGTGCCATTGTACAGGTGCTAGAATACATACAATGCATGATATTATTAACGTTGTTGTTGTTGTTCGCAACACAAATCAACCCAGAAATCAACCAACATCAACAACCAATCCAGCGTACGACTGGTAGTTTCATTAGTCGTATGCAACAATCAATGACTACAAACTAGTTCAGTGCACGCTAAAACTCGGTTCTCATACGTCGTCTCATATCATTCACACTTTTAGGTGAAATGTGAATGTTTTCCTCCGTACTGAAACATCATCCAATAGAAACAATACAATAGTTACCTAATGTCAGCCGATAGTACCGGTATCCTTGAATTAAAGAGAAAATTATTTGTAGATGATATTTTCATTTTTAACCCCCCCCCCCCTGGATTTTTCTCCCGTTGTTTTTCTGTTTCACAGTTTTCTGTAACATGTGAATAGCCCCTCCCTCTTTACCCTGTTGATCCGTACTAGAACATCATCCCCTAACATACAAAACCGACCCCTTAATTGCTAATTTTCGTTCAATCTGCAATTTCCTCCTATAACTTCTCGTTTGGAACGCCCGCCCCCCCTCGCCCCCCCGTGCAGGTTCCCCAAATCTGATTACAGCTCGTCTTGGCAAGCAATCTGCTGCGATAGTCGAGTCGCTCTTCTCTGCCGCTGGTTTGGCTGGACGGTCGGGGGTTTCGATGTGTCGGTTGTTGCCTACATTGTCTGAAAACAAGGGATTGATAAATATTGTCCTGGAGATGAGTTTGGGGTCGCGGAAAGGAGTTGAATGTGAATTTATGAAATGTCAATGACGGAAAGTATCAATTATTGTAAGGAGTTACTTTTTATTCGGGGATTATTTTTGTAATTTTTTCTTATACAAGACCAACATGATTCCAAGTGTTTTCCTAGAAACTCGTTGCTATCGTTCTGTTGTACCGACACGTTGTGCCGACCTTCTGTCCTGGTCGGAACGGAAGTCGACCTGATGGCACCACAAGGGCGATCTAACCAGCACATTCTAATTATTGTAAATAAACAAAACAACGAACTTTGACATCAGGACTGTGTTAACTTTCTCAAACAACGAAGACTGTGTAAGCAACATATTGTCTCACAGATGTGGTTCGTTGATCTATTAGCCGGTAAAGCAGTTTCCAAGTGCCGGTAAAACAGTATTCCGAGGGAGTGTAATCTCCAACCCAATGTCGCATGCTCGCGAGACGTTCAAATTATGCAGCCGAGGGGTGATTTACATCTTCCCA
Organism: Brachyptera putata; assembly: GCA_907164805.1. Classification (NCBI taxonomy): domain Eukaryota; kingdom Metazoa; phylum Arthropoda; class Insecta; order Plecoptera; family Taeniopterygidae; genus Brachyptera; species Brachyptera putata. The sequence continues at coordinate 14,561,205 of OU015473.1, read as the reverse complement.
ACCCCACCCTCGATCCAGTTCACATTGCCTGCGAGCTATGGTTGTGGGTCAGGACAACGCTATAGCTGCTGAACCTCTGAACGGCATCAGGTAGCAACATACACGGTTGTTTTCAATAGGGGCCTACCTTCAAATTTATCTCAAGTAAAATGGATAACTTAGGATTGTGTAACATTTCCACAGACCACAGGTAGACCTATAATGTATTATATTATATTTGGCTCCTATTAACTGAAGGAGTTTGTAAGTACCTGGGAGCTGTAAACTTTTCATCCAATTACACTGGATTGGGAACATAATGTCTCTGTTTGCATAAGCACCTTGCTTGCTTATGCTCGAGCTCGCCGCCGATATTCAACATTTGCACGGCATATATTTATATTGCGCTAATCCCGTGTGACATCAGCGACGGCAACCTTCCCCCGACTGCAATGACCCCCCCCCCACCCCCGGTATCCTCTTGCTGCGCGCTTGCCTTTCATAGCCTGTCGGGCCTTGTGTACGCACACGACGTATGCTAATTGTGCTTGTGTATGCTTATGAAATATTTCACATGCAAATATTAGTTCGAATGTTCTTCATTATCAAATCTTACATGTTTTATATTTGTTTTTAAAAGTTGTGTGACCTTAGGCCAACGCTTGCTCGGAAAATCAAATATTATTCAATTCAAATAATACTAGCGACCTAATGTAGGCCTATATTATATTTATTTTTTCATTTTTTTATTTCAATGTTGTGACCCCACCAACAGCTAGGGTATACGGGGATACGAATGAGCGGGTGATGATGAAACGATGAAGTGATAGGTGAAAGGATTTTTACAAAAACCTATGCCTTGTACGGGACTCGAACCCACGCCCGACGGTGACTCCGGTGTCTATCTTTAGCGATTGTTGACTGAGCCACGGGGGCGGCAAATATATGTATGATATAAGTTATTGTAGGCCTACAAATAATGTAGTCAGCCGTACTTGTCGGGCAGTCAATACATTGCCTCGGTAATTGAAGTCTAATGTTGCGTGGGTTCGAGTCCCGCGTTATTGGTATCGGTGACGAGAAGGTAGGATCGTTGGGACGGAGCCCCGCAACAACACAACGGAATAACTAGCATTAGGCCTACCGGTACTCGCACTGTAGCTAACTGGAAAGCTCATTGTGCAATCATTTTTGAGTGAATGTATTCTAAATATTAATCTTTGAAATACTTACTCATTACACTTAATCAACTTCTAGTAAACGGACGTATTTTGTAAAAAAAAAAAAAATATATATATATATATATATATATATGCATACACATATATAGGCCTATATAATTAGTATTTATGGCGACTTCGTTGAATTGTGTCCCCCCTTACAATGCGAGCGAGTAAGCTGTGTGCCTAGGATCAGGTATTTCAGCGTAAAACTAACAGCGAATATTGTATTACTCCCAGCTAATGTGAAGTTATCAGTAAATACGGTAGTAAAACACTATAAATACCACTCATTAAACAGTCAGCCTGTTTTAATTGCATCTTTCAAGCCTTGATCCAGGTAACCCATGCAAGTTTATTTACACCGTGATTAGATTGGAGGAGAATTAACAACAACCTGAATAACCATAACAAATGTTTTATCAGCTGTTATCTCAATATTTGTTCATCATCTTAAGATTGTATCACCAACTGAAGTTGAAACCATCACAATATCAGGTCTCTGATTTCATCTCTCGTGGACACAAGTCTATTTTTAATGTTTTAGTTTAGTTTAGTTTAGTTGAGTGGCTCTTTACCGAACCGGAAGTAGATTTTAGATCAGTTTGAATCTAGATTACATTTTACATTTAGGTTGTTTATTCTGTTGGTTTTTTCCACGTTAGGTTAGGTTGGGTTGGGTTTGGTCAGTTAGTAAGGGTTTGAAGGCGCGTCGACAGCGAGGTCATTTAGCGCCCATGTTCATGTCCGTGTACTTTGCCATGGTTGTCAACGTTTGTGGATGTTTCAAGCATATGGAGGAAGCGGGATGGAAAGAGCTAGAAAAGTAAGATAAGATGATGTAAAATGAGATGACATGAGAGAAGACGATAGACGAGGATAAATGGCTGGGTTCGGTTGGTTAGGGTGAGTGCGGTGTATTCAGGCTGCACGCAACAACAACAACAACAACGCACGCATGTTGTGACGTGCACCGTGCGAGTCTGCCATTGTCTTCCCCAAGTGTTCTGAGTCGAGTGACGTCACAAGTGCACGCGATGACGTCACGGAGAGATGCACTCGTCGCCTATAAATACCCTCGATAGATCGGCGGCATGAGGAAGCCTCCAAGACTATTTATATACCAGGTGTCATGTGAAGACAGTTCATTGCAAAGCTGCAAGCAGAATAATTATTGTCTGGAGATAAGGGGCTGTCCATAAATGTAACTTAATTTTAAGGTATATCGAACCCCCCCTCCCCCCTTGTCCGAGTTGGTCACAGAGATGATGACCCTCCCCCCCTTTAATGATGTCACAATCCAGACAATATTACCTCCCCCCACCCCATGAAATTATTCATGCGAATTTGGAAACACTAGGATTGGGGTATTGCAAAAAAGTTTTCCTCAATTTTTTAGTTCCTTAAATCCCCTAAAAACCACCTAACCACCTGAATTCTGCATTAAAATATAAGTTCTTTCAAATTATATGGCGTCAACTTATTTTCCTGAAAATTGAAAGAAACAAATAATAGGTAGTGTAAATGAGGATGTCACATTAGTGTATATCCCCCCCTCCCCCCTTGTCACACATTGTCACATGGTTCATGTACCCCCTCCCCCCCCCCCCCCCCCCCCCCCCCGAAATGTGGACGTCATTTATGGACAGCCCCCAACGTCAAGATCTAGTTTGGAACAGGCTGAGATGTTTTGTTGTCATGTTGGTGCATGGAAGGTGCTCATACAGATAGAGCCATCTTGCCTTCGCTGCTTGAACTTGATGTAATTGTAGTCCTATTTAGACTAGTAATCACAGCTTCGATTGGGTGATCACGGCCGGTAGACGTACTTGTGGCGTTATTAGCATAGGGCCTTGGTCTTTCATTAGGTAGATCAAGGTTTCAACACGCGTGCTGCAACTCAGTGTAGCTAGCGGTCCTGTCATGATTGACCGAGCTTTCATGGAATACCTCTGTCGTTCACTATAGGTGAATACTGAGCTAGTTCCATCGACCCCGAATAGATCCTGGTCTTTATTTGAGTGGATGTGTATCCAGAGTGGTAATATCAAAATAAAATAAAAAAATTACAAGGATACTTTGATAAAGGTGTATTTTCAATATTTTATTCAGTAAGATCAGGGCGCCGGGGGGAAAAAGGGGATTTTACCAGACGATGAATGCTGATAAAACGTCCGCCAGGGCGCGACACGGCCAGTTGAAGACGATGAGGGAACTCGATGTGGAAACGCAGCGGAGAGATGGACTGTGTAGGACAGTAGAACCAGATATTGCCAACAATCAACTTCACGGCACCACGAATCAGAACATGGAGATAACACGTGACCTAATACTGTGGCTCGACTGTATGCGAGGAACTACTTCTCTGAATGGAATCATAGACTAAAGATATATACTCTATTCTTTAGTCTATGATGGAATGAAGCAGTTTGCCAAACGAATAGCCAATATGCGACAGTTTATATGTGATACTGACGCTGAAAATGTTGCGTTGGGGTGGATTATGCACGGTGTTTATACAGTAGAGAAATGCGTTGTTCTCTGTGTCCACGAACCAGTGTTATTGAATACCGTCCTCCGAGATGATTGTATATCACATTACATGTTTGTGAATTCAATCAGTTTCAAGTTAATGTGTCAATGAATTCCGGGGAACCTTGTGAACATTGTGGAATGGACCCCCATTTCAATCGGGGACTCGATTTTTTTAAATTTCCAATACTTTTACTAATAAAGTTAGGTAAAGTGCATAATAAACTAGGTCAAAAACATGTCGACTTGGGTTTGCCAGGCCCAAGTCCTGCTCTTCCTTCTCTTCTCAACACCCCCCTCCTTTTCTCTCTGTCCTTCCCGCACTCACTGCTCTCATCTTCGACCAAATATTCGAAAACCCATGTCTTCGAAAACCCAAATGATCGAACTGTCCGAGATTTGGGTTCTCGAGGATTTGACGCGAGCAGCCTTATAGAAATTAGCGCTCTTCTTGTTCGTACATAGATTGAGCCCATTGAATCCAACATGATGGATCGGCAGTATCAGCTGCGTGTGTTCTGGCTCGCAGGTGCTTCTGCAGCTGCCAACTGCACACGTGCTAATTGCACTCATCACACGTGCACTCTTAGCACGACGGGACGAGGGAGCAGAGAGACGGACGGATTTACTTGTTGATGGGAGGGGGGGGGGGGGGGGGATATCAACAGATGATGTTGGCAGTCCGTATCATGAATCTCATTCATGTACATCTTGATTGTTATTCTTGGTAAATATTATAATCATTCATCGCGGACAGAAGTGAGGAGAAAGTGAGAGAGCGTCTGAAGAGCGTATACCGGAATAAAGTCGACTCGGTTGAGTGTCCAACCTGACCTGAACCCTGACCACATTCCATTGATAAATAGCCCGAAGTCCATGTCACACGATCGAGTCGACTGTATTCCGGTATCCGCTCCTCCGCGCCCCGCAGTGAGACGTGACAGGATCGAGGACTGCGCCAACAATTGGCTCGACGAGATAAGTGTAGGCCTACTGGCTTCCAGTGGAGGAAATTGCTGCTGATGTACTCACCGAAACTAGAAGCCAATGTGGATACACATTACACGCATATTCTGTGAGGAAACATTCGCGGATAAATGTGCGCACATTTTATTTAAATTGAAATTTCGGAAAAAATTATCTCGAAGTGTATACGTAGGCCTACTGTACGTATGCGTACTTACACAGTCTATGATCAAATTAGCTGTCAAATATTCGTATATTATATTTCAATTTTAATTTCGGAAAAAGTTGAGAAATAGCAAAATGCGATATGTATGTCTATAGCTGATAGGCCTATATATAAATCTTTATTGAGTACTATGTCATGGTACACATGATTGCCGTTCGACACATAATAATAATCAAATACAAAATTAATGAAGTAGAAAAAACACACAATAATAATAAATCACAGATGGATGATTGATGACAAATGATTGTAGAAAATAATGAGAAAGTAATAAACAGTAATATGATTAAGTATTAGTAAACAGTGATATGAGAGAAAAAGAAAATGAAGAATAATTATGCAATGAATGTGAGTGTAGATGTATTCTTGAAATGTCGATAGATCATTCTAAGGCTGAAACTCCTGTCATATTTATAACATCACGGCTTAGATTGAACTTCCTGAAAACTTCTCCTACACTATTGTGCCCAGGCGATCTAATTCCCTGCTAGACGGTCGGGGGTTCCGCGGGGTCACGTGGCCAGACAACAATGCGAGTCGAGCGGTATCACCTCCAAGATCCCCTCCCCCGCCCCCTCCCCCGCCCCCTCCCTGTCTGTCTGACCGGCCGGCCGGCCGGATTAACGACTATTTTAAGAGCACGTATTTCCCTCACGGTGGGTCTCAGTGGTGGACGGTAGTCCGCACAACAATGGCCAATCATTGCTTCGTGTAGCTCAGTGGCTAACGCGCTCGCTGCCTGCGATCCGGGAGGTGAGGGACATATCGGACCCGGTTCGATCCCCGCCGCCGACCATCTTTACAGGGGTTTTCATGGTTTCCCTCTGTAGTCTAGGCTATGCCGGGATGGTTTCTACAATAAGTGGGCCATGACCGCTTCCTTCCCACTTTCGTTCCCATTACCCAAGAACCTTCGTCTCATCATCTCATCATCTCATTAATCATCCATCCAACGCCAATAGATCTGCGCCATCATTACAGTGCGTCGTGAGACCCAGTATAAAAATAAGATAACATAGAAGACAGTGTGCAGATCTGTGAAACATTCAGCGGTTAAATGTGGGTAGATTTGATTTAAATTTAAGTTTAAATTTGTATGTAAACCATTCCTAGTTCGCAAGCTTACATGGTTCGTTGTTGCATGAAATCGCGTAGTACGTCATGATACGTCATAAGGCATGCAGAGTGTCTCCTTGTCTAATCTTGAGCCAGATAGGTTGGTGGGATTCACGTATTCGCAATGCCATTTCAAACCCGTTGTCTGCCATATTATTGAATCGATCTGTTGGACATTTCATTCGTTCTATGTTGATTGAAAATGGAAAGATCAACATTCTTTTGCTCTTTAAATATTTTTATTTGCCTGATTCATATCATTCATAACATTTCTTTCAATTCATTCGTTGCAGAACATGCGAGAAATCTGGGACTGACAATAGACAAGAAACTCAATTTCACAAATCACATTCACAACATTCGCAAGTCCAGTTATCACAAACTACGGCCATTCAAGTCTCTTCTTCCACCTTCCGCAAAATTAACTTTAACTGAAGCTTTAATTATCTCCAAGCTTGACTATTGTGACACAGTATATGGTCCTAACCTGAGCTGTGAGGATGAGAATGAGGTACAAAAAATTCAGAATGCTTGTATTAGATACTCATACAGCCACATTAAACAGAGAGACCATGTCACCCCAGCAATCAGAAAAGCAGGTTGGCTCAAAATGAAAGAAAGGAGACAGCTTCACATAATTAATACCTCCCACAAAATACTAAACACTAATAAACCATCTTATCTGAGCACGAAATTAGTGCGACGGTGTGAAATTCATTCAAGACTTACCAGAAACAACAATCACCTCAGTATTACTACGCACAAAACAACCAAATTTAAGTCTTCCTTCAAATACAATGCCACTATGCTATACAACGCGGTTCCTGAACAGTTCAAGACATTAAGCCAAAATGCATTCAAAGCTGCAGTGAAAAGACTATATACCGTACACAAAGATCGGATCAGAAGGATAGCCATCAGTTCTAATTATACATCGTATTTCATACTGTTTTATCATAATATTCATTCATACCATCTTGTTTGTATCCATTATATCATTTAGTTCTCATTCTTAGTTATAAATTAAAATAGTATCAGCTGGTTATATGGAAGAGCAGCATAATTTAGCAATGCTAATAGCTGAATATCGCCATTTTTTCCGGAAAATAAAGACAATTGAATTGAATTGAATTGAAATTTGACGTGTATATTTTTTTTATTCATCCATTTGTATTCATGTGATTGGTCTCGAGTCATTCCATCTATTTATTCATTTTTAATTTATTTTCATTCCATTCTGAAAATATGTTCAATACTCCATACACATACACACATATATACCCCTTCCCTGTTCTCTCTGTATTCTGTCTCCTCCTTCTCTCTCTCTCTCTCTCAATGGCGAACGAGAGTCGGAAATACATAATAATAATGACATGATATTTCAACATTATAACACAGGCTACATCTCTAGTACAAAGAACGATAATAACCACATATGTTTGCTAGAATTCCTTCTCTTATTGTTCCATATAATGTAACAAGTTAATGTTGATAAGAGCTTATTATAGTCCATTCATATCTTAATCTGACACGCTACTTATCCAAGTGATTGTCCTCCACGATAACGCTGCAACAACAACAACAGTACCAGTCAGTGTGTTGCTGCGCATGCGCGGACAATACGCCAGAGTCGTGACGTAGACACTACTCGATTCTGTTCATGTTTCCAGACAGAATCGCCGTCATGACTCATGGAACATTATTTTCCCAATTTTCTTACCCAAGATGATAATATCTAGTTTTTTCTCTAAAAGTAGGGTAGTAAATTTCGTTAAATTTCGGTTGATAAAGTGTGGCAGGTAGCCTACTCTAAGAATGTGAGTAGGATTGTTTTCAGTAATCAGGTAAATGTCTCTATTACGTGATCGAGATCGTGATTCTTGGTGTATTCGATCAACATGCGCGCATGCGTGATAGCGATGACTTCTCTTCGGTCCAAGGCGGGCGTACACCTCTGTTTGCTTGTTGTCTCATTGCGACAGATCTTACGTGGAAGTCAGAATTGTGGGTTATGTAGGTGTATTTATTCCTTGAATCATTCTGTATATGTACTATCACTAGGAAAACGCCATATATGCGTTGTTAGACGAGCGAATAGTGATAGTATGGGTAAAAAAGGGTAAAAACTGCTTCGAGTGGTACCAATTCAGCACATTTTATGTTTTTTCTTCAAAATGGCTGACCCGATCTAGCTGAAAATTTCCAGAAATGTGTATCCAAATGTAATCTAACTATATGCAAAATTTCGTTTTTTTGGAAAATGAAAATATTTTTTTTTTCGCCGTGTTATTCTAATGGGTATTTTTGAAATTTCTAAAATACATTAAAAAAAAATTACCACCCGATAATGCCACAAAACTAGACAGATGGATCTAAGTTAGATGAGGAACCATATTGAAAAAAAGTTTGAAGTTGATAGCTGTAGCCGTTTGACCTGTGGAGAACCGACAAAAAAACATAAAAACGAACACTAATTTTTGTCAGTGTGTCAAATTGCAGCTCGTCTAATTCTTCTCGCACATGTTGCCCTCGACTCTTCTGGACATGCCGATCTTAATAATGACGTCATAACGATCTCGTCGTATTGACGGCTGTGTGTGAAGCTAATATCGCGTGACGACGTCATCACGCTGCAATAGTACCCCCCCCTCCTCAACTCTTTCATTGCTGGCAAGTTGGCTGCTTGGACATATCGTGATTAGTACACTTGCAGGCCTAGAGGGCTAACGCCGCGTTCGTTGGATTAGTGCACTCTCTCTCTCTCTCACACGTTATCCGTTGAACTCTTATCACTTACTTTCTCCCTCTCTTTCAGCTATTCCTTGCTGCCTCTCTCTTCACCCTTCTTTCTCTTTCCCACCTACCCCCCAACCGTCTCTCTCTCTCTTTCTCTCTCTCCCTCTCGCTCTCTCACACTCTCTCTCTCTTTCTGGTCGTCGATTTGAGCGAGCTTACTGGACATGCAATGCATTAGTGTATGCATAATTAATCGTTTGTTGGATTATTCACTTGGAGAGTGAGATAGAGAGTGTGTGTGTGAGAGAGAGAGAGAGTTTGCAAAATATAATATATCCTCTATAATTAGCAATAGCAGTTTTTCATAAGAAAAGTTGAGCTATTTCGGATTGCAAGATACAAGTTGATAAAACCTTTCTTCTCGCATCTTGGAGGGATGAGTTTCGGCCAACCGTACAACGGGCTGAATCTCAACACTAAATACTCACGCTAACAAGAACTGCACAACAATCAAGAACAGGCGAAATAATTCTATTTGGATAAAAAAATGTAGAAATGTGGCCACCCTCGTTGGCTCAGTGAGCTGAGGCACGCTTCAGTCATTGAAGTCACCGTTGGGCGTGGGTTCGAATCCCGCATAAGGCATATGTTTTTGTAAACGTCCTTTCACCTATCATCACTTGATATTTTCCTCATCACCTGCTCAGTCGTACCCCCGTATTACCTAGCTGTTGGTGGGGTCGTCAAGCAAACAACAATCGTCGGCTGAACAACATTGTTCTGACAAAAAGTGCACAATTTGCACAAGGGTTTCAAGTTGCAACAAGTTAACTATTCTTCTTTCCACTTGTAAACTTGATCTATTCGCTGAACAATCGCCTGTGGTTGCATGTTTATAATGCATCGCCCACACGCCCCTCCCCCTTGTCTCCCACTACCTTGTGATCACACTGTTCCCTGTGTTGCCCTAATTAGAAATGGCGGCCGAGTTGACTGGTATCTCCATGTTACCTTATATTATTGTGTTGCATTGGTTATGGATGATAGTTATTACTATCAGATTTATGTTCACCTGTAATTAATAATTTTTGTAACTGACATTTTTTGTAGTTTTTTTTAATGTCCCAGGTTTCATTATTCACAAAATGGAATCATTTACGATCCTGGCTCCGCCCATTGTTTATTTATGATTCAACAATCATTCAAAGTGACCGTGTTATAAAAACGTAGGCTTAATCGCTCATTTTTGAAACTATTTGAAATCTCCAGACGATCTGTGTAAATGATATGTCTAGATATACTTGTAAAAAAAATGAAGTGAGAAAATAATAATCCATTATTGATTGATGACAGTTGAAAGATTTCAAAATTTCAATTTCAGAAATTATCTATATTTTTTGTGTTCTAGAAATCATAAGTTGAGACGTACAAATTACCGATTCTGTAAAGAAACATGGACAGAATCAAGTAATATCTACTTCACGACTCTAGGGTGTCTAGAAGACTGGAAAACCTAGAAAAGTCAGGGAAATTAATAAATCTGGAAAAGTCATTCTTTTTTCTGGAATTTTACTCAAAATGTAAAAACACAACATTTTAATGATGACATACCATTTTTGGTTGCTGTTAATACAAGCTGTTCACTATTTAAAAAAATAATTCTTCAATTGTTTTGCCTTGCCTTATTTTTCAAATTCCCGCCTATAGGCCTACCTGACGGAGTTCGAAGATTCAATTTGTCGAAACCGAAATCGAATTTTTGAACAATTTTCCCTATATTATAATCGACGGGAAAGCCAAATTTGCAGACTGGAAAAATATAATATCCCATCTGGAAAACCTGGAAAAGTCAGGGAATTTTGTAAAGGAAATTTGTAGACACCCTGCAACTCGAAAAAAGGGCCGGGTCCTGGAGGACAGTTAAATAATGATAATAACGATTTCCAGTTTTCTTTATGAAATTAAGAAAGTTCGTCAAAATGTAGCTTTATACATCGACTAAAGAGATACTCAAGACGTCCCACGTAAGTTACTTCGCGAGATTCAAAACCCTTTCATTATTACCTGAAGTAACTTCAACCGTCGCTACACATTCCTAGAGCGCTGCTAGCAGTCACGTTGAAGACTTGGCAGTCAAGCCAGGCAAGCATCCGTCTTACCGTCGACTGACGCACAATCGCCGAAACGATTCTGAGCGCTCTTAGCGGTGATTGACGGTACTACAGGGTAAGGGCTGTGGGGAGGGTAGAGACAAAGGAGTGGGGATGAATCTTGATTTAACGTTGGGTGAACTGTCTTTGTTGTATCTCTTCAGTCTATGCTTTATAGGTGTGTTGTAACGTGTTCCAAGTGTGTGTATCTGTCTCGCAACTGGTGTGTTATCATAATGCGTGTTCTTGCGTTGTGTTGTGGTTGAAGGCGTTCCGTTTCCGCCGTCGCACAAGCTGACCATCGCCGAGGTGTTCGACACGAGGACGTCCAAGCCGCGGCCCGACGTGCTCAAGCAGCACTTCATCCTCGAGGGCCGGATAGACGAGCCCGCCGCCCTGCGCATCATCAACGACGGCGCCACGCTACTGCGCACAGAGAAGACCATGATAGACATCGAGGCACCAGTCACAGGTAATTCAAACACATTCATACACATGTATAGGCTGGAGCGGGGACCTGTATTGTCTCTGAGCTTTTGGGCGTGCGACGATTAGGGTTCCAAAATGTAGCCAGTCTCTGAGCCTTTGGGCGTGCGACAATTAGGGATCCAAAATGTAGCCAGTCTCCGAGCCTTTGGGCGTGCGACGATTAGGGTTCCAAAATGTAGCCAGTGTCTGAGCTCTTGGGCTTGCGACGATAAGGGATCCAAAATGTAGCCAGTCTCCAAGCCTTTGGGCCTGCGACAATTAGGGATCCAAAATGTAGCCAGTCTCTGAGCCTTTGGGCGTGTGGAAAGTGCGCGATGTGTGCTGATTGTAGGAACTTGGCGGAGAGTTGATGGAGGACTACCTTTCGAAAGAGGCGGGTTGTTATAGGTATAAAAACGTCGTACCGTACAATGGAAAAAACTTTGTTGGCGATATTTTAACAATTAGGAAAACAGTTAACCAATTTTCAACACCAACTTTTCGAGGGTGTATATTTATTTGCTGGAGCTAGGCTAACTTTCTGATAGGTCTATACTTATAAGTTAGTCCACCAACTCGAGTTTTAAGTTCAGCATAAGTCCAATTCACAACATAACTTTCGTCAATTTAACGTAACATTAAGAAAGTTGTACAGAAGTTCCCGATTACTTAATGTCACTGTCAGTTTAACTAATGGAATAGGCATTTCGCTGACGTGAACAAAACTCATCTGAACATTAGTGCCTCAGTCACTGTGTGACTTGGATGGCTAGCAAATGAAGTTCGCTCAGAATATTCAAGGTTCCTTGACCCTAGCACATATTGGAATTGTACATTAGGCCTAACCATAAACCCTATCTCTTTACTATAAGTTATACTTGAAGAGTCTAGAGGAGTCGATTTAGCGGAATTCCAGTGTTTTGGTGATAACTTTTGAACGGTATGAGATCGAAATTCTAATAAAGAAGGAACACAGATATGTTCAATACCTTCAAAATGGTATTATAAGTAATATCTATTTATCTCACATCGCATAATTGTCACGCGTATACGGTTAAAAAACACTTATTTTTTACCGTAGGGGTATACGCGTGACAATTATGCGATATGAGATGAATAGATATTACTGGGGATTGACCAGCTGTACTAAAAAAAACTGTACTAAAAACCAACTGTACTAAACAAAACTGTACTAAAAACCAACTGTACTAAAAAAAACTGTACTAAAAAAAACTGTTCTAAAATTCAACTGTACTAAAACCCAGCTTTTTGAGCAGTCTGTACTTCTGTATAAGGCTCCTCCCCTTCACAAATTGTTACCACCCATCCTTGAAAAATAAGTTAGTTGTTGGTTAGGTTAGGGGGGTAGGTTGATGTCGTTGTTGGGGAAGGGGGGGGGGGGGAGGCTGCTGGAACTGTACTAAAAAAAATGTACTAAACTTATTATTCAAGGACGAGTGGTAACAATTTGTGAAGAGGCGGAGCCTTATACAGAAGTACAGACTGCTCAAAAAGCTGGGTTTTAGTACAGTTTTTTTAGTATAGTTTTTTTTTAGTACAGTTGGTTTTTAGTACAGTTTTTTTTAGTACAGTTTTTTTTAGTACAGTTTTTTTTAGTACAGTTGATTTTTAGTGCAGTTGATACCTTCTCAGTACCATTTTGAAGGTATTGAACATATCTGTGTTCCTTCTTTATTAGAATTTCGATCTCATACCGTTCAAAAGTTATCACCAAGAACCTGATATTCCGGTAAATCGACTCCTCTGAACTCTTCTGGGGACATACCGACAACGTTAACGGTGCACTTTCTCTACACTTCTCTCTCACAAACTATGCACACACTTCTACAGTAGTTACAGGAGACATTTGTACACTTGTAATGGACAAAACATTATTGCAATTTCTGTCAAACAATATGTAAAATATACTTCATTCTTAGGCGCACAACAATTTCTATTATATCGATGTTATTTTAGATAAATACAAAAACATCTCCACACAAGTATGGCATGCCCATAAATTACTGACCACGCGTGGTAAAAGTTTGACATGATTATCTTCAATAGGGTCAGAGATTCAAGTACTGAAAACTCAAAAATTGTTTTTGAAATAACTGCATTTGAAAAATGATAGCACAAAAGTGAATTGCACTGACATATGAGACGTGAGGCTTTAAAGCGCGAAATGAATTCAATTCATTGATGATTCTTGCAGCATTTAATTGATAAAACATATGCATGAACTATACGAATGTCGAAACAATATAAATACTGAGTTTTCGATGATGATTAGTGTGTCCTTGTGTGGTTGTGTGAGTTCGCCCTTGTGGTGCCCCGCTTATCCGTCCTCGACGTTCAGCAGTCGACATTTAATTGGAGAATTAGGTAATAACTATTTTGTGGCAATTATTTACGTCTTATTTGTTGATTGAAATATCCACACGCGGTGAAACTTTGGTGACGTATTTAAGCTTCCAGTTATCGTGAATAGGAATCAAGGGGACATTTTCAGATGAGAATAGGGAAACTCAATTTTATCGTTCTCGAGAAGAACGGTATTCCCGTTTTTCTGTTCGAGCTCCAGAGATCAAACGAAAGGAGAAAGTATCAACTGTACTAAAACCAACTGGCCCAAACTTGTTGAGCAACCTGTTGAGAAGTTGAAGTGGGAACACCTAGCTGTTGGTGGGGTCGTTAAGCAACAGCGAAGTGAGAGGTTTGGTTACTACTCTTCATGAAATCTCATTCGACTGAAACCTAACCCCATCACTAGAGCATGTAGAACATTTGACGGTGGCAACAGTTTGTAAAGGGGAGGAGCCAACCGGGTCACGGTTATGCCCCAAAAAAAAAAAAAAAAACTCATCTCATCCATTAAAAAGAAATTGATGTAAAATAGATGAGTTAAAAAAGAGATGTTTAGCAAAGAATAAATTTGGAAAAGGGGGGGGTTTGGGAAAAGAGATGGTTTGGGGAAAAAGAGTTTGAGTTGAGAAAGAGGGATTTGGGAAAAGGAGGATTTGGGGAAAAGAGATGAGGGGGAAAGAGGGGGGAGTTGGGAAAAGAATGATTTTGGGAAAAGAGGTTGGGAAATGATGAGGGGGGAAAGAGAGGGGGGTTAGGAAAGAGAGGGTTTGGGGGAAAGAGAGGGTTTTGGGGAAGGAGTGATTTGGGAAAGGTTTGGTTGGGAAAGAGATTTTTTGGGGAAAAGAGAGGAGGGGGGGGAAAGAAGGATTTTAGGAAAAAAGATGATTTGGGAAAAGTTTGGGGTGGGAAAGAAGGGATTTGGGAAAAAGAGATGATTTGGAAAGAGAGATATGGGGAAAGAGATGAGTTGGGAAAGAGATGAGTTGGGAAAGAGATGAGTTGGGAAAGAGATGAGTTGGGAAAGAGATGAGTTGGGAAAGAGATGAGTTGGGAAGAGATGAGTTGGGAAAGAGATGAGTTGGGAAAGAGATGAGTTGGGAAAGAGATGAGTTAGGAAAGAGATGAGTTGGGAAAGAGATGAGTTGGGAAAGAGATGAGTTGGGAAAGAGATGAGTTGGGAAAGAGATGAGTTGGGAAAGAGATGAGTTAGGGAAGAGATGAGTTGGGAAAGAGATGAGTTGGGAAAGAGATGAGTTGGGAAAGAGATGAGTTGGGAAAGAGATGAGTTGGGAAAGAGATGAGTTGGGAAAGAGATGAGTTGGGAAAGAGATGAGTTGGGAAAGAGATGAGTTGGGAAAGAGATGAGTTGGGGAAAGAGATGAGTTGGGAAAGAGATGAGTTGGGACTTCACCCTCTGAACGTCACTTCTGTACAGGTTGCTCAAGAGACAGAAGCTGGTTCTCTATTAGGCCTACAGTTGACCAGTCTCCAAACGATAGCACACAATTGGTTGAAACTTGGCATACACAAGTGTGACGTCACCAACTCGATACTAGCTGTACACTGTTGAGGCTAACCACTTCTGAGGGAAACCCAAGCGGACATTTCTAGAACCTCGTGAGAAGAACTCGGAAGAGGATTTGTGAAGCCATCCATTCTGCGAATTGCCAGCCCGGCTATTACCAGATCTGCCGTTCTGGAGAGAATAATTATAATGTAGTTCTTTCAGATCAGTTCAAAGGCTAATGAGAAGGAAGACCAAAAGATGGAACCAGTTCAATAGTTGAATGATTTCAAAAAGAAACTGAGCAGCTAAGAGAAATGCCGTGCATTAGAGGTTTCAAAATCAAGATGTGTGTAGAGCTTTCGGCTACATACCAAGTGTTCGAACTGTCTGAGCAATGGGTTTTGGAAGATATGGGTATCCGAGGATTGGGGTTTTCTTAGATTTGAGTTTTTCAAGATTTGACTTTTCCAAGATTTTGGTTTTCGAATATTTTGGTTTTCCAAGTTGAGGGTCTTCCAAGATATGAGTTTTCTCAGATATGGGTTATCGAGGGATTTTCCAAGATGAAAGTTTTCCAAGATCTGAGTTTTCCGAGATCTGGGTTTTCTAAGATATACGTATTCTACGATATGCGTTTTCCAAGATATGGGTTTTCCATAATCTGAGTTTTCCAAGATCTGGGTTTTCGAGGATTTGATGCGCTGGGCAGCTTTCCATGACATTTCACTCAGGAATGCCAATATCTCTCACCGCGCAACGCATGTACTGCGTTTTCACAGTCATCCAACCTCGACACACACTCACACGCCATTCTACAAGGTCATGGCCGAGTACCCGGCGCCTCCACTAGTGCACATTACAACCTGCGTATTACTGGTCTACTTCATGGCATATTATTTCAATGTACAACAAATATATAATACAATCATTGTTACCCAACTTCAACCGTGGATATCAGGTAGGATCGTTCGGACGGAACACGACGAGGGTGACGTGACCTCTTCACGGAGAACGACTGTAACATCAGGTGTTGACGATAAACCTCTTCTGTTCCATGATATCGTTGTGTAAGAAAATCAACTCTCATTTCTCAAGGACGTTCATTGAGTCTCCGTTCCTGCTTATTGGATGAGCGTCAGTGGAGACATCCATCCCACTCTTACGGAGCTTTGTCTGGCTGTTTTCTCTGTTTGTTTGTGGGCACTGCACAGGTCGCAGGGTTTGACCGATCGAGCAGTAAACCTTTTCTGTTCACGCAGACTTATCCAACTTGGAATCTTGTACATTTTTTGGTTTTTGGTTCATAACCTAGCCGTTGGTGGGATCGTTAAGTAAACAATAGTCAGTCTATCAAGGCAAAGGATGAAAGTTTGAGATCGTTTGAACGGTGCACCACAAGGGCGATCTTACCACCCCGAAGAAATAGTTAGATATAGCTCATACAACGCACTGTGAAAATTATAGTGTTACGTCAATAAATGCTAAACAATTCAAAAGTCGCGATGTTGATTTTTTTTTCATATATTTGTTCATAAGAAATATCACCGCTAGAATCGCCCAGTTCTGTGTGTGGGTCTGTTCGGCGCGCGCACACAGGCAACAAGTGGCCGAGGTGGTCACACTGCAGACGCGATTGTATGACCTGTTACCACGTCTTTGTTTTTAGCTGAGTGGTGTGGAATCATTTGATATGCCCTATTTGTTGAAGTAATAGGCCTACTGCGTGATTGTGCATGTTTCACGTGAGGGGTCCCTCTCGCCAGTGCCGGACTGGGCCACCGGTGGGCCGCTGGCGGAATGAATATCGAAATGGGCCGGACACCCGCGAATATCTTTTGCTACGTTCGTACTGTTGTTCCACTTCCATCCGATGTTTTACCCTAGTGATAATATCTATAGCGGAACCAGTATTAATAGGCCTACAACTGGCCCTAGCCGAGCATTTTTATAACTTTTATAAATACATTAGTCATTTTGAATGGGATGATTTTATATTCTCAAATGATGTCGAGATTCATTCCATAGTTGGTGAATATAACCTTGTTAAATCAGGTGCTACTGAAACAAAGCAAGATATAAACATTTCATGATATTGTTGTTTGATGAAATCGAATTGTAAAATATATGCTTTCGATTGTAATTAGCTTGAAGTTTGAATGTAATAACTTGCAAGATATAACCCAGCTTGTACCCAGGATGACTATTGCAATTAGATAAGCATATGTGCATGTGGACGTCAGCCAGACGTAAAGAAATGTGCCTAAAAAACTCGATTTTTCAAAAAAATTAGAGGTGTATAGGTTAAGATCCGGACCGTTCCGTCAAGATATCATCATTTTGGCTTCCCTCAATCACATACACCTGAATCACAAACACATTATTTACGAAGTGCGGGTAGCCCCCCGTCCCCTCTTCCCCTCCTCGTCACCCCTGGGCCACATTTTCAACTTTTGCCCGGTCCGTTTTCAAGTGCCAGTCCGGCAGTGTTGTCAGTTCTTGGCGGCCAACATGTAGTGGTCAGTGTTTCCAGCGGTGCCGTGAGAATAGCTCGCACTATCCGCACGGCACTCAGACCCTCCAAGTTTGCCAGCCGAAATGGCGTGATTCGTGCAGCTCTTGAAGCGTGTGTTTTGATTGGTTGAACATGCGATGTGCGGGGAGTGGCTCCAACCACTGAGCTCCAGATAATTATCTGAGCGGGGGAAACTAGACTATACACTCTGGTTAGGGAATTAGTCAAATATTAACATTCTTGGGGTGTAATACGAGTGGTTTATTATATATCTATTTTGGGTTTGAAAGTTCTTTCAACAGCTTTTATATTATAGAATGAAATTATAATTATCAATATATACTTTTTATTACGTTAATATGTTATATTCATTATATTTATGTTATTTTCATGTAGGCCTATTATTATTTTCATTATATTTATCATAGATTTACTTCATTATAATTATATGAATTCAAATTATAGAATTGTAATTAATAATTGAAAAACAAAATCAATATATGCAGCTATATTGCCGTAAGAACTACTATTAAGGGGCGAGAGAAGGTTTATTCTTGAATGTTTTCTTCGTGTGGTCTGGTCAGGTTTAGTTGAAGAAGGTTCACACTGCATCCTCTTCAAAGAGAAAACATCCCCTGCAGTGTATCCAGCAATAATTGAAGCGAATGCAGCTCTTGCTTTGGGCCTACACGAGATTGTGAAGTTGCAATCGGGATCGCAGGAGATACGCTGGCATGCTAGATAATGCCACTGCTTTAGAAACTGAAGAAACGCTGGGCGTGGGTTCGAGTCCCGCAGGGGTGGTTGTGAACATCATTTCACTCACCATCACTTCATATTTTCATTATCACCCGCTCATTCGTACCCCCAAATAACAGCCGTTGGTGGGGTCGTGTATCAAACAATTGTCATTGAACTGAAACAGAGTCTGATGAAGATTTTGGTCATCATCTTTTGTCCAACCCCACCAGGAGCTATGTTATACGGGGGTACGATTGAGCAGGTGATACGTGGAAGGACGATCATGCGGGACTCGAACCCACGACCTCAAGATGTCTCCGGTTTCCCGTATTTTGTAATAACCAACACAGCTCTTGACATTATTTAGTCCTACAATAAAATATCGAATTTCTTTACTCAAATTCTTGAAAATCCAATTTCACTTACCAGATTACTACGAAACCATTTTTTTTTTAGTTCTCTTTCATACACCCTTTCTATAGAAGCCCATACAAGTGTTCCAAGCAACGCTTGTAGACGGAGTGAATTGAGAGACGAAAGTTCGATCTTTAATATCGTATTTAAAAGTAAATGTGGTGTTGGGAAATGAACGCTTGCTTGTTTGATTGAATGTGGCCAAGCTGGGACTAATTGATCGGCCGCATTTCAAAGCGACATCCCTCATTGCATCTTTGTCTCCGTCACCAACGAGAAGAATTATACTATCACTAGCTGACTCGGCAAACGTTGTTCTGCCATCGAAGTGATTTGTAGTGAATGTTGATTATAATGTAAAAATAAGGTGCCAGAAGGCGGATGGTGCGCTATCTAGCGTGTGGCACCGCAAATGCAAATGCGCGGCGGACATTGAGTAACGCCGTCAATGTCATTGAACAACGCCATTACTGGTGTTGTCCTTGAAGTGCCAATATTTTGGATATTGCTCATAGGAGAAAGCTTGGCGGAAGATCTCGTATACTTTGGGACCTTCTACCAGCCCTGTCGAATGTGCGTGAGGAATTTCACGACACTCGGTCGAGCCGTTTCGGAGGAGTTCATCCTCTAACATGTGACACAAGCTTTTTATATATAAGATTATTAATGGCGACTTGATTTGGCGCGATTTAGCCAGCATGGTGGACATTCTTATAACCAACCCTACTAGGCCCTACTTGAACCACTTTGATCTAGTTCGATGTAAACGCGATAGTTGCGCTGCAGGCAAGTGGGACCATGGCCTCAGATTGTGACCGCGGAAACACTTGACCTGGAAGGCGCGAGTCTGTTGGTATCACCACATCGTTACCCAAGTCGAAGCGGCTTGTGCGTTTGAGGCCCCATAATGGCATAACACACGGCTCGGTAGAGTCATTAGGCTAGAGGGGGCATTTGTTGATCAGGGAAATGATAGATTTTGTAAGTTCAGCAATGTCTCCGGTAGCCATTCTTATCTGCATCTAGTTCACAAGGGAGCCGCTAAATCGCGGCAGGCAAGGGGGTCGTTGGCTCTGATTTGTCCGCAAGAAACCACAAATAGCGGCCATGTTATTAGTAAGGGAGTCGGTTCACCTTGTATCACCACATGTCGCAAATCAACGCCTTGCCTGCCCGAGCCAGCCGGGCGGGCTCTGACGTCACGAGGTTGTCGCTGATTGGCGCTGTCCGGTCTCGAGAGGCGTGGGTTCGCGGCCCGGCTGTCACGTGTCACGTCAACTGCCCTAAGCCGTGGCTCGCCCGACATGAAACAAATTCCGTCATTCTTCTCCATTTTTCGAGCAACCTGTAGGCCTACAGAAGTAAAGTAGGGTTTTGGCTCCTCCCTCTCACGAATTGTTCCGTCTCAATAAATGTTTGATAGGCTTTCTAAGTATTGCCAAGTTTAGGTCGGTCAGGTTCGTGTCAAATGACATTTCTGAGACTGATCTTTTCTATTTCATCATCTACCTAATTGTAAATTGTAATTTCCATAATCCCCCATAATACCCCAATAGACTTTCTCAAAAGATGAAGTCACTCATAGACAAACCTATGGAACAAAAAATCATCTTGTATTATTATGAAATGGAAGGAAAACACCAAAGACAGGGGGGACACACATTGTTGGGTTTTATTTTCCCCCTCTCTCTCTTCCCCCCCCTCTCTCACACACTCTTTTCTCTACCCCCTCTCTTCTTCCCCTCTCTCCCCTCTCCTCTTCTCTCTCTTCCCCTCCCGTCGCCTCTTCTCTTCTCCCCTCCTCTCTCCTCTCCTCCTCTCTCCCCTCTCTCTCTCCCCCCCTCCCCTCTCTCTCTGTCTTAATCTCTCTCTCTCCCCCCTCTCTCCCCTCTCTCTCTCCCCCCTCTCTATCTCTCTCTTTTCTCTCTCTTTGCCCCTTCCCCTTTCTCCCCCCCCTTCCCCCCCCTCCCCTCCCTTCCCCCCTTTCTTCTACCCCCCTCTTCCCCCCCTCCTCTTCCCCCCCTCTTTATCATCCAATCCCCCTTTTCCCCCATTTCCCTTCATCCCTTTTCTCCCCCCCCTCTTTAAACCCTTCTTTCTTTTTCCCCCCCCACGTTACCCCGGGGGTTTTCCAACCTTTGGCCGGAACCATCATTAATTTTTTATAAACCGACAAAAAACTCCTCCCCCTCATTAACTTTGTCTTTTCTGGGGCCGGGAAGGTTTTGGCCTAAAGCCCGGGGGGTTTTGGGGTTTAGTTTGTTTGGAAAAAACCCAAAAAACCCCCCGGGCGGTTTGCGGAAAAGCTTTTCCCGGCCGTGGGTATCCGCCCCCCGCATTGTCCCCAGGAAGGAGAGTTTCCCTCCGGCGGGGGCCCTGCATTTTAAGGCCCAAAAAATTTTTTTTAAAATAAATGAAGGAAACAAGTTCCCTTCCCCCTTCGTTATGGGACGCTTGGGTGGGTCCAAAAAGGTTTTTTTATTATTGCCCTGGGAAACGTTTGTTGGGGTTTGGTTGATTTGGATTGTTTGGGAAACCAACACACCAACCCGGCCCCTTGGGCGGGCCAATTGGGGGATGAGTTTGGTTGAACCAACCCCCGTGGTTAGTGGGGCGGCAAAGTGGCCCAGGGAGCGGGTTTGCCCCCAAAAAGTCCGGTTTTTCCGGGTGGTCCATGCTTTTAACCTTTTAAATGGGTGTTTCAAAAACAAATTTATTTTTTTCGAAATTTTTTCATTTATTTCCCTTTTTTTGGGTTAGAAATTAAGCCGGGGTTTAAAAAGGCCTTTTTTATTTTTTTGTTTTTTTTTTGATTCCCAAATTTCCCCCCCCCGGGAAAACCCTTAGGAGCTTTAAATTTTCCAATGCTTCCTTTAAAGGGATTTAAAACCGGTAGATTTGAAAATTCGATACAACCCAATTTTGGCCTGGTATTTTTTTTAGTTTATTCGTCTTTTCCCCTTGGGGGGATCTTTATTTTTTTCTTTTTTACCCCCCAACAGCTTTGGAAAATTTGGGGGAGAAACCGGGAAAGGGGAAAAAAAAATTTTCTGAACGGGAAAATTTTTCCCAAGCCTCCCGGTTAGAACTGGTATGTCTTTCCCTTAAACGTTTTTGGGGTTTTATGGTCTTTAAGTTTTAATAATTTAAAAAAATTTCAACGATTTTTTACTTTATTTAATGGTTTTCAGGTTCAAGGCCAAAAAATTTGGCTTTTGAAAAGGGATAAAGAAATGTTTTGGGAAAGATCGAAATGGTAACCCGGGGGGAAAGGGGGTGGGTTGAGGAAAGGAAAACCTAAAATTAGCCCAAATTTTTCCAAAATTCTTTAAACCAAGGGGTTATTTATTTAAAGGGGGTACAACCCCCATAAGGGGCCCAAAAAATAAGTGTTGGTTCCCAATTAAAAAAAATAGAAATTTATTCTTAAATTTTTCAAAAATTATTCCATCCCTTCGGTTTAACCACCCCCTTTTTCCACCCCCCCCCCAACTTCCCCACCCCTGGGTTTCAAAATTTTGAAGCCTGTCCCCCGGTTAGGGGCAAAAAACCAATTAATTTTGCGGGTTTCTTTTTTCCTCGAAGGGGGTGGGGGGGGCCGGGGGCATTATTCGCTTAAAACCCGGTTTCGGGTTTTGGGTGCCCAAAGTTTTCCCCAAATTTTAAGGAGAGTGACTTTTAAAATTAAAATTTAATTTGTTACCTGGGGGGGGGGGTTTGGGGGGGAACGAGATATAAAAACAAGGCTTTTTTCCTTTATGGGCTTTTAAAAAGAAATTGGGAAACAAAGTGGGATCAAAAAAGGGCCCTTTTAAAAAGGGAAAGCGAATTGGGAAAAGGAAAACCAAAAGGTTGAAGGGGGAAAAACTGTGATTTTAACCCCTGGCCCCCGAGCCGGGGTTAATCCACAGGGAATTCCAGACAAAAAGGGGCGCGGCCCCTAAGCTTTTTTGGGGGGGGGTCAAGGTAAACCTTTTTTCCCAATTTAAATTTTTTCCCTTTTTTTTTTATTTTTCAAGTTTTTAAACCCAACCCCTTTTTAATTCTTTCCCCCCCCTCCCCCTCCCCCCTTCCCCCACCCACTGGGGCCCTAAAAATTTTCCGGCAAGGCCTTTAACCCCCCCGAATTTGATGACCGCGTTAGCAGGGGTTTTTTTGGGGGGGCCCCCCGTCTTTTTGGCGTTCGAGGGGGGGCCGCCGTCCCCGGGAAAACCCCGGGCGGCCCGGGGGATTTCGCCTTAAAGCGGCCGGATTGCTGTGCCCAACGTTTGTTTTACCCTAATTAAAATTTTAAACCGGAAAAAATTATATGTTTGGGGTGAAAAAAGGGGGGGGGGGGGGAAGAGAAATTTGGAGACAAAGTAAAACCCGGTCCTTTTGGTTTGGAACCCGGTTCTTTGGTTTTAAAATTTGAAAAATTTTAATTTTCTTTATTCCAACAAGAAAAGTTTAAATTTTTTTTTTTCAAATTTTTGCTACTTAAAATTTTTTTAAGTTTTTTTAAATTTTTTTTTATTTAAAAAACATTTAAAAAGGCTTTTTTCGTTATTTACACCTTTCGAGGGTTTCCCCCCACCCCCAAAAAGGGGAAAGGGTAGGTCTTTAATTCCCGAAATTGAAGGCTTTTGGGAAAATTTTTTTTTGGGGGGGGGAGGCCCACATTGGGTTTGCCTATATTTTTTTAAAATTTTTTTAAAATTTTTTTTTTTTTTTCTAAAAACCAATCCCAACCCCAGCGTTTTTTCCCCCCCTCCCCCCAAATGGTGGGGGAAAATTCCCCAAAAAGTTTCCCCCAAAGGAAAGGAAAAAGGACCGGGCAGGCGTAAAAGATTTGCTTTTTTTGAAAAGGGGCCTTTCCCACCCCTTAAAAAATGGAACCTTTTCGAAACTAATTTTTTTTTTTTTTGTTTCCCTGGGTGAAATTCCCCCGGAAAAATTCCTTTTTTCCCTGTTTTTTTTTTTCGAAAGGTTTTTTTTTACCGGGGTTTAAAAAACGAAAAACCCCCCCTTTGGGGGACCTTACGTAACCCGGGGGGTTTTTTAAGGGGAAAAAAAATTGAGGGATCCCAGAAACCAAGCCCCTGTTTTTTTCCAAATTCCTAGTGGTTAATTCCCTTTAATTCTTTATAAAATTTTCCCAACCAAAAAACGCCTTTATCCGGTTTGGAAAAACCAAGGGGAATTGGGAAAAAAAATTTTTTAAACCCTTTGGCGCTCCCCCTTAAAATTCCGGCCTTTGGATATTAAAGGTTTAAAACCGGGTTTCCGTTGGTTTTTGTTGGACCGTTTTCCCAAATGGCCAATCCCGTATTCCCGGGAAAAAGGGGGAAATTGGTAAAATTGGTTTTCCAAATTTAAAATTTCCCCCAATTTTTCCAAATTTCTTTTTTTGGGGTGAAAAGGTTCATTTAAAAGCTTTTTTGGGTTGTTTTTTTTCAATCGAAAGTTTCAAAAAATTCCCCCCAAAATATGATTAAACCTTTCCCTTAAAAATGTTTTAAATTAAAATCTTTTTAAAAAAGTTTTCCCGTAATTTGGGAAAGAAAAAAAAAAAAAAAAAAAAAAAAAAAAAAAAAAAAAAAAAAAAAAAAAAAAAAAAAAAAAAAAAAAAAAAAAAAAAAAAAAAAAAAAATTTTTTTTTTTTTTTTTTTTTTTTTTTTTTTTTTTTTTTTTTTTTTTTTTTTTTTTTTTTTTTTTTTTTTTTTTTTTTTTTTTTTTTTTTTTTTTTTTTTTAAACCCTTTTTGGGCGGCAAAAGGGAAAAAAAAAGTTACGGGGGAAGGGGGAAGGTGGAAAAAAACACCCCCTGTTTTAAAAAAATCGTTTAAAAGATTTAATTTTTATTTGGTTTTTCCGGGAACCGGGGCAAAAAAATCGGTTAAAAAAAATATCGCGACTAGCGTCTGTAGAAAAAATTCGTCCCAATTTGATTTTTTTAAAAACCGGCGCCTCCCCCTTAAAAAACATAGGGACTACAAAACGTCACTTGGGGGTTTTTTCATTGCCACATTTTTAAAAATTCATTCAAAAAAATTTTTTTCCCAAAATTTTTCGTCCTCTTTTTAAATTTTTTTACGAAGTTTTTTTCTTCTCACTAGGGGTTCCCCTTTGCGCCCTGCCTTTTGGGTTTTGTGGACTAAAGTGAAAAATTTTGAAAATAATGATTTGATTTTTAAAGTGGGGCCATTAAAATTGATTTTATCGCCACTTTTCCCAATTTTTTCCCACTTTTTTTATTCGAGACATTCCGTCAGAATGGTAATATTCCCTTCAACTTGTATTTTATAAACCATGTCAGCTCCCAGCCGACAACTACATACAGCCTTTATCCGAGATTCTGACAACAAACAGCGAGGGTAACCTTGGTGATAACAACTTTTAACTGCCAGTTAGAGCTGCTCCCACGTTGGTGATTCCGGCACTTGGCATAATGATTAGAGAATGTACAGCTAAAGCAGGGTTTCCAGTTCCGATGTTTTCTTGTCGTCCGACACGATTTTCCCAACTGGCCAATCACAAGCCAGTATTCACCTGGAAAACATGGCGGTTCACGACACCGATTCGGTACCGATTCGGTGTCGTGATTATTGACTCAACTCCAACTTTTGGTGGCCGAAATGACGATTTTACCGGAAGTGACACAGCGATTGCGATTCGTCTGCTTCCGGTTGCTAGGATTCATATCGAAAGATCTAAAAAGAAGAATCGACTCCCGAAAATATCGATTCATCCATCCATAAAAAGTGTGATTTTAAATATAATTCCTAACATTCAAAGAAGTCTCTGTATATAGAGGTAATGAAGGCTATGACTATGACGTCACGAGAACGTTACGGTTAAGGCGAAGTGGAAACACGCCTGTAAAAAATCGTACCGATATCATGTCGGACGACAAAAATAAATCGTATCTGGAAACCCTGCTTTAATAGGCCTGTTGTAAATTCCTACTGGATTAATTATAGTCTACTCATGTATAGGCCTATATAACGTCGTAAGAAACTATAAAAAAGCATTGGTTAGCCTACGTGTGGGATTTGTATTGGTAAACACTAGAAAGTTTCCAAGTTCTCGGCTTGAACTTTTCTCCACGATTTTGTATTCATTTCAGAGTCTGTATTTAATTCATGCAGCAAAGCGGGACTTTTCCTGTCAAACTATTGGAATGTGGTTGAGATCACTTGTGGAGTTACGCAAGTGATGTAATCAAGGTGTATTAAAAGTTATACCTTATTATAATTAAAACTATACCTCGAACATTATCTCGCTCTTCGTATAACGTATCCTAGTTCATCTAATAATCTAATGCTGGCCTTCCATACCTGCGTTATTCGGACTGCGATATCGGATGTTGAGAATCGGACCAATCAGGGACGAGTCCGATGCGACTCTCGATTATTGAGCTAGGCTCTACTTTTTGCGATTTCGAATTGCGATATTACCGGAAGTTGTGTGTATTTTTTCTTAATTCATACTGTACAGTCTCTTTATCCCAGCTCTAACGTTATTTATATTTCTAAACACATGAGGTTCTATATCTACTCTTTAAGATGGCAGTGTGAAAATCGCATTACGAAATCGGATTCCGGTGTCCGAATCGCATACCGTTTAGTATGGAAGCCCAGCTTTAGGCCCAATCGATGAAATAGTAGGCTCTGAACTTGATCGAATGCGAGCCAATGTAGGCCTACTATAGTTGAAACAAGCGTATATGTTCTAAACTGTGTCCAACGAATTGCATTCAACTTTCTGTTCACACATCGGTTTACATACGTGTTTATCACAGCTGGACTTGTCAACTTTTAGCGTGTCATATTGAGCCAGAAACGTTGTGCATATAGCGTCTCTTTGCGGCGAGGAAAACAGTTATTTCCACGCAATTTATTGCTATTTCCACGCGATAAAAACATGTCAAGTCGTGTTGTGCGAATAGTCACGCGTTCTTCTGAATAATTCACTTCAGTTTGCGCCCTAGATAATAACAAAACGAAGAATAATGTGGTACAATAATGTCTGCCTCGGCACTCTTGTCGAATATGTTATATTATGTAACGATAACCGTTCCAGTTTTTCACGTAGAAGAGATGTTATAAAATAGTCGTCTTTGTACACTTCTAATGTTCGTAGTAAATGTCAGCAATTGTTCATTTTCCATAAGTTTAAACACGTTACATGAAATGAACACATTTTCAAGGCCCCACGAAGTCACAATCTGTAGGGCTGTGTATTATACTAGGCAAACGCAGGATGTGCGTTGTACGATGAGCGAGATGTCTATATAAAGTATAATCGAAAACTCTACAAACCTTGATCATTTGAAATGAACTTCATCCGATGTCAATGAATCTAGAAAGCCGTGACTTCGACAATGCAACATTTTTCAACTAATATTTCTATCTTTCCGATGATAAAATACATTTATTATATCATTTTCTCCAAAACGGCTGGTCCGAATATCAAAACAAATTTTTATTCATGTATATTATTCTTGTGTTCACATTTGTGGAAAATTTGAATCATATTGAAGAGATTTAATTTTTCAATTTTTCCGCTCAGCCAAATCTTATGGGGTTTGTAGAAACTTCTAAATGATGTTTCTCAAAAATGGTCCAACCGATTATACCTCAAAACTATACAGTTCTAAGTTGGATAAGTTTGCATATAAAAAAAAGTTTCATGTCGATCGGTCAAACCCTGCGACCTGTGCAGTGTTTACAAAAAAAAAAAAAAAAAAAAAAAACGCACAGACAAAGTTCCGTAAGAGTTCAGTGAAAATCTTCGCTACGCTCATCTAATTACAAATAATAACAAACATACATGTTTCTATAGATTGAGTATTACAGTAGTGCGAACAGTGGTGTATTCGTAAAAATAAAAGTACCAGGGCGGTGATAACTGAAAAAAAAAACATTGATCCCAGCTCGGCGGGGAGCCGTAACATACCACAATGTCAGTTTTAGGAAATTCTAATTCAAATATAAAATAAAAATGATGTGGTTTACCTCTTTGCATCTAAAATAAATGTTACAAACTGACTCTTCACTACATTAGAAGATTCTGTCATTATTGTAAAGTCTGCCGTTGCAAATAAATATTGGCAGATTCCATCTATCAGGATTCATCATTTTTAACGTTGTGCGTTTGCAAGTTAGTTGGTTCAAGTTAGCTGGTTCAAGTTAGCTTTATGTCTTCAAATATGGTTTTCAAGAAAATAGGTACCGGGGCGCGCCCTGCCCCGAAATTAAAGTACCAGGGCGCCGCCCCGGCCCGCCCTGGCCCGAATACACCACTGAGTGCGAATAACACGTGGAAATATCTAGTTTTCCTCACAAGCGGACACAATATAGACAGAAAATAACTATAAACAAACAAGAAATACGTTCTTGGACAACAATAATGTGATTAACTATATGACATATTCCTGGCGCACAGGAATCACGTCACTGCTTTGGGTGTTGAAATCAAGTCGGGCGTGGGTTCGATTCCCGCGTGTTTGTAAACATCTTGAATAACACAAATAACCTATAGCTGGTGGTGGGTCGTTGAACAACCAAACAAGAAAACACTCAAAGATGAGGAAATCATATATATACGTAGAGAAAGCAATGTGTGGAAATGTTGAACATGATTTGTATCGTTCAGGAAAATCACTGAGATGATTGAACCGGTGTTCAACAATCTGTGCTAAACTAAAAATGATAACCATGTCCATTATTTCATTGTGACAAGATCTTTTGAATTTCATTTCGGTCAGCAGGCCCCCGTATTACAGGTCTAGTGTTCATTTTGTATCCGAGTGTTGCGGGGAAATAATATTATGTTGAAGGATTTGTTGGTCTCTGGAGAGGACCAAAACATACAAGAACATGTAAACATGGTGTACTTGTATAGTAAAACAGCTCTACAACATTAAAACACTAAAACAACAGTAAAACTGCTTTACAGCATTCATAATAATAATAATAATAATAACTAGAATAAGTATAACTAATGATTATCTTTGAAATACTGTACATCCGTCATTAACATGTACAGAAGGTGCGTGTTATATGTAGCGGTACGCAGTGAGTTGAAAACCGATGGCAGAATATCAAGAATATTACATACAAGTGATCTTTCCACATTCGTTATCATACATTTAGTCTCATTAGCATTTTCCACAAGTATTGTCTTCATCTTGAGATGTATCTGTTAGTTTTATATCTTGCACGGTTCAAGTCTGTCGTGTCTGTGAAACCGGGCTCGCGTTTTGTTCTCGGATGAAACTAAGGAAGAAATAGGAGGACTGAACTGGACAAATAATTCAACAGAAAATACGTAGGCCTACTCAGATTTTGTTTTATTAAATTCAAGACCGGAGTTTTAGTGTCGTGTTATAGAAAGCTAACAATATGGTTCAAGTAGGATAAGAAATAGCACTTTAAAAAGTATTTACATTGCTTTATTTGACTGGCTTATAGGCTGCAGAGAAATTGGCATTTCTCTGCCGATGTTTATGTAAATAACTTGACGGCGGTTGCGAGGTCTTTTGTTTTATGAATGCAGTTAAAAAAATGTCGCTCATACAAATATTATTCTTGCTTTTTTATATCGATCAAATAAAATGCAAATTTATTTTGAAGGGTTGGCAATAGAACGGACTGGCATATATATATATATATATATCAGTGGCGAGGCGTGACTTCTGAGTGAAGGCATGCAGTGGCGAAAATTGTTGGCAATAGGGTAGATCATGTAAGGGATGGGGGTCTGGGGCGCAGCCCCAGCCGCCGGAGGCCCACACGCCGTAGGCGAAAATTTTCCATATTTTGAAACCTTTGACGCTCAAAATAACGTTTGAGAATGTATATAATTGATTTACTTAACTCACCAAACCGTTGTTATTATTGTCGATGAATGAATCTAGCCTTCTGGTTTTCTTCACAGATTTCGATCCCTTTTTTAGTGTCTTGAGCAATATTTTCTCTATATCGTCAAAATCCCTGAACCAAAAGACGAGCTCGTCTCATAGTGCTACGGCTATCTCTTGAAACTCGGTTGAGAAATGAAATAAGTTGTCAAAATCAATAATAACATGTAAATGACAAATTTACAAAATAAGTTAAAAAGAACTCCTTTACGAACAGTTTGCTAAGCGTCTTGTCTTTGAGAATATCTAATGGCAACTGGGTTGTCGTTTACAACTTACAAGACACAAACTGAGGACTAAAGACACAATATCCTATCCCAAAAATGGTCATTCTTGAATTTATCGTTAACACATGTGCAATATGCATCCGCTTTTCTATTCTTTACAGAAGGCCGCGGTCAGTCCCGATACTTATTTTTATTACAAGTGCGAGTACCATAAATTTGGGTCTTTCGTTCACTTCAAGTCGTGCTTCCAATGTCGAACTGTGAAAGTTTTGTTATGACTTATGAAATTCATGATTATGAATGCGTTCAAATTGAACGAATATAACACTTCACGGGACCTACGTATAATTTTAATTCATATTTTATTTTGAATATACCAACCACTTATGCTTAGTACAATCAATAGAACTTCATGCTATGTATTATGTTTGATTGCTTTACTTTACGCGATCAGGCCCAGGGGACCACTTTTATATTTTATTAATAATACAGTTAATATGCTCATGCCAAGGAAAAAAATAATCAAACAGGAATATAGAAATAATAAATCATAGACAATGTCCGTGGCTCATCATGAAATAAACCATCTTCTCTTTATAACTCGTCAATTCAATGTTGACATTTGGTGGTCAAATATTGCGGGCCGCCTTTAAATTGTGAATGAGAAAGTTCCTACAATATACCCAGGAGCCACGAACGCCCCCGAGCCACCCGCTCGTTCGTGGTGTGGAATAGGGGGGTCTTACGCTCGACACCTTCTTTCATAAATGCGTCGAACCCTTGCATGCAATAGAGGTTGTAGCTTAAATGTTACTTTTAACAAGACATTTAACCATTTAAAAAAAGAGACCCTTCTACCCACCCACCCTGCACCACTACAGTCCGGGCCAGCTTACAGTGTTGAGTATCATGTCGAGAAAAAGCTGTCCATTTTTGTACTGCTTGGCACATCGAAAAAATAGCATCCAGTTAAGGGATATAAGGAAAACAAACTAGTACTGTGCTGTGCATAAAATATATAGATTATGTGGGGTGATCTTGAAAATTCGAGTCACTTTTAACCACTTATGCACACATATTTCACGGAAATATTGAATGTCTTTGATTTTTTATTTAATAAAATATGAAGCAGATGATCTCGTGTAAGTGGCATTACTGGAAGAAATTACTAGGCATGCACTGCATGCCTTGCATGCCCTGACGCCTCGCCACTGATATATATATATATATATATATATATATACATTGTAACGATTCCTCAATCGAACTCCGAGCAATCTGCTAGTTTTGGTTGTCACCGCTCCTGAGATGACTCATGGGTCGAACGAGTTTACCGTGATCATCCCAGCCCGAGTCAAAAGTTAGTAGTTCTTGGGAAGCGATCGAGGTAGGTCGCGCTCTGTGTATCTCTCTGTACTATTTTACGTCGAATATACTATTGTCTGAAACATCTTTTAATTCACTTCTCCTGATTTCACCTCACCCTAATTCCCACATCGTAACATGGTAGCAGAGCATGGTTAAACCCCTTACCACAGTGTCCTCCCATCCAGCAACCGTATTTTGTCCCCGAGTTACTTTCATAATTAAATCCCCGAGCATACCTAAGTTTCGTCATGGAAAACGACGTTCTCCGAGAAGAAGTAGCATCACTGACCGCCGCGCTCACTAATACACTGGAGCGACTAGAAAAGCTCGAAGAGCCCGCCGACCGAAAGAAAGATTTCAACCAGATCAAGGAAATCATTCAGCGCGTTCCAGATGTGGACGGATCCAGTGGAGAACAACTAATAGAATTCATCACGCAAATCGATGCCACCATGGAGATGGGTATGTGCGATGAAAATCAACTGTTGTGTTCGCTCATGTTCAAGTGCAGGGGCGTATTTGCACACTGGTGGCGCCGTCACTTCAGGCCCCAAAGCAAATGGGCTTCGTTGAAAACCCTAATACTGAACGATTTCATCAACCCTATTCATCTGGAGGCCCTGAAAACAGAAGAAATCTATCGTTTCCAACGGCCATACGAAACACTCCGAGAATTCGTTCTAACAATCGAAGCAAAGGCGAAGGCCATGGACCTCATGACAACAATGTCCGAATTTCAATTAACGAACGTAATCATGTCGCACATCAACCCGGCTACCTTCGCATTGCTACGCTATGGGAGCCCACCCACAACAGTAGCCTGCATGCTCAAATTGGCAGCGGACGTCGACGGAGCGGCACTGAGGAATGCGCAATTCGAGAGGCGCTTTAACGGAGGACCCCCTCCGAGCACACCACCTTTGATGTCGCTGAACGTTCCACGCCCAGCTCTTGACTTCAACGGGGAACAGAGGCCAATCCACCGAAACAACAGATACCAATCAAGGCCGCCCCCGACGCCAGCCCGCCAACAAGAACGCGTTTTCTACAACTCTTCAAGAGCCGCAGCGACGTCACCCAGCCACGCTTCGGCTAAGGTAGGCCTACAAGGTCATCATAATAATTCAGTCACCCGGCTAGCTAACAAGACCGTACGGAAAACGAAGGTCAGTGTTCCCATAATAAACATTGCGATAGGTCGGCAATCAGCTTGTGCCTTAATTGATACAGGATCGGGTGCCTCTCTAGTTTCGGCTCAGTACCTCGACTCTATCGCTAGCGTAGTAAAATTACCCAAACCAAAGCGTGTGCCTTCGGTACTTTGCGTGTGCGCGAACGGGTCGTCAATGGTTACCGAGGAGATCATCTGCCTTCCCGTTAAAATAGGAAAATTCACTTGGGTGCAAAACTTTTATGTTTTCCCCAGATTGAATATAGCCATTATATTAGGTCAAGATTTTCAGGTACATAGTAAAATGATAATTGACTCGCAATGTGCGTCGATTCATTTCGCATTCTCGCCTAGTCACGTGTTTCCGTTCAACAAGCACCCCAGCCCCCACGACCGCAACAAGGTGACGACATACCACACAGAGCTCATCCCCCCCGGTTTTCGCGAACTATTAGAGGAATTCAGTGACGTCGTAACCCCACGTCTCGGAAAAACTAACCTTTTAAGATATAATATTGAGACCAAGGACGATAAACCAATAAGGTTGCGGCCTTTCGGAGCCTCCCCGCCGCAAAGAAAGAAAATACAGCGGCAAATCGATAAACTTTTGAAAGACGGCGTAATTCGGCCTTCGAATTCCCCATATAGTGCACCGGCCTTCCTAGTGTCTAAACCAGGAACGGATAAACAGCGACTGTGCGTCGATTATCGTTTATTAAACGGCAATGTCATAACGGAAAATTTCCCTATGCCTACCAAGCGAGAGCGTGTTCCCAGCACCTCCACGGTGCGAAAGTTTTTCACGGTATTCGATCTCAACTCGGCTTACCATCAAGTTCCCCTCGATGACAGCTCCTGTAGAAAAACCAGCTTTTCAACCCCCAAGGCCAGTACGAATACCAGTACCTTCCCTTCGGCCTCTCAGTTTCAGGCCTCGGTATTCTGTAGACTGATCGACACAGTGCTCGGTGATATCAAGTATGATTTGTATACCCATACGTGGACGACATTTGCGTTACTCCGAAAGCCTAGAACACCACTTGGTTCACGTGAGAGAAGTTCTCACCAGACTCCGTAAAGCGGGACTCACTATTAATCCGGACAAAATTTCGATCGCGCAGGAAAACGTAAAATTCTTGGGTTTTATAATTTCCGAGAAAGGTTTGATAGCCGATCCCCCGACAAGGTTTTATGTATAACTAGTTTACCGCCCCCGAAAAATATTGCCGCCCTCAGCCGTTTTCTAGGCATGGTAAGTTTTTACTCCCGGTTCATACCGCAACACTCAACCCTTACCCACCCACTTAATCGACTCAAAAGAAAGAATACGCCATATGTGTGGGGAGAGACTGAACAAAACGCTTTTGATAAGTTGAAAATCGCCCTTTCTTCGCCCCCCGTGTTGCATTTCCCCAACTTTGACGAGTCATTCACACTCGCGGTCGACGCAAGTAAATCCGGCTCGGCGCCGGTACTTCAACAGACCGTTAACGGGAATCCCGTTCCCATAGCCTACGCAAGTCGCTCCCTGAACGAAGCCGAAGCCCGATATAGCATCTACGAACTTGAATGTTTAGCAGCTGTGTTCGCGGTGGAAAAGTTTCACTCCTACCTAGAATCCCGGCCCTTTATCCTGGAAACCGACAACGCGGCCCTTGCCTGGCTCACTAATTCCCCACAACGCCCCGACAAACTAGCGAGATGGATATTGCGGCTGTCACGCTATAAATTCACGCTCAAACACGTTCCTGGTGAGAACAATAATGTAGCCGACTGTCTAAGCCGTATATTCAATTGCGAGAATATATGCATTGAGTCAAATGCCCTATTTCAATTCCCTACGTTACTTAACGCCTTGGTCGACGAACAATCATCGGACCCCCATCTCGCGCGCATCATCAGCGATATTAGGAACAACCAGCCCCATGAGGGTTATTCCCTTACAGGTAACACGTTGGTGTTCAAGTCAAGTCCCAATGAGAAGCGTAGAGTAGTTATCCCTGCCGATTTGAGAGCCGTTGTCACGAAATTTTTCCACGATTCTCCTCTAGGAGGTCATTGGGGTCAATTGAAGACCTATTCTAAAGTAAGACGCGATTATTACTGGGCTAATATGCGGCGCGACATTTACCAATACGTAAAAACCTGTCATACGTGTCAAAGAGCGAAACCTAGAACTACCGGCCCCGTGGGATTCATGTCATCCAACCCCGCTACGAAGAGCAATGAGAAACTATTTGTCGACTATTTGGTCCTCTTCCCACTTCAGCAGGCGGAAGCAAGCACATTTTGGTTACCATAGACGCGTTCTCTAAATGGGTCGAAATGTTTCCGGTCAAGAGACTTTCAGCCGCCAAAACTAACGACGTTCTTGCGTCCGAAATATTCCTGAGATACGGCCCCCCAAAATCATTGGTGTCGGATAACGCCTCCTTATTCCGATCAAACAAGTTCAAGGAAATGTGTTACTCCTGGGGCGTGAACCACATAAAAACGACGGCGTACCACCCCCAAGCTAACGCGGTCGATCGTGTGAATCGAAACCTCAAATATGCTCTCTCGATGTACGTAGAAAACGATCACACTAAATGGGATTTATTCCTGCCTTATTTAGTGTACGCGTTCAACTCTTCGATACACGAAACCACCCTCCAATCTCCAGCTAGTTTATTTCTGAACCGCGAGCTGTCAGATCCTCTACGTAACGCGTGGAACATAGACGCGTTATTGTCACGGCGAACCAGCAGCTGACGGCGCCCGCACCCAGCGAGATATCAAAGCAGCAGCTATAGAGGCAACCCGCCTTGCTCATAGACGGGCCTGAGCACCACTACAATGCACAACGCCCGCCCCCACGCCTTCCAAATCGGCCAGCTGATTCTCGTCCAGAAACACAATTTGAGTGCCGGCGGTAGTAACGTAACAAGTAAATTCAGCGACAACTGGTCACAACCAATGCGCATCATACGTTTTACGTCACCCGTCAACATCGAATGTAAAAATGAGCATTCTGGGGAAACCAAGAAAGTGCACGTCTCCCAGTGCAAACCCTACTATGGCAGGGCATAAGAATGGCGGTTCCATCCCTATTCACTGAAAATTGTATTTGTGTTTTCGGGAAAAGAAAATTTGTCTTATTATCCGCCGATTTCTGTATTGTGTGTAATTTGTAATTTGTTTTATAATCGGCGTTTTGGGCCACTATTTTCGGTCAATTATTGATATAGATGGCGGACGCTCTGCGTTGCTCGTATACAAGCCTGGTATTTCAAAGGAAACATTGTTATATTTTATGTCATCGTCGAAACGACGGTAGATCAGGTAGGGTATCACTGTATTTTAGTATTGCCATGACTAGGTCAGTGCCTCTACTCTTGTAGGCGCTGTAGCCTTGAGAGTACTTGTTTTGTTTGGCCTTGGGCCTCCACCCCCTCCGGGTTATTTCTTTCATAAGAGCAGGGGAGAATGTAACGATTCCTCAATCGAACTCCGAGCAATCTGCTAGTTTTGGTTGTCACCGCTCCTGAGATGACTCATGGGTCGAACGAGTTTACCGTGATCATCCCAGCCCGAGTCAAAAGTTAGTAGTTCTTGGGAAGCGATCGAGGTAGGTCGCGCTCTGTGTATCTCTCTGTACTATTTTACGTCGAATATACTATTGTCTGAAACATCTTTTAATTCACTTCTCCTGATTTCACCTCACCCTAATTCCCACATCGTAACAACATATATACATATACATATACATATACATATACATATATATATATATATATATATATATATATATATATATATATATATATATATATATAATATATATTATATATATTTTATATATATATATATATATATATATATATATATATATATATATAATATATATATATCATATATATAATATATATATATATATATTAATATATTTTTAATATTTATTTACCATGTCTACTGAATCTAGCTCTAATATTGTAGTGAAGTAAAACTACTTGTGAAAATCCCTAAGGAGGCTCTTGCGTCGAGTTCACTGCAAGTCCCGAGTGTTTTCATTGGTCTCGTCGGTAGTCGTATGCCAGTAGATCATGCATGCGGAGAGAACCTTATTTTTCAGGACTTTTTATCATCTCGGACTTTTCTGGGAGAACTATTCTTTATAATAACACAACGAAAAATTGAGCCATATGAGCTCACACCTCGCCACAACCGCCGTCCGGTTTGCCCGTCTCTCCCGTCCC
The DNA here is from genome assembly GCA_907164805.1 of Brachyptera putata. Taxonomy (NCBI): domain Eukaryota; kingdom Metazoa; phylum Arthropoda; class Insecta; order Plecoptera; family Taeniopterygidae; genus Brachyptera; species Brachyptera putata. The sequence goes on along the minus strand of OU015473.1, from coordinate 14,524,366 downwards.
CATCCCGATAACGCGCGGGCGTTCCGACCGTCTGTCCGACAAGCGCTTTTAAATTCTTGTGGGCAACAATAATGCCAACTCTGCCAAACTGACTCATTAATTAAAGATTTTTACATGTTTTCACCACGTCAAATCAGCCGACTAGATGTAAACAAATAACACGGTGGCCATACGTGGGTGCACATGGGTTGACCGCGCGATACCAACACAAACAAATTTAACATAGCAGTTCATATTTTTCTCTTCTGAATGTTCAATTTATTTTTTTGATGCAGTTGAATCTTTCATTTATAATCGTTATCAAAAAATATAGTAAATATTAATTATAAAATTAAAAAGTTATAAATTGAAATTATGTAAACTTGTAATATAAAGTCATAAAATGAGTATAAAATTGTAATAGATTATTGAATATTAATTCGATCATTAGGCAACGTTTGTCTATCAACATTGAATGTTGTTAATTATAACATGACTAGTGTAGTGTAAGTGTAATCAGCCACATCACACTATAAGACCAAGGGTGAGCTAGTTGAGGCAGTTTGAAAGCGGCGCCTCTCACTTGTTTTATCACTGCGAAGAGATGTTTTTGTCTACAATATAAATGATCATGTGTAGGCCTGCAAACAATGCAAAATTGATAAGAATGAACTTTTGAAATTGAACATAATTGAACGACGCATGCGTTCTAAATTTAATTTCAACTTCAACCCACTTAAAACTAATAAATTCTCAAGTGATGCATTCATATTTTGTCAAAAATGGTTCAAGAATGAACATTCTCCTTAAAATGACATTGAAAATGCGTAACAAGTGCTACCTGTTGATTGTAGATCAAACAGGACACACCTGAAGAATGACGTCACATGACTTGAAATATCTTACGAGTTTATGCAAAACCGGCTCACCATAAATAGTTGATGAGCTTTAGCGACGATACCACTCAACTCTTACGGAGCTTTGTCTGTCTGTCTGTTTTTTTTTTCTTGTTTGTGTGTTTGTAAGCACTGCACAGGTTACAGTGTTTGACCGATCGACATGATTATTTTTCTCTATACGCGAACTTATCCAATTTAGAACCCTATAGTTTTGGGGTCAAATCGGTTGGACCATTTCTGAGAAACATCATCTAGAAGTTTCTAAATAAATCCATAAGATTAGGCTGGGCGGAAAAAAAATGAAAAATAAAATCTCTCCAATATAATTCAAATTTTCCTCAAATGTAAACACGGAAATTATACACATAATTAAAAATGTGTATGCAATTCGGACCAGCCGTTTCGAAGAAAATAATGTAACACATCGTTTTTTATTCATCGAGAAGATTGAAATTATATCAGAAAAATGTTGCATTCACGGCTACTTAGATTCGTTGGTATCGAATGACGTTCATTTTATTATATGATCAAGGTATGTAGAGTTTTAGATTTTTACTTCTCAGATATCTCGCTCATCACACAACGCACATTCTGCGTTTGCCTGGTTATAATAATTTATTGACCAATTTGTTCCCATTGATAATATGTATAGTCCTACTGATAAATAGGCGTATACAATTCTGAATAATTCCGGCGCAAAATAGCAACGCCGTTGACGCGTCGTTAAACCCCGTTAAATATGCACTCGTTGCAACGGATTTGATCGCACTTCCTAGGGCAAAGAGTCCCTGCCAGGGTGATTTCCCTCATCATGCAACTTCAACGTGCAAGATACGAAGATAGCCGATACGCCGTCAGATGCAGACAATATTGGTCGGAAGTGCCCATGAGGCTGATGATATAATATCACAGGTGTTGGGATCAGTCTTGAGTTATATGTAACAGACTTGACACTTGGTGTTCAGTAACATGTTTACCTCGCCGCAAACCGTTACATACAAGTTACAAGTAATCTCTTCTGAATGTTCATTATGGATCGAGAGTATAATCATAAGATACTTCTCTTGATGGTGTGAAGCAGTTTCACTACGATACGTTCGAACGGACATCACTGAGATCGTTTATATGTTACATTTGACGGGTTTAC